>CM050209.1:4260000-4692500 GCA_027475355.1 Coilia nasus
AAACTAATAAAACTAGTTGTATTTACTGTTATCTTACAATAAATAGTGACTATAATCAGAAGGGTTATTTCCTAGCTCGTTAATGTTTTTTAAACAAAAGCCTCACTTTTTTCAGTTACATACAAAAACTGTGTACATGCACCTTGGGCAGTTTCTGAAGGAAGTCTGTGACTTAAGTTTTTAATTTTCTTGACATTACTTTTCTTCTAATTAATCCTGTGCTTTAGACTTGGATTAGGACTTTCAGTATTTTTACCCACAAATCTGCAATGTGAGTGAACCTATTCATCACAAGCACTTCGTTAAGATGTCATTCTAAAAGTTCTTTCTCCTCCTCTTCCTCGTCTCTCTTTGTCTCTCTGTCTGTCTTTGTTCTTGTTTTGCCTGTCCCTCTCTTTCTCTGCCCCCTCCCTCCCCCATCTCCCTCTCCCTCTCTCGGCAGGGCCAGAGGGCTGTAACCTGTTCATCTATCACCTCCCTCAGGAGTTTGGGGATGGCGAGCTCATGCAGATGTTCCTGCCTTTCGGTAATGTCATCTCCTCCAAAGTGTTTGTGGATCGCGCGACAAACCAAAGTAAATGCTTTGGTGGGTAAAAACGCTAAGCCACTTAAACCAAACAACAAAAAAGAACTGTAACAGCTTCCCTCTGACTCTTAATCCATCATTGCTCTCTCACTAACGAACCCACTGACCCCATTTCCCCCCTCCCCTCCCAGCGCAGACAGGCTCTGACTTGACTCAACTCAACTCGGCTCACCTCGTCTCTTCTTGTCTCACGCCAGCCAGCCAGCCAGCTCAGGCGAGCGCCGATGCTCATTCTGTCAATTCAGGAACTGACAGGGCGCTTCAAAGGAGGCTCTTTTGCTTGGCACCCTCCCCCACTGAAACAAGCCATCACAGTTGTTCTGAGAACCAAATAATACGACCTTTCTTTTCACTACACCTCTTTGGAAACCTTTGGCCTTCATAGCAAGGAACGCTTAAAGCACTGTATTGGCCGGGATTGGATCCCAAGTCAAACACATAGGATGTATCATTTTCACCCTAAAAAACCCTTTTATATAGAGTGATACTTTGTTATGGGGCTATCTGCAACAGACACTTCCACGGGGCCAAGACAAAGAGAGAGAGAGAGAGAGAGAGAGAGAGAGAGAGAGAGAGAGAGAGAGAGAGAGAGAGAGAGAGAGAGCGAGAGAGCGAGAGAGAGAGAGAGAGAGAGAGAGAGATGACAGAGTATGATGACAGGGTGAGCAAAGCCAGGAGTGACAGGCAGCAGTTCTCTGAGTGACAGATTTGGGACTAGTCTCCACAGCATCAGGCCTCATCAGCAACCTTGTGAGGTGCAGTTTACAGGTGGACAGCAGGGCATTCCAGCATTTGCACTGATAAAGATGTCAGGAATTCACTATTCCCTTTGCCGCAGTGTGCACCCTTGGAATAAATTTACATATTTGCATGGCAGGCAGCAAATCTGGAGGTAAAATGTGATAAAAAGACAACATGTAGTATGTCTTCAATGCTAAACAACAACAGTGTTGACACTAATGCCCTGACTGTTTGATATTTGAGGCATCCACCCCCTTAAAAGCACCCAGCAAGCAGCCTCATTGAAGTATGAATGACCCTGGGGATGAACAAATTACACATAAATATTCACAGCTATTACGCTGAATTACAATAGGCGTACATTTGTAGCGGCAGGAACAGAGTTGTTTCAGGATATTTTTTAGCTGTTTTTTTGTTGTTGTCTTTCTTCTCTCTCCTACTGATGTAAGCAAAGTTTACACTGCTGGCAGCGCTGAACATTTCACCTCTTCATTGCTTACTGACTTCCTTTTCAGGCCTCTCCCTTTAAAACAAACATGTATTTTTCTCCTCTAGATGTTCCATCCGCAGCGGCACAAAGCCATTAACCAGAGATCAGGTGCAGGAAATCATCTCACAGATTTCGTTAACGGACACTAATTGGGCATGAAATGAGATATGATGCCACCAAAGAAAAGTCTCATTCCAGGCAATTTCACAGCGAGCGAGGGAATTGTGTCTAACCCTCCCCTGGTTCATACAGGCCTGCGTTGTGCCGGGTCCCAACCCGGAGACGACGGCATGCAGAGAATTAGGAAATGGCATCTGGGAGTAGGGCATAGCAGTGCTGGGACAAGCTCCCATCCTCTTGTCTCTAGTCCGCTCTCAGTGCCTTTATATGCTTTGTTTGCTCCTGTGCTCATCCCTAACTGAGCTACACTAAAGGTACTCCCTTCCTTAAAGATCTATCTTTGATAACTTAAGAGACATGGGATATCATTATAGTTTCTATAATGCTTATATGTTTAATCAGGTATTTATCCTAAGATCCTTTAGGCAAAACAGCCTGAAACAGACAGGGGCACTTTATTGTGAGAGTCTACCATAACTGACAAAAAAACCCCACCTCCGAACCAGACTTCTTCACAACAACTCTGAACGTTGATCATTAAATACACATTATTATTGTGAAAATTTTGTTCACCTCCCCAGGGTTATCTGAAGAAAAATATATAAAAACTTATATTGAGAAGTTTAAATATTTAGATAAGTATTTCAGTAAGCATGAGCTGTCACCCTGCTAAGGTATTTTTTAACACTGCTGAACAAATTTAAGAAGCAGAATATTTTTTATGCCTTTATCTCAGTTTTATTCATATTATTGTCTGGAAGACACTTATATCTCTTTTTTAGATTTCCTTGTCTTAAGGGAGAAATCATTGAGATACTTTTTAATAGATGTCCCATGACTAACATCTGCATGTGTCTTAGAGAAGGAATTACACTCATTTATTACTTATTATTGTGCTAGGCTTTAAAGTACTGAATAGGGCTTTGCTGTAGTTACGTGCTGTCTGTTGCTGTGCTAAAGTAGGACAACACTTGAACTTGGGTTGTATGCCTCTTGCATCAGATGACAGAAGCAAGACAGCGTTGATGAAAGCCTCTGCTAGGTTATCATTTTTACAGATGACTACCACAAGCAGTTTTGTTTCTTCCAGACTGTTTGACAATTTAACCTCATATAACATGATTTAAACTCCACATTTAAGATGTATTTATACCTATTTTGTATGCATATTTGTTTTTTATTTACAGGGATAGTAATGCTTTTAAATTCACAGATCTGCCAGATTTAGCCTTAAGCTGTTTTTTGGTTGATGTTTTTCATGTACTACATAGATTCACAATACAGTCTCACTAAAACTGAAACTGGTCAGTAAAGCCAATCTAGAAACCTGTGTGTTATCAAATGTTTCTAGTTCAGTAGTACTCTGCAGTGTTGTTAGTTGATCCTCTGTGCTGTGTTAATGGTGGTGTAGTTCTGCATGTTCAGTATTTGTGATGTGGGTTAATGACCTGTTGTTGTTATGATATTGTATGGCCTTTGCTGGTGCATATCTCTCCTGTTGTTGACTGTGTGATGCCTAATGCTGCTTGTTTCACTAGATATGTTCAATGGATGTGTGTTCTGGTGTTCACTGTGAAACCCAAAGTAACTTGTGTTCTGGTGTTCACTGTGAAACCCAAAGTAACTTGTGTTTGCTGCCCCCCCCCCCCCCCCCCATAATCCCTTGTGTCACCCCTGTCATTTTTGCACTCTCACTGTTCCCTTGCCCTAACCTGCCACACTTTATTACTTTACATTTTCTCTTTATTCTTTCTTTTCATTGTCCCTCGTTTTTTTTACCTTGTGCTAACCTCTCGTGCCTTCTCTGTCTCCATTTATCTCTCTCTCCCCTTTTCTTTCTGTGCCCCCTCCCCCTGTCTTCCTCTCTCTCTTTCTCCCATGCCCATGGTTCCTCACACAGGCTTCGTCAGCTTTGATAATCCGGGCAGCGCCCAGGCTGCCATCCAGTCCATGAACGGCTTCCAGATCGGGATGAAGAGGCTGAAGGTTCAGCTTAAGAGGCCGAAGGATGCCAATCGCCCATATTAACCCTTCCCCCCACCCCCTTCACCGCCCCTTCACCCTGGGGGTGGGACTCCACGCTGTGCACAGGGAACAACAGGTAAAGCCCACCATTACTCAAATCTTCTGCTTAGGAGAGTGGTCTGTTCAGCGAGATGTAGGATAAGGGTAAATCCAGTTCTTTTGGGCTGCTAGTTCAGTGTATTTGTGGTGTCTCCTAGCTCCAAACCATTTCTCATTACCACTGGAAGGAAATGTGAGTTGCGTTCAAACCATTATAGGTTTACATTATTGTGAATCTTATGAGATTATATGTCAGCTGTATGCTACTGAAGATGTGTCACAAGATGAGATGTTGCAGCTCAGCAAGTGTATTTCTACTACATCTACGCTATCTATGCTTACTACACATTTTCCACACCTACACACATTTTTTCGAAACTGATACTAAACTCTCTACTATTATACTTCACTTTCTTCATCAAGTAAAGGTTTTTAGAATATGTTAATAATTCTAGTCATGCATGAGCCCAGAGACAGGAGTGTTGGCCACGGCTACGAGTAGCTGCTGGAGCAGCCCCACATTAATACACTTTACTTTTTAATTCACCTATTTGACTGATCTCAGATCAGCCTGCCACCTATACTAGTCCCAGCGGTCCTCAGCAACATTTAGCAAACAAACACAATAAGCTCACAAAATGTGATCCAAAGTTAAACTAACGTTTTTTTATGTACATAAAGTAAAGTCATATAGACGTGTACATTCTTAGGGAACAAATGTACCATTGATTTTATTTAAAAAACTGTTTACACAGTGGCCTCTTATGTGTTTTTAATAAGCAACTGAACACTTAAAGCAGTTGTACTAAAGGCAGCTGGTTAAATGGTTCAGAGGAGGGAGGAGACAGGTGAAAGCGCATGAATCTACTCATTGGCATACGTATGTCTCATATCCGTCTCACTGCTCCGCATCCTCCATCTCTGTGATGGAGGATCAATGCCGAGCCATTTATTTCGCCTGGCTGATGCCCTTAACTTGGCCGAGTTATCGCGCTGTTACATCGCCGCTGAGGCGTCCAAGGGACACCTTTCTGTTTTGGCAACTGACGATGACAACACTCGATAAATGTCAACAACAACTCTGTCAAGACAGCAGAGCAGGGGTTCAGGTGGGAACTGAGAGGCTTTCTAAAGTAAAGAGAACAACACAAGGTCTAAACTGCCAAATCTTACTAAGCAGAAGTTATAGATTATAAAAGATTGCTGCAGAGCTTTGTAGAAACTGTATATGTCTGAAATAGGGAAATTGTTTCTTAATGAAGAGTAAAAAAAAAAAAAAGTTTACTTAAATATAAAGCCAAATGACTTCAGTGTCCAAATCTAGCCTTAGACTTCTGAAGATTAAAAGGCATACATACTTGTTCTTGACTGATGTGAAATGATGGGACTGACTGGCTGATTATCTTCCAGGTTTTTGTAGAGCTGGACCACACGTTGACAACTTGACAAAAATGTTGTTGACATCAAAAAGAACCTTACAAGCGCAAAAGGACCAGATTGTGATGGGGAGCTGAGTTTTGGGTGGAGATGGGCTGACCATGGATACTGAAGTGAACTCCACAACTGGGCCACACGGACCTTTTACTGACCGACCACCCCCCCTTGCCCCCTTCCCCCCCTTTCCCAGCCCCAGCCCCAGAGGACCAGGATGCTTCGGGTCTCAACAGGACCTTCCCGATCTGTCACCATCTGCCTGGGGGAGATCAATCTCATAGGACCACATGGAATTATCACTTAAAAAATAACTAGATATAATAACGAAGAGATGAAAAAAGGAAGAACTAAAAGAGCAAAAAGAAGCAAATGAAATTTTAAGAAAACTGATAACTTTTAAGGGGGAAATGACATACTCTTGGGGTTTGTCTTTGTGAGGAGAACATAAAAAACTCTTTTTAACAATTTTAGAAGAACTTGAAGACAATGATTAAAAATGAGAAACTTTTTGGAGAAAGAGGGAACATTTTGAAGGAGGTGACGATTCAGGACACAAACTTTGTTTCGTTTTTTTGGGATGGCCATCTTTATCTTGGAGTGCCTGTCCGTTTCCAGGGGCTACAGTTGCCAGAGCAACAGCAACAGTCCCCCTGGGAGACTTATCTGTCATTCCTTAGTTGTTTAGGGACCAAAAGACCAAGCCTTTTTACTGCTAAAAGACTCAAAGCTGTAACATAATGTCGGACCACTGCATCTCTTTCGCTGTGCCAATCAGTTCAAAGAGTTGTATTTAAAGAAAAAAAATGTATAAGTAGACTCTATATAAATATATGTATAAAACATACATATATATATTGCTGATATGCTTTTGAATACTGGCAAAACTATTTCAGATGACCCTGTGGAGGGCCATTCACTTCGCTAGTTTACAACTTACTGCTACAAAAATGAAAAAGTATTTATTTTTTTCTCTTGATTTTCTTTTTTTTTTTTTTTCGGTTGTTTGTTCCTCCTCCTGACAGGGAGGCAGGGGTGCATGGGGGAGGGTTGTTGCTGTCGCAGCCTTACCTTTTATATCTGCACATCCTAACCTTGTAGTTACGAAAACCACCGCTAAACGGTTTAAATATACAAACTCCTTTATATTTACAGTACATATAGATATATATGTATAGCGAGAACATTCAAGCTAAAAAATGTATTCATATATATACTGACGTGTACGATAACACACTCACATATATATATGGATACATGGATATTAATCCTGAAACCCATATATGTATTTATATGCATATATTTTATATATGTGTGTATATATCTAGAAAAAAAAACGGCTATTGGATTAGGTAGAGCTGTACTTTTTGTAGATTTTAGCTGGAGTTTGAAGCACTGCTCTGCTTGATCTTAACCCTGGGAAGAGTCACACACCTGGCAGCTCCCACTCAGCAGGCATTCCTCTCTCTGATGACAACATATATGCCAACGCACACGGGACAAGTGTGTATATTATGATTATATATGTATATACCTGTATATGCTACTTCAAAGAAGAAAAAAAATTGCAAAAAGGCCTCTTCCTATTAAGAAGACTTGAAGAGAGTCAGGCTTGAGAATCAGGATATTTCTCCTTTTTCGACTTCTTTCCTATCGAGAGAAAAAAGACTTTACACAATATCCTAAGCATATCTGCCTCTTTTGCCAAGTAGACTTGACGTACACACAGTAAACACATGCGCGCACATACACATACACCAAAATATCAAACAATACACACAGGGTGTCACACATGCACACAGTATACATAAACACACATACACACATGCAGACACACATACTAACTCACAACCAGTGCTCTTGTACAAGCTGGTAATCAGATGTGGTGGTTATCATTTGGGTCTCTCCTGGGTGCGCTAAGATTGTAGGCCGTTCCGCACTGTCCTGACAACGTGACATGCAAACACTGTGCTCGTTAGCGTCACTAGCAGCCTCCGTTAACTTGATGTCAAGCCTGCTACGGCAACTGTCTAGTCCAAACAGAGCTGCAAAAAAAAAAGAAAAAAAAGACAAAAAAGACAAAAAATAACCAAACTATTAAGCCTAATAGTTAGCTAGCATATAATGTAGGATATTCTCTCGCCTGGCACTCAAAGCCTTGAGTCTTTATTTTTAGCTGTCGCACAGTTCTACGGTGACACTGAACACGAACAGGGCATTAAGTTCAGTTTTCTGCTAAAAAAAAGGTATTTACAACAGCAGACTTCACCCAAGCAGTATGTTTACATTAGCCGCCCAGGGAGGGAGCCAACTGCTCATCACTGGATTAGCTTGAAGCTAAATTAGCACATAGCTCAGAGTGAAAAGGAGGTAGTTGAAGGGATGTGCTTGGGTCTACGGGAAGTTCCAAAGCATGAAATCAGAGGATGTATTGATAGGAGAGGGGAAAAGGTTACGTGGAATCGAATTTGACTTTCACTGATCACTGAGCATTGCCTGACGCATGGCTTTGGTGGACCCTAGAGGTTTGCAGGTGTTGCATGGCTGACTGCTTCCGCGTTACTCAGACAAAAGAGAGGCGCTTGGAAGTCCTGCAAACGGTGGTCTAGATAATGGAGGAACGGAATGGTGAGAGGTTTTTAAGCACCTGCATCTATCAGTCCCTCTAACTGGCTTTTATCTTGCACTTCTGGTTTTTCCTACTTTCCTTGTCATTGCCGAGTGACATTGCCGACACCACCTTCAAGAATGTCCCACAAATCATCCATACCTCATGACTAAGACAGGATCAGTCTCTTTTTTTCTTTTGACTTTTAGTCCTGTCTCTGACAGCTGTCTCTGTTTTAACTCTTACTGTCTCAGTCCCACTGCTGGAATCATACTTGAGTTTATATACCAAGCATGTCTCGTTTGGTGGGTTGCAGCCAATGTATTTTTTGTGTAAAACTGTGGTATCACTGTCCATGAACTGATGTTTGCAGAGTCTCCACATGAGCTGGTCTGACCAGACTGCATCGTATTACTTCATATGGAATATCCCTTTTCTTTCCAAAACTAGAAAACAAACCTTTGGTCAGAAGGCTACAACTTTCATAAGCACACAGTTGTGGACAGATTAATTAGCATTTGTAAATGGATCTTACCTATCTACGGGATGTATGTCTTCAAAAAACATTCTGGAAGATTAATAATTGCAGTAAAGTGGACATACCAATGCATTTCCATATTTTGGTGTCCCGATTTAGCTAGTTGTAGCCAATCGTAAAGCATGGAAGGACACACCAGTTGTATACTTAATATTAAAGGCTGCATTTCTCAGCTGTATCCAAAGGATTCTCCATAATGGGCCTCATCCTTTGATGATGACCCAGCTGAGGAATGCAGCCTGCTCATGGCTGTAGTCTACATCAAGAGACCTGATCATTAAGTCCTCCACATAAAGCATGCCTCACCACCTCTCTTTTGCTTTCTCTTTCTCTTTTTACTATCCATCAGTAATGCTGCAACTGTTTGCATAAACAGTCCAGATATAATGGTTAACAGGCAAACCAAGAAACCAGAAGAGGATTTATTATAAATATAAATATATAAATATATACATAAACTGGTGAATATACTGTAAATGTTTCTTTTTGCGGGGGGCTCTCTTTTCTTCTGTACATAGGTTTGCATATTTTATAGGACTTTTCTTCTATCTATGAGGACTGGATGAAAAATGAATCACTTTAAATACTAAAATAAGACAAATAAAAAAGATTATACTATCAAAAAAATGTGAAGCAGGGGAACACTGAGGCCACAGGACTGACATGGGGGTTGGAGGAGAAGGGAGAGTGCAGAGGAGGAGAGCACCCAGTTGAATCAGATGAAAATACTTAACATGCGTTCGTACGTGTTGAGAAACCGTTAGGCCTACATGCTCGATTGATTTCTGTTTAATTTCTATGGTTGTATTTTTTTCACGTTTATTTATTTTGCCTGGGGTGTGTGCGTTACTTATGTATGCATGATTGTATGTATGTGTGTGTGTATGTGTATGCATGTGAGCGGGTATGTTTTATTTATTTCGTTATTTATTACAAATTGCATTTTTTAAACAAGTTTATGAGTTTGTGCTTTGACGAGGAAGCCATTTTTTTGGAAAATATATTTTTGAAGATGTTTTATATTCTGAAACAGGCATTGGTCAGAGGCAGGGTCATCATGTCACTGGGGGACGTTCCACACGCCCACATGATGTTGTTCTTCGTTACGTTCTGCTCCACTCTGCTGTTCTACTGTCTCTTGTTGATCAGAAATGTGCCGTACCCTTTCTTTTCCACACACACTGCTCCACTCCTGTCATCTTAAAAAAAAATAAGGCCTGCAATATACCCCTTTGAAAAATTGCGGAGCTTGCCATCATATTTTCATGTAGATCTTACTTCTGATTTCTAACAAGCCACTGGTCTGACATGCAGGAAAGTAATGTAAAGATATGTAGGTTGATGAGCAAATAAAACAAAAATGACACAGAAACAATCTTTTTTCTCTCAGCACAGTGGAGGAGTGTAGTGTTGTGTGTGGAGTGCCAGCCTGTCAATCATGGTGAGGCTGGACGTGTGATAGGTTAATCATAATCGGTACAGGACTTTGATTGGTCAGAGCGCTTTGCTGCTCCTGCCGTTTCTCCAATCAGTGCATTTCTGTGGTCCTTGGACTCTTTTTTTGTAATTTTACTGAATAATGCGTCTCCGCTTAGCCCAATAATAAAGCACAGTCTACAATAACCCTACCTCTGGCCTCTCATTTCTGACTACATGCTTCTTCTCTTCTTGTTAAGGTGCTGAAACATATTACATCACATATTATGTGAATCATCTCATGCAAACACTTATTACTCCTGGGGGTCAATTCATGCCACTGAGTGTTCCATTTTCTCTCCAATATTACTAAAATCTTTTTTATACAGCTGCCTGCACAAGATTGTAGATACAGATTGTAGGCAACAATCACAGGGTTTTATCTCATTTTCAGTACTAGTCCCAGTTACAGTGAGTCAGCAATTTTTGATTAAGATTTTATGCACTGCATGACTGTGGTGCCTGGCCCAGTGAGCATTAGGGCACTGATGCGTCACTTACTCTCATGGGTTTCCAGAGCAGTCTTTTGGGAAAATATGCTGTTGATGTGTTGTTTTTTAAATGGCTACTACTATGCTAGGTAGCTAGCTGAGTGCACCTGTGCAATTACTGTCCTATCTTACTAGCGAATACTTTGCTATATGTATTGTTTTACCTTGTTTGTATTTAACTAGTCACAGGTCTTCACTGATTAATGATTAATGACTATTAAGTTGAGTTCATTGAGTTTCTGGTGCACTGTGGAGGTTTAAAAGACCAGAATGCTTAAGCAGGTTGGAATGTATCTGACAAAGCAGCATGTAGAAGACATACCTGTGGAGTTTACTAGCAGTGGACCAAGCAGGGCTTTGTAGGGGGAGATTAGGATCATTCTAATATCGTTAATGATAACAAGGCCCAACATTTCTGTCTGCACTCCTGGGAAGAGGAATACATGTGCTTCTTAAAGTTGAACCACCTTGATCAGTCAGCTAAGCTTCTTGTTCATTAGCTGTTTAGCAGAAAGGAACATGTGAATAATGCACTTGGTTTATAGTGCAATCCAGGGGATAAAATGCTAGCCTGGTAAACCAGCCCCTCATATTTCATTTCATTTTGTACAGAGGGTCTGGCCGTGTTGCCATTGACATTACTGTATTAGGTACCAGCCAATCATCGAACAGAGGGAGCATTTGTGAGCAACTTTGTGTGCTACATTTAAATTGTAGCGCATAGGCAGAGTAATTGCATACGTGACGACCAGACGTTAGCAATTGGGTAAAGGCAGAGCCACTCGTTTTCAACTTCAGCATCGTCCACACCTCCAGGAAGAAATAATTTCTCAATACAGCATTGCCAGACCCTCTGTACAAAATGAAATGTATGAGGGGCTGGTTTACCAGGCTAATAGAATGCCCCTCACAACCCACAAACACACAAAGAGCCAAACACAGATCCCCATACCATCTGTGCTGGCTATGAAAGGGGGTATGAGAACTACATCTCAAATGACTCAATACAGCTATACTTATTGACCATGTACGGCCATTGTCAGTGTATTACAAAGTATGGATCTCTGCTACTGTTAAATGTTCCCTTTCAGAAGACATTCACAAGGTCTTAAGCCTTTTGTCAACACCAAAACTGTTGCATGGTTACACAACGAGCCTACTACTAGCCAGTATACCTATAATGTATGTAGTCAAAGCATTCGTTGCATGCATATAACAACAACCTGGAGGTGGCGATGTTAATTGCTGATTGAAACAAAAACTAGAAAAGCACTCCGAGAGCGCAGATCACTTTTAAGTTAGCCCATTTTTGACCTACCCAGGAAGGTGGTTTAGCGAGTGAACGCATGTCACCACAAGAGGGCAACAGTTCTATGGACAACAAATAGGCCCTCTCTCACAATTGTGAAGAATCCTATTAAAAATTCCTGGATCCTGGATCCAGATGGTGATCCGGATCACTACCAGTATCTAATCACTTTTAAGTTAGCCCATCAAAATCCATCCAGTACTTTTTCAGTTATCTTGCTAACCAAACAACCAACCAACAAAGAAATGGCAATGATTACATAATCTCCGCCTGGCAAAGTTCATAAGCTATGAACACAAAAACCTGCTAAAAAAGCAAATGTTTTTAAGTAAAAAAGCTCGTGAAAACCCTTCTCTACCGAGACTGTTTTCCTTCCTAACAAAACTAATCTCTACTAACCATCTCGTTATATACTGTAGGTGCCTTCGATGTTCTCTACACATCTTTTAGCTATTATTTCCTCCATTTGATATTTGAAATGTTGCAGGACGCTGGAAGAAAACTCTCATATCATCAGCTATCATCAACTCAGTGTTTGTGGGACTAGTTGCAGCACATTCATCCACACATAGGCCTACTGTAGTTTTTTCAAGGTCAAGGTCCTTCGCTTCCCCCAGAGCCATAACTGTCTGTAGATCCAACTAGGATAACATTAGTGGTGCTATCGTTATTACTGGCAACAGTTTCAGGACTTGTCAGTGGGGATTCAGCAGGCGTAAAAAAGCCTGGCATGTTGGACAGGAAATTTTTGTCTGTATAAATCAATGTATATAGTGAAAGCATTCATTGCTCGCAAATAACAGCACACTGTAGGTGGCGCTGTGGCTTAGTTGGTCAATGCGCCTGTCTAGTAAAAAGGAGATCCTAGGTTCAAATCCCGGCATGTGCTTAACCCTATGGGCCCTAGGCTATTTTCAGGGTATTTTTACTACCTTTACCTTTAAGCTCATATCTTGGTCATTGTAAGGGCCATACATACATGCTATATCTTGTTTTTTTCAGGTAAGTCTAGGCTATCCAGATCTGGTTTCATTTGGTGAGCTACTATTTGCACTGACTTTATAAAAAATAGTAAACCAATAAAAAATCATATTGCGTATAAAAAAATTATTGTATTCTTCCACGTACCTGTCCATAGGATGCTGTCAGTAGAGATATCTTTTCATTCTTGAGTAGAGGAGATTGTCTGGAATTTGGCAATATAAGAACCATGATGGTGGGATATTCAGTGGCAGGGCCGGCCCGTGGCATAGGCAGTATAGGCAAATGCTAAGGGCGCCGTGCCTCCAGGGGGCGCCAGAAGGGGGGGAAGAAAAAAATATATAATTTCCACTATTCTTAAAACTAGTTGGTATTATTATGTCTTATAACTGTATAGCAAAGCTCAAAATAGCAACAACAATAATAATAATAGTAATAGTGATAATAATAGTATTACTAATCATAATAATTTTATGTGACTTTCCTAAGACGCCCCCCTCCCCCTTCGCCCCTCCTCTGACTAATCAGACTTCACCTGCTACTTCGAGGGGATGGTTGTTTTTTGATGCGTTATCTATCTCTAAACCATGTCAAAACGACCCAAATTGTCTGGTGCCCAGGGGAGGAAAAAAAGAAAAGAGGAGGAAAAACCATAGACAGTAGAAGAGAATGGACCGTGGGATGGCATCGTTTTCAATGGGAGCCGTTGAAGCATGATTTTGAGATTTTTAATTGGTCACCAGGCAACTGCGCAAGCGCGGGGTGACGTACGGTCACGTCGGCCAGCGAACCCAAATACTATAAATTGAGTGGTAGATGCTCAATCACAAATCACACAGCAAACGATAATTTTCTTAATAAGTATTCTTCTACCGTTGTAGCTGCAATCACTTAGTGGAACGGGAGGCTAATATTGTACGTGGGGACTTGATTCTTCGTCAACTAACTTTGGGTCCAGGCAGTCTTGCAAGCCAGCATGTCAAGGGAGCTAGCTAGTTAGCATGTAAACTACAAGCGATAGCGTGTAGCTTAGCTTAGCCATCTTTCTCAATTCACTTGCATCGAATAGTAAATTCCATAAAGATAGCAATTCTGCTTACAAACAAATACCAAGTTCTAAGCTTATTTTTTGGGAAATAGTGATGTAAATGTTTCCCCAACATGAATAGAAAAGTAAACGGGCATGACTGTGGCTACAGCTTGTTATCCAACCAGGGGTGCGTTTCCCAAACAACCAACCAACTTAGCTTTAAACCAACATGGTACGATGCACCGTTGAGCTAACCAACAACCAAAGTGCGACTGTGTCCCAAACACTGTCGTACCTTCATAGTCTGAACCAAGTTAGTTTGAACCAATATAGTCCAAACCACAATGGTTTCCAGATGTGTTCGGACATGCTTGTGCATTGTCGGAAGCAGAGAGAAACAATCCGAAGCAGGCTATTACCTTGTGAACGGAATTTAACAGAGATGACTAATTATGTAGCCGATTATTTATCGCCTAATAATAGGCTATTTCACATGATGTCGGGAATAACTGTGTACTAGGAAATAAACAATAGAAACTGAATAAATCTAACTGTGGAAAGTGTCACCGAACCCTATATACTGCTTGTTAATTTGTAATATAGCCTAGTGACAGATTTGCAAGACATTCCAGTGATTAAATAAACTTTAACATTGTTTATTGAATGACGCAGACCTCTGGATATGAACACAGATGAGTTGTGACTATGCACGTCTCATAAGCAGCCTAGTTCTAGGCAATACATTAAGCTATAGGAAATCTCCCTGACTTTGAAGTCATGTGGAAGACAAAGTCTATACAATGCTTTTATTTTATTTAAATCACATAGACTACGAGCCATCACAGCTAGCCTGATTAAAATAGCTTTCAAAATGCTATTTTGCATAGACACCAGGCGATGTGCCATCTGTAAATGCATGTGCTTATATGGCAGTATGCTACGCTATCAACATTAGGTTTATTGCTTACAATGCACGTAATGACGGAGGAGCTGGAAGTTTATTTTCACCTTGGCGACCTGCATTCTGAAGTGTATGAACACAAGCCCAAGAATATGCAGGCTGGCATAAATTGGCCACACTATGTTAATACGCAACAGGGGAGACACGTTCACCCTGAAACTACGTTAAGAAAAGTAACGTGGCAGTTGAGAATGTCAACAATTTCATGTAGCATTTTAATTATGCATCATCCCGGATTGGAACCAGAGTACTATCTACAAACACAGGTGTGCATGACCTGCGCTCCACCAACAGCACCACAGAAGCAGCTCCTAGCTTACGGAATTTGGAGGTACTTGAAGGTACGTCACAGCATGAGTCGCTTAAGCCAAACTGCCAAACGAGTTGCAAATATCCTCCTAGATCAATTGTTTTGCTACAACAACGGGATCTTTAGATTCTACACTGTATATTTCTCACCTCGTTTTGTAAAATCTGAGGGATACAACGTCAAACAACGGAGATATTTACAATGATCGAGGATTTCGAGACATTAGGTCCGCCATGTTGGATGCCGTCGAGACCTTCAAACAACGTTGGTTAGGTGGAACTAAGCACCGAGAGCTGTGGTTGCAAACCTCACTAGTTACCAACGTGGTTGCGAATGTTCGTGTTTTGGGACACACCTGTGTCGGTCGCACTATGTTGGGACTATGCTGGTTTACACTATGTTGGTTCACACTATGTTGGTCCAAACTATGTTGGTTCACACGAACGAAGGTTTTGAGACACACTTGCGTCGCACCTACATAGTTTGAACCAAGTAAGTTGCTAACAACGTTAGCAACTATGCTTTTGGGAAACGCACCCCTGTACAGTAAATTTTCTCCTGTGCGACAGAAACTCACTAGCCGTCGCATGATTTATGGCGTCATTTTTAGCATAATTTCAGATAAACGTTTCTTACAAGGCAATAACATGACAGGTTTCCGATCAAAGCAAATATGTTTTGCTGTGTCCTCTCCGGTTTACAACAATGCCAATATTAAAGGAGAACTTCGGTGTAAAATGAAAATTGGCATGTTAAAACATCATACCGAGTTGGTATGTGTACTGAGGAGCAACATTGATTTAGCCTGTTGCATTCAGAGTTTAACTATTTTTTATAGTTTGACCCAGAAGGCTAACAATGGAAGTGGTAGGTGCCCTTAGACGAAGCATGACGACTACGCTATTTTTAAACCATTAAAACAGCTTGAAGAAACTCCACATTCCATTGGTAGTACAACAAAGGCTCTGGCATTCAAAACGAACCACTGAGAATATTGTAAATGTACACAACGCTTATTTAAAAAGCTGTTCTAACATGCAGTCGTTTGCAGTTGTTTCTCGTTGCCGCCATGATGAAAGTCCAAACAAGTTGATTGTACTACCTCTCCTCCTATTCTTCCTGCTGGTTCGTGTTCGTCAATCGACCTGTGCAGACTTTCATCATGGCGGCGACGAGAAACTACAGCAAGGTACTGCTTGTCAAAACTGTTTTATTAATAAATGTTGTGTACACTTACAAAGTTCTCAGTGCCTCGTTTTTAATGTCAGGGCCTTTGTTGTACTACTGATGGAGTGTGGAGTTTCTTTCAGCTGTTTAAATGGTTTAAAAAGTGTTGCACCTTTCTTGCAGCTCTTTCACACTTTCACTTTAATGGTAGCACCTACCCCTTCAATTGTTAGCCTTCTGGGACAAACGATAAAAAATAGTTAAACTCTGAATGCAACAGGCTAAATCAATTTTGCTCCTCTGTACACATACCAACTCGGTATGATGTTTTAACATGCCAATTTTCATTTTACACCGAAGTTCTCCTTTAAGGTACGGATGGCTTCTCATGTAAAGTTGTTTGATTTCAAAGGGACGCTAAAATGAATGGAAGTCAACGGAATGCTACATGCTATTGGGCCCTTTCCGGGTTGAGATTTCCCCATAGGTGCTTCAACTTCCGGATATATTCCTACCCCCTTGGGAAAAACGTGACAAAGACAGAGATAATGTTACAGTAAAGATGTCATGATATTATTTTTTATGTTGCAGAACAATGATTGATAATGTCAGCAACCATTAGCATAACACAGTTGGCTAATCAATAAATAGCCAGCGCTGTCAGTTTTAACGTAAGTTTATGTTAATGGAAGATCCTAACCTAATATGGAAAACAGTAATCCGACCCTCCACGATTTCGCGATGTTGCAATCGCAGCTATTAACGCAAATCAGTCAATCTCCTTAAGTTATTTGCAGCCTTGCAACTATACAGCTTTTCTGCAGTTTTGTCCTATCATGGTCATTGGCAGTGAAAAGTTGAACGACTTGTTTGTAAAAGTTTGAAGTTGTTGTGAGGTGTGTTTAAGTAGGCTGCAGTCGTCTTTAAATGTAGTGGGCACCGAACATAGAGCTAGAAATATTTCTGTTATTTTAGCTCTGTGGCACCGAATGAGACAGACCATCCTAACATACTCTCATTCAGGAACAAAACACAAAACACCATTACAAGTGACCTTTATGGGACCTTAAGGGACGTTTATTCAGTTATACTTTTCGCAAAATCTAAGTATATAGCTTAGGGCTACACGATTATGGCCAAAATGATAATCATGATTAGCTTCCATAGTTCACTGGTAGACTGCTAGCATTAGCGGTAGTTCCATTGATTTCAATAGGGTTTTGCTAGCGTTTTGCTAGTTCTATTGGTCCATTGGTTTTCTTCTAAGGAATTGCTTTGCAGGATGTCGTGATTCTAAAGTAGCCTACAACATGTCTGTCTTACTGCCTATTATAGTTGTAAGCCTAGCTGTTTATTGTGTTAGTTCATATTGTCTAAAGTATGTTTATAGTGTTAAACTTTATATCAATGTACATCATTGATGTTAGAGCATAACTTGTATATTATACTACAGTTTAGAGATTCTTTTCATTCTGCTAATTAGCATTTCACTGTAATGACACTACAGTTTATATAATTACTTATATAATAAAAAAAAAATCTTTACTTGTATAGCACAATTCATACAAGATGCAGAGAAGTTTTATGAATTACTAATATAATTTGCATATAAGAAAAAAGTGCATTGTATATTATACTGTACAGTATGGTCTACATCATGCATGTATTTCTTAGGTTTTTCATTTGTATTATTTCATTTTATTTTATTCTTGAAATCATGTGTTTATTATTAGACTGTTACCTACTCCTCTTCTCTCTTCAGATGCGCTGCTGAGATTTCTCAGTCCCACCCCTGCAAATCCTCCCGTTGCCTCCACCTCAGCAACACAACCAGTGATGCAGCAGCATCAACCGCTTCACTTGTTTACAGTTTTTATTTTGGGAGTATTTAAATTTAAGTGCTTTGAATGTGCAATTTCTTTATTTAAATAAAAGAATGTCTAAGACAAAGCTATTCAGTTTCTTGTGAGTATATATACGCTAGCAGTGGAATTAACTGTGATGCAAGGGGGGCGCCACCTAAAATCTTGCCTAGGGCGCCAAATTGGTTAGGGCCGGGCCTGTTCAGTGGCTTATCAATGTTGATAAATATGTAGTCTGTGCCTGATTTACCATATATAATGAAGGATGTTATATCAGGATTATGGATATTATGCAGAAATTTTGAGTAATTTCAAAACTGTATGAAACGTGTCGACAGAAATGCACGAATCGGTAAGTTCTGCTATTGTTTACATTATGCATTGACTGATAACCGCGGGTGTAAAATGGGTGAAGTAGAATTTGTTAAATCATTACTTGGCAAACATTTGATCCCGTTTTAACGTGATAAATTCACTGCAGAAGTATGTGCATGGTGTTGATGAAAAGCTGAGGTTCTGTACTTTCTT
Source organism: Coilia nasus (assembly GCA_027475355.1). Lineage (NCBI taxonomy): Eukaryota > Metazoa > Chordata > Actinopteri > Clupeiformes > Engraulidae > Coilia > Coilia nasus. Next base: position 4,278,694 of record CM050209.1, read on the forward strand.
CTGATATGCGTGATATCCCTTATCTATGGGATAACGGGTTCGCGAGTAATTTCAGTGAGAGTAATGCCTGTGCAAAGAGCTAACATGAGAGATTTTGGCTACTTTTAACAAATTAATATCTCACCGATACTAGGCGAGGGGTCACGCTGTTTCGTTTGGTATGTGCCATATCTCTATGATCTACTGTTCCAAAGTAATTCAACAGAGAAGAATAGGTGTAAATTTGCCCGTACCTTGCGGGCTTTGGGCCCATATGGTTAATGTATGTGGTCAAAGCATTCAATGGCTGCATATAACCGCACCCTGTAGGTGGCACTGTGGCTTAGTTGGTCAAAGCACCTGTCTAGTATACAGGAGATCCTGGGTAGGAATCCCAGCAATGCCTTACGTTATGCAACACTGAGGAGTTAGAAAAACGGTGAAGGATTTAAAAAGCTAATATCAGCTTCAACATATTTTAAATTATATGGAGATAGTGTCTTAAAAAATACATCCTTAAAAACTATATCTTCTAAAAAGTTCATACTGGTTCTGCATGTGTTATTGCAGCGGGTGAGTGGGGCTATGAATGACCTCTGGTGGTGGTGCTGTGGCTTAGTTGGTCAAAGCGCCTGTCTAGTGAACAGGAGATCCTGGGTTCAAATCCCAGCAGTGCCTTATGTTAGACTACGCGCACGAGGCAATAAAAAGTAATGTATGAGATAGTTCCTTCAAGGGTGGTCAAGTGCTTAATGTATGTGGTCAAAGCATTCAAAGCCTCCATATAACCGCGCCGTGTAGGTAGCGCTGTGGCTTAATTGGTCAAAGCACATGTCTTGTAAACAGGAGATCCTGGGTTGGAATCCCAGCAGTGCCTTCCGTTAGGCAAGACTGAGGAGTTAGAAAAGCGGTGAAGGATTTAGAAAGCTAATATCAGCTTCAACATATTTTAAATTAAATGGAGATAGTGTCTTAAAAAAAACATCCTTAACAACTATATCTTCTAAAAAGTTCATACTGGTTCTGCGTGTTATTGCAGCCTGTCTAGTAAACAGGAGATCCTGGGTTCAAATCCCAGACGTGCCTTATGTTACACAACATGCGTGAGGCAGCATAAAGAAAGGTATGAGATAGTTCCTTGAAGTGTTGTCAAGCGCATAATGTATGTGGTCAAAGCATTCCTTGCCTGCATATAACAGCACCCTGTAGGTGGCGCTGTGGCTTAGTTGGTCAAAGCGCCTGTCTAGTAATATAATAATAATAATAATAAAACTTTACTTGTATAGCACAGTTCATACATGCAATATGCAACTCAAAGTGCTTTACAGTTTGGCAGGGTTGTTGCAAGACAACATTTCTTGCGGTTCAGTGATGTCAGAGCACATAAATACAGAAGCAGACTGACTCTTGCATGAACACAGGTAGGCAGTCCTTGTAGGCCCTAGTCAGCAATCTTTGTAGTCCAGTGGCGTTAGAGCTATGCAACGCTCTGTTAATGTGGGCTCTTATGTGAACATAGGTCGGCAGTCTTTGCGGGCCAGGGGCACTACACGAGGAAAGTTCATTTAGGCGCAGTCGGTTGTTAGTGTCCCCAGGGAGCAACAGGGGTGAGGAAAAACTCCCTGTTTGTTTGATTTGCGTGAATTCAGGAAGAAACCTCCGGAATCAGTGAGTAAAACTCCCTGTTTTTCTAGGAAGAAACCTCAGGCAGAACCACGTCTCCCAGGGTAGCCCATCTGCCGGGGCTGGTAACGGGAAGTCGGTGACTGAGTAGTTAGGTGTAGGCTTGGTTGAATAGGTAGGTCTTTAGTTGTCGCTTGAAGATGTCGATGGATTCTGCTTTTCTGATGTGCTGTGGTAGGGCATTCCATCTCTTTGGGGCGTAGTATGAAAAGGCCGATTCCCCGATCCTTTTGGGTGGTGCGTCTGGAATCCTCAGGAGACCGGCATCAGCGGATCTAAGGGCTCGTGCAGGGGTATAAGAGGATAATGCGTCAGCAATATAGCATGGGGCAAGGCCATTTACAGCTTTAAATACCAGTAGTAGTACTTTGAAGTCAATTCTATAGGATACAGGTAGCCAGTGTAGTTCAGCCAGTACAGGAGTAATATGTTCCCTCTTTCTTGTTTTTGTTAGTAATCTTGCAGCCGAGTTTTGAATAAGCTGTAGTTTTTCAATTGATTTTTTTGGGAGGCCTGTAAACAAGGCATTGCAGTAGTCTAATCTACTTGTAATAAATGCGTGAACAAGTTTTTCAGCGTCTGGCTTGGTCAAGAAGGGGCGAACTTTTGCTATATTTCTTAGATGGAAGTATGCTGTTTTAGTCACTTTGTTGATGTGTGGTTTAAGGCTTAGGTCAGAGTCAAGGATGACACCTAGGCTAGTTACCTGTTCTCTGACATATTGGTTTAGGTTGCCTAGACTGGGGAGGAGAGCTTCCCGTTTGTCTTTAGGGCCGATAAGTAGCAGTTCAGTTTTGTTTTCGTTTAACTTTAGAAAGTTATTGCTCATCCAATGCGTGACAGCTGACAAACAGGAGGTTAAAGACTGTAGAGCTGTGGTTTTGTTTGGCTCAACTGAGATATAAAGTTGTGTATCATCGGCATAACTATGAAAGTCTATATTATGTTTTTTGATAATGTTGCCCAGCGGTAGCATGTATAATGAGAAAAGCAGGGGGCCAAGGCAGCTGCCTTGAGCAACACCGAAGGGTACGTCGTGATTTTTAGATATATGATCTCCTAAACTAATATAGAATTGTCTTCCGGTGATGTATGACTCAAGCCATTTTAGTACATGGCCTGAGAGGCCCACCCAAGTTTTGAGACGATGTAGTAGTATGTTGTGATCAATTGTGTCAAAGGCGGCACTTAGGTCCAAGAGGACTAGGGCAGAGACTTTGTTTGTGGCTGTACTGAGTCTGAGGTCGTTTACTATTTTGGTTAGAGCAGTCTCTGTGCTATGATTTGCTCTAAAGCCTGATTGGAATTTTTCTAGGATGTCGTTTTCATTAAGGAATTGGTTGAGCTGTAAGAAGACAGCCTTTTCGAGTATTTTGCTTATAAATGGGAGGTTGGAGATTGGTCTATAGTTGTTTAGTGTGTTATAGTCCAAATTTGGTTTCTTTAGCAATGGCTTTACTACAGCAGTTTTAAAGGCGCTTGGGAAAATACCTGTGAGAATGGAGGTGTTAATGATCTGTAATAGGGGTGTGGAGATATAATTAAAATTATTTTTCATGAGAAAAGTGGGAATAGGGTCAAGGCTGCATGTTGACCGCTTGCTATGTTTAATAAGTTTATAGAGATCGTCTTCCGTAATGGCGCTAAAAGTCTGTAGGGTCGGTGGTTCCTTAATAGGGGCATCTTGTAGGTAGTTAGGGTCTCGAATGATTTCTGCTCTAATAGCGAGTATTTTGTTTGTGAAGAATTCTGCAAACTCTTCACATTTTGGAGTGGTGGCTAGACTAAGCATATCACAGACTGGCCCAGGATTTAGTACTTTTTCAATTGTAGAGAATAATACTCGTGTGTTGTTGTGATGGTCTGTGATAATTTTTGATAAATAGTTCTTTCTTTCTGTGCGTATTGTATTGTTATAGGTGATAATATGTTCTTTAAGGATTATACGATTGACTTCTAATTTAGATTTTCTCCATGCTCGTTCTGCTGCTCTACATTGCCTTTTTTTCTCTCTTACTGACTCATTTATCCATGGTGAGGTTTTAACTCGTGAGCTGCGTTTTGTTTTTAAAGGAGCAACTTCGTCTAAAATTTCCTTTAGGTTGCTATTAAAGCCAGCCACCATTTCATCGAGCGATTTGTGGCCATTGAGGAGGTCGCGGGAGCTAATAAGTTCGGTGATTTTTTGTTGCGCTGATTCATTTATGCATCGTTTGTGGGTTGCACCGGTCTCTCTATTGCTATGTATAGTAAATGGGAATTCAAATAAGATGCAGTAATGGTCGGAGATGGCTATATCCGATACGGAAATGTTGTTAATATTTGCGGGTTGCGATATTACTAGGTCGAGCGTGTTTCCTAGTTGATGGGTGGCTTCTGTTACGTACTGATGTAGCCCAAAACCATCCAAGGTGTTTAGCAGGTCTTTGCCATTTGAGTCACCGCTTTTATTAACATGAATGTTAAAATCTCCCGTGATAATTATTCTGTCGTAGTTTGTAAGTACCGCTGACACGAGGGTGGAGAAGTCAGATAAAAAGGTTGGTGAACTTTTTGGCGGTCTGTATAGCGTGATAAGGAGTAAGCTGTGATCGGTTTTAACTTTAATCGCTAGGTACTCAAATGACGTGAAGGTGCCTAAATTTATCTCGTTACAGCTGAGTTTATCGGAGAAGATGACAGCTATACCGCCACCTCTTTTATTGTCTCTTATCGATTGATAGAATTTATAGTTAGGGGGACAGGCTTCAATAAGGGTGGCAGCCCCTTCTTCTTTTAACCAGGTCTCCACAAGGAACATAAGGTGTAGTTTATTTTCCGAGATGTAATCATTTATAAAGAAACTCTTGTTGGTGAGGGACCTTACATTAAGGACAGCAGCATTTATGACGATTTTAGTCTTATTTACCCAGCGCCCGAGCTGGATATTAATTAGATTGTTAGGTATGCAGCCTGTGGTTTTATGCTTACGTTTCCTATGGTGGGTTATAAGGGAAGGAATTTTGTGGAGCAGATTATCTGACTGAGCCAAGCACACTGTATTCCGAGCACTGGTGGTATGGGGGAAAGATATATCATTATCTCGGACTAAGTTGCTATTGAGATGTGCTGGCTTGGAGCTTACTTGTCAGCGTGGCGTGTGATGGGCTTCCAGAGCTAGCTCCAGGTTGCTAGCTAGCAGGCTCGCCCCAGCCCTGTTCAGGTGTCGTCCGTCTCGGGCGAACAGGCTGCGTCTTCTCCAGAAGCTCCCGAAGTTGTCCACGAAAGGGACCCTCTCGCGACTGCAGTACCCCACCAGCCACGCGTGGAGCTGGCGGATACGAGAGAACTGCATGTCTGAGAAGCAAGCAGATGGGATAGGGCCTGAGACGATACATTTTTTGCCAGTAGCGAGTATGGTTTGAATTAGAGAGGTAAAATCGGACTTAAGTTTTTCGGACTGCTGGAGCCTGATGTCGTTCGACCCGACGTGGACCACGATTGCAGAGGCGGTCGGGTGCTGCTCCACCACCTCGGGCACCCTGGTCTGGACGTCCTCCACACGGGCTCCGGGCAGGCACCACGTCTCGCTCCTCGGTAGGGTCACATGGCGCACCATGGAGGACCCTACGAGGACCGCGACTGGTCAGGTGGAGGACGGGGGGTGGCGGGGTCTCTCTCGGGCGACTCGTCTCGGAGCAGGCGGCTTCGGAGGTGGAGCAGTCGGTCTCGACTGCTCCGCCGAGCGATGCTGTGGGGGAAGAGGAATGGTGTGAGCAGGGTCGGCTACGTTACTATCGGCTAGCACTGAGTACCGGTTTGAAAGATTGAAAGGATTGAAAGGAGGTGGAGAGAATCTCTTCAGTACTCCCCTTTGACTGCGAGCGACAACTTCGGTCCAGGGTTGGTTCTGTTGTGGGGTCGAGCATGCCGGCTGCGAGGTGGTGGCAGGTTCTTCAGGGAATTTAGTCTGAAACGACATATCAATTCGGCTTTGAGCCTGGGCTCGTAGAGTGGAACCGTATGCAGAGATAAGTGTATCTTTCCTAACTAGGTCGTTTGTAAGCCGGCGAATGTCTCTTTTAAGAGAATCAATCACCATGTTGGCTTCGTGGAGGAGCAGAGGGCCCCTGCAGCTGCAATCCAGTGTATCCATGTTGGTGTTTGTAATTTATAGGATGTTTACGTGTTTATAGTAGTATGCAGCTGCTTTTACCGAGTTAGCTTAATAGTTTAGGATGCTAGGTAATGCTAAAAACAAGCTGAATGTGCGGTGTATTTAGCGCTAATGAACAGGTGTATGTGGTGAAGTATAATTTGACTTGATGCAGCTAAGTAAGTTTTTAAACAGAGATTGTAGTAAGTAATTGAGAAAGGTGTTTGTAAAGCTTTGTAGAAAACTTAGCTTTTTGCTGGATAGTTTCTTCTTTCGTTCCGGCGTTTGCTGCTGTTCCGGAAACAGGAGATCCTGGGTTCAAATCCCAGCAGTGCCTTATGTTAGGCAACACTGAGGAGTTGGAAAACCGGAGGAGGATTTATAAAGCTAATATTAGCAGAAGTGCTCCATTGTTGAAGGACAGTCAACAGCGCATGGTGGAATGTAGATGCTGCATGACTTGCTGATTGCAACAAAAAAAAGCGATGAGGACAAAAACCCATTGAAAAAGCAAATGTCTCTAAGTGTGAAAGAGCTGCAAGAAAGGTGCAACAGTTTTTAATATATAGGGAGATAGTGAAAAAAAAAATACATTCTTAGCAACTATATCTTCTAAAAAGTTCATACCGGTTTTGCATGTGTTATTGCAGCGGGTGAGTGGGGGCTACAAATAGCTCTATGTGGTGGCGCTGTGGCTTAGTTGGTCTAAGCACCTGTCCAGAAAAACGGAGATCTTGGGTTCAATTCCCAACACTGCCTTATGTTACACAACATGCATGAGGCAATAAAAAGAAATGTATGAGATAGTTCCTTGAAGTGTCGTCAAGCGCATGATGTATGTGGTCAAAGCATTCCTTGCCTGCATGTAACAGCACCCTGTAGGTGGCGCTGTGGCTTAGTTGGTCAAAGTGCCTGTTTAGTAAACAGGAGATCCTGGGTTCAAATCCCAGCAGTGCCTTATGTTAGACAACATGCGTGAGGCAGTAAAAAGAAATGTATGAGATAGTTCCTTAAAGTGTGGTCAAGCGCATAATGTATGTGGTCAAAGCATTCCTTGCCTGCAAATAACAGCACCCTGTAGGTGGCGCTGTGGCTTAGTTGGTCAAAGCGCCTGTCTAGTAAACAGGAGATCCTGGGTTCAAATCCCAGCAGTGCCTTATGTTAGACAACATGCATGAGCTATTTCGTTCGACTGTGGTCATGTGCTTAATGTATGTGGTCAAAGCATCCGTTGCCTGCATATTACAGCAGCCTGTAGGTGGTGCTGTGGCTTAGTTGGTCAAAGCGCCTGTCTTGTAAACAGGAGAATTCCAAGCAGTGCCTTATGTTAGGCAACACTGAGGAGTTGGAAAAACGTAGAAGGATTTAAAAAGCTTATATTAGCGGTAGTGCTCCAATGTTGAAGGACAATCAACAGCGCATGGTGGAATGTAGATGCTGCATGGCAAAAAAAAGTGATGAACACAAAAAAACCCTTGAAAAAGCATTCGTATCTAAGGGTGAAAGACCTGCTAGAAAGGTGCAACACTTTTTAAAATATATGGAGATAGTGTCTTAAAAAATACAATACATAAAAAGTTCATACCGGTTCTGCATGCGTTATTGTAGCGGGTGAGTGGGGGCTACAAATAACTCTTGGTGGTGGCTCTGTGGCTTAGTTGGTCAAGGCGCCTGTCAAGAAAACCGGGGATTTTGGGTTCAATTCCCAACAGTGCCTTATGTTACACAACATGCGTGAGGATATAAAAAGAAATGTATGAGATAGTTCCTTGAAGTGTGGTCAAGCGCATGATGTATGTGGTCAAAGCATTCCTTGCCTGCATATAACAGCACCCTGTAGGTGGCGCTGTGGCTTAGTTGGTCAAAGCACCTGTCTAGTAAACAGGAGATCCTTGGTTCAAATCCCAGCAGTGCCTTATGTCAGACAACATGCATGAGCTATTTCGTTGAACTGTGGTCATGTGCTTAATGTATGTGGTCAAAGCATCCGTTGCCTGCATATTACAGCAGCCTGTAGGTGGTGCTGTGGCTTAGTTGGTCAAAGCGCCTGTCTTGTAAACAGGAGAATTCCAAGCAGTGCCTTATGTTAGGCAACACTGAGGAGTTGGAAAAACGTAGAAGGATTTAAAAAGCTTATATTAGCGGTAGTGCTCCAATGTTGAAGGACAATCAACAGCGCATGGTGGAATGTAGATGCTGCATGGCAAAAAAAAGTGATGAACACAAAAAAACCCTTGAAAAAGCATTCGTATCTAAGGGTGAAAGACCTGCTAGAAAGGTGCAACACTTTTTAAAATATATGGAGATAGTGTCTTAAAAAATACAATACATAAAAAGTTCATACCGGTTCTGCATGCGTTATTGTAGCGGGTGAGTGGGGGCTACAAATAACTCTTGGTGGTGGCTCTGTGGCTTAGTTGGTCAAGGCGCCTGTCAAGAAAACCGGGGATTTTGGGTTCAATTCCCAACAGTGCCTTATGTTACACAACATGCGTGAGGATATAAAAAGAAATGTATGAGATAGTTCCTTGAAGTGTGGTCAAGCGCATGATGTATGTGGTCAAAGCATTCCTTGCCTGCATATAACAGCACCCTGTAGGTGGCGCTGTGGCTTAGTTGGTCAAAGCACCTGTCTAGTAAACAGGAGATCCTTGGTTCAAATCCCAGCAGTGCCTTATGTCAGACAACATGCATGAGCTATTTCGTTGAACTGTCGCCATGTGCTTAATGTATGTGGTCAAAGCATTCCTTGCCTGCATATAACAGCACCCTGTAGGTGGGGCTGTGGCTTAGTTGGTCAAAGCACCTGTCTAGTAAACAGGAGATCTTGGGTTCAAATCCCAGCAGTGCCTTATGTTAGACAACATGCATGAGCTATTTCGTTGAACTGTGCTTATGTGCTTAATGTATGTGGTCAAAGCATCCGTTACCTGCATATTACAGCAGCCTGTAGGTGGCGCTGTGGCTTAGTTGGTCAAAGCGCCTGTCTTGTAAACGGGAGATCCTGGGTTCAAATCCCAGCAGTGCCTCATGTTAGGCAACACTGAAGAGTGGGAAAAACGTAGAAGGATTTAAAGAGCTTATATTAGCGGCAGTGCTCCAATGTTGAAGGACAATCAACAGCGCATGGTGGAATGTAGATGCTGCCTGGCAAAAAAAAGCGATGAACACAAAAAACGCCTTGAAAAAGCATTCGTATCTAAGGGTGAAAGACCTGCTAGAAAGGTGCAACACTTTTTAAAATATATGGAGATAGTGTCTTAAAAAATACATCCTTAGCAACTATATCTTCTAAAAAGTTCCTACCGGTTCTCCATGCGTTATTGCAGCGGGTGAGTGGGGGCTACAAATAACTCTTGGTGGTGGCTCTGTGGCTTAGTTGGTCAAGGCGCCTGTCAAGAAAACCGGGGATCTTGGGTTCAATTCCCAACAGTGCCTTATGTTACACAACATGCGTGAGGAAATAAAAAGAAATGTACGAGATAGTTCCTTGAAGTGTCGTCAAGCCCATGATGTATGTGGTCAAAGCATTCCTTGCCTGCATATAACAGCACCCTGTAGGTGGCGCTGTGGCTTAGTTGGTCAAAGCGCCTGTCTAGTAAACAGGACATCCTGGGTTCAAATCCCAGAAGTGCCTTATGTTAGACAACATGCGTGAGGCAGTAAAAAGAAATGTATGAGATAGTTCCTTAAAGTGTGGTGAAGCGCATAATGTATGTTGTCAAAGCATTCCTTGCCTGCATATAACAGCACCCTGTAGGTGGCACTGTGGCTTAGTTGGTCCAAGGGCCTGTCTAGAAAACAGGAGATCCTGGGTTCAAATCCCAGCAGTGCCTTATGTTATACAACATGCATGAGCTATTTCGTTGAACTGTGGTCATGTGCTTAATGTATGTGGTCAAAGCATCCGTTGCTTGCATATTACAGCAGCCTGTAGGTGGCGCTGTGGCTTAGTTGGTCAAAGCGCCTGTCTTGTAAACCGGAGATCCTGGGTTCAAATCCCAGCAGTGCCTTATGTTAGGCAACACTGAGGAGTTGGAAAAACGTAGAAGGATTTAAAAAGCTTATATTAGCGGTAGTGCTCCAATGTTGAAGGACAGTCAACAGCGCATAGTGGAATGTAGATGCTGCATGACTTGCTGATTGCAACAAAAAAAAGCGATGAAAACAAAAACCCATTGAAAAAGCAAATGTCTGTAAGTGTGAAAGAGCTGCAAGAAAGGTGCAACAGTTTTTAATATATAGGGAGATAGCGTCTTAAAAAATACATTCTTAGCAACTATATCTTCTGAAAAGTTCATACCGGTTCTGCATGTGTTATTGCAGCGGGTGAGTGGGGGATACAAATAGCTCTTGGTGGTGGTGCTATGGCTTAGTTGGTCAAAGCACCTGTCCAGAAAATCGGAGATCTTGGGTTCAATTCCCAACACTGCCTTATGTTACACATCATGCGTGAGGCAATAAAAAGAAATGTACAGATGGTTAGCTTTCCCGATTCTCAGTTCTCAGAAGGAATCTCGTGAGAGTCTCGTGAGATTTAGTCAGCCTATTTTTTCGGGAACGGCAATGTACCCAAACAACCACCAGGTGGCACTTGGGAGCGCTGCCTTTATTACACAACAAATGGTATAGTGGCCTATTGTATTTGAACCACTGGTTGACAACACTCTAAAAATAATTCAGGAGGTTAGTATTACTTAAAACATGAGCTTTTACAGATGGAAAAACATAATTTGTTACATGTCCATTATTTTATTAAGTTGATAACTTATTTCAAGAAGTTGATCAAAATTAAAATTAAAGAAAGCTATCTTAACTCAGAAACACATTGGGAGCTCTGCCTTTAAAACACAATGCTGCGGAGAACAACGTTAGGATGTCAAAACAAAGTTATGGATTTATAAGAATATAATTTCCTCTACATGCATCATCTTTGCCATATGGTCCTGTTTTCACATGTTACTTTGTTTTACCAGAGACCATTTTCAAGCAACAGTGAAGGAGAATGACACAATTTTTATCAGTCAAATATGAGCTAGGTCATCTATATTGCATTACTTTTGTTTAACGATGGCAAATGTTGCTAAAGGAAGAAAAGTCTTGTTTTAAACCAACAGTACTACTAACTTCAGCCCAAATGGTCGGAAATAACAAATAGGCTATATATGAATTTGACAGAAAATCAAGTGATTTTGACCTATTGGCTTGACACACACGTTTAGAACAGTTTACTGCCAAGTCACCGCGGAGAACACCGTTACCAGGCACAAGGCAAGTTAAGGAGACACTGAGAAGTGTTGATGTCGGCAGCTGCACATTTCAGCACTGCGAAACTCCATAAAAAGTATCCTCAAATGACACAGGGCAATGCTATATGCCTAGTCATTTGTTTGTTTCAAATAATTTGACAAGGGGTTATTTAATCCAGAGCATCTCGGTGGGCAATTTAAATGTCACCAGCCAAATACAAGACATACAGAAAATGTAGAATTTAGTTTGCTTGAGTAAAACAATTCAGATTAATTTAATTGGTGTGTTAAACCATGACTTTTTTACACTTAGTTTTTTATACTTCTTGCGAATTTGCTGTGTTGTTCACTGAATGCGAATGGAGTTATGTTATGTCAATCTAAAATGTGCGTGGCCTCTCAAACACATTGGCGTGGATTTATATTGCTGTACTCTGTAGTTTAGGTGAATATTAGGCTAAACGACTGCATTTAGGAGGATTGCTTATTCTATTGGTATAACAGGTCAGTAATCCGGCCACCGTTACTCGGCTGAAATTGGTTTTACCACAGACCATCAAACAACAAGTTTATTTGGTTGCGCACACACAACGGAAACAATTCTCGTCCATTCATTTCCTTCTCGGGCGCTGGAGCAGCTGGCAGTTGGCTAGTTGGCGTCCACAGCACAGCAAAAGGAAATACTTTCAGTAGCACAATACACACGAGTCAACTAAAGCCCCGAGACATGCAGGGCGGCTATGAGTGCGGGTGCCGTCGCCATAGATGAGAGAGAGGGAGGCAGAGAGACCTCTCGCCCGTCACCCCGTGACACAACAGCCCAGAGCTCGGAAAATATTACAAACCAATTTAACGTTAGCCACTTACAAAACCAATCAAAAGCAGTGACGAAGGCACTGGCCTGGTTATTAACAAATTGCTCGATAAATATGGTTAGAGTTAAAGAAACTAGTTCAAAAGAACATAACCTGTACTATGTTTTATCACTTATAAACGGTACTGGTAGCTTATTTATATACAGTGAACTTAGCTGTCGACCGACCCCCATAACCATTGTCCCGCAAGCATTCTTGATCTCTTTCGCCCTCTCTCTCTGTCTCTCTCTCCCTCCCCCACTTTAATAATGTGGGTGTTTTACGCTGCTGTCTAGCTACTGTTTTAAGGCAGTAGAGCAAAAACAAAACTGAACACAATTTTTGAGCTAGTGTATTTTATTACCAAACTTACGAGCGAAAGCAAATAGGCAGAACCCCACCACTACTTATGTAAAATGCTGCATGTACGGACATATTATGAACAAGCAACAGTTATAAAGTTATGTATGCAAAAAAAAAAAAAAAGTCAATGCGATGGATGAGAGCCGTGCCCGAAGCAAAAAAATATATATTTTATTTTGGAGATGGCCACCCGTAGTTCATCTTCCACGTTAAGCCAAGACCTGCATTTACTCTTAATGTAAGTCAACGCGGAGAAAGTCTTTTCGCATAAACCTTGAGCCAAATGACATGCTGTTGCTGCCAAATGTTGCTGCTTTTAACACACACAGAGCAATGGAGCGAAAACAAAAGTGACCACAATCGCTGATCAAGTCTGTGTATTTTATTAAAAAAACATACAAACATCCAGATCTGGAAAATACCTACGGAAGTGATCTGAAAGGCACTGAAGGTGAACAGTAACAGACGCCTTGATGCTTTTAACACTCAATGCATTTTCCTCCATAAATTCCTCCATATCTGAAAACATGTCAGTGCGTCCAATTTCCACTCTTTTTTTCCAATGCACCAGTTTTCTTGCAAAGGCATGCACTTTATCATTGAGGTACACGATGTGCTCTGTGAGGAAAAGCATTGCCCCAGCGCCGTCTGTGCACACTTAAACATTAAAAATGTAAAACATGTTAAGGACTGCATTGATAAAATCAATGAATATATCCGGACAACACACAAAAATCAACCGCACACATCACATTTAGTTATTTGAAAAAAAAAAAAAAGTTTTACTCGTAACATGACTTTGTTTTTTTCCTCAAATTATGTAACACATAACTGTTTCTTCTTTCTGACGAACTACAGGCTGTTTTTTTGTATATCGCTAGTTCAGCCCTAAGAGTTCCGTATAGTATGTTATTCTTATTAAAGGTCAACTGTCACTGCATCTGACCCATGTACATTTTCTTTTAAAACTGCAGACCATCGCCAATGCAAGACCTTAAATTAAAGGCTACTTCACACTTTCATATGCGCATGTATGATTCTGTTGCTTCTGACTGTTGAATATAAGGATGGTATAACCACATCCAATATTACTTTAATAGTTATTTAAATTTAAATGAAACATATTAATGTCGAACATAAGGCAAAAATGAAACTGGCTTTGATCTGGTACACGGATTCGTCCAGCGTCTGTAAACAGTAAACACTGATCTGGATCTTGAACGCGGAGTTTCTTCGCTTGAATGCCGAGACTGTTCGTCTGTTTGTGTGTGTGAAGGGGGATGGGCTTCATCAGTACATCAGTAGTTTCACACACACAGGCATGGTGTGGATGGATTCCCTTTAAAAGCCAGCCGCGCTTTGTTTGTTGCTATTACGATGGCGTGTTTCCCATCAGGAGCGTTTTTCTTTGAAGACCGATCTGCTCGTGCATGAGCAGTTAATCTTCCGGGATGGATATTTAAGTCTGTTTTTTACACTTACTGTTTCCCTTTGGTTATGAACAATGTGTGTATGTTTATTTAAAAAAAACTGATTGCTCAATAAATGTGCATTATTGCAAAATATATATCAGTGTTTTTGTCGTTGCACTTAGTAAATAATCAGATTCGTAGTCGTATGCAATTGGACATCTTTTTGGAGCTTGAAGACGTTTTAAGCCCTGTTGTTGGCATGATGTATGTGTTAATAACCATGCCTTTAGTGGATAGCTATCGTTCCCTAACAGCGACTCATCAAGAGGGGGATCCCTCTCGTTATCCCAAAGCGTTGTGCGCCCATAAAATAGCTTTCCAGCAATGCGCAACTGATGACAGACCAGGGTTTTGTTGGCCACTGGCGGATTTAATTTTTGCGTCCTTATAATAGCGAAATCAAGAAGTGGCACAGCAAGTGGGACACTCAGCGAACAACACAGCAAATTCGCCAGAAGTATTAAAAAAAACTATGGCTAAAAAACTTATGGTTTAACAAAACAATTCCCCTTCCCCACATAAAATAAATCTGTTGTTTTTACTCACGCAAGCTTAATTCTACATTCTCTGTATGTCTCGTATTTGGATGGTACTGCCCACGGTAATGCTGTGGATTAAATAACTTCTTGTCAAATTAATTGAAACAAACAAATGACTATACACATAACATTGCCTTGTCATTTTAGGCTTTTATGCAGTTTCGCAGCGCTGAAGTGTGCAGCTGCCGACATCAAATTAAAACTTTCCAGTGTATCTCCAACTTGCCTTGTGCATTGTTCTCCGCGGTCACTAACTGTTTTAGACGTTTGTGTGAAGCCGATAGGTCAAAATCACTTGGTTTTGTATCAAATTCATATTTGCTATTTCCGACCGTTTGAGCTAGTAGTAGTTAGTAGTACCTTTGGTTTAAAACAGGACTTTTCTTCCTGTATCAACCTTGCAATCGGTAAACAAAAGTACTGCAATATTGCTATTGCTACTTTATTCACTCCATACACAATGCACACATGGCTACTTAATATGGTATTTTATTCAAGCGACTTTGGCTGTGACATAACGTCTAACAACGGTGTCTGAGTTTGTTTTCACCTCTGTGTCGCCATTTCCATGTGGATTTAAATGTTACAACTTTACTTTTTACGTTTAATGTATGAGGCAGCTGTCATGCAAACTAGTTCTGGCTGTAAATTGAAGTAGCCTACTGGAGACGTTAGCTGCTGTCTTTTAGCTGACTGGCATATGCCTATTTCCATTGTTAATTTATGTAACGGCCTGGCACTGTGAGCTCCCACACTCGGTTTCTTGAGATTGCTATCTTACAACGGTGTTTGATGCTTTGCACGCTTGCATTAACTGTCTGCCCCAGCTATGCCCCAGTACAGTAATAGGACTAGTGACGCCCCTGATCTAGACAACGTGATTTTATGCCTGAAAAAATGAACGGTGCGCTGGCACAGAATAGTAATGACACCATGCGCACGTCGTGAATGCACAGTGCGCCGCGGCATGATAGGGCCCTCTGTGTGTTCAGCGCGTGGCAGTATTCTGTCCGTATTCCTTTAGGATGCGCGTTAACAGATTAGACCATTTCCACCGCAAGCGTGTTCTGAGCGTATTCTGTCCCTATACAAACCTATTGTATACGCCCACGCGTTGAACACGGCTACGCTCTGAACAAGGCGGTGGAAATGAGCCCTTAGTGTTGTCCTCACACGGTTCTTGATAAAGTTCAAAAGTGAGAATGTGTTCTCGGACAGGTACGATATGTTGAGCGAAATAAGCTCAGCATTTTCTTGGCAAATGTCCGAATCTCTTGGATATTATGCAGAAATTTGCAGTAATTGCAAAACTGTATGATACATGTTTTGACAGAGAAATGCACGATAGCAGTATGTTTTAACATGATAGATTCCCCTCAGTACCTCTTGTGTGTGTCACAAACCAAACATTCCCGGTGTTACCGTGGTAAATGTTCCAGTTCATGGCCAACTTGCAAATATATTACAGTTGTGCTGTCCAAACTCAGGGAAAACTCAATCGGTTTGAAGAAATGACGATAATACTGCTGTTTAAATTGTTAAACTTTGAAGTCATGGCATACGGTTTTAACAAGGAAAACAAGATGACGTGACTTTGCTTTTTAAACGTTTTGACAGCTGTATTGTCACTATTTCTGCACATCGATTTAATTTCACTGCAACTGAACCGCAGGATTACGAGATAATGGCACTTTTACAGTCAACTAAATACTGCAAGTCTTGCTGTGGGTGGGTCAACCTCGGAAGTGAGATCCTTACTTCAGCGTAAACCTTTGTGGTCCTTATGTTAGACAACATGCATGAGCTATTTCGTTGAACTGTGGTCATGTGCTTAATGTATGTGGTCAAAGCATCCGTTGCCTGCATATTACAGCAGCCTGTAGGTGGCGCTGTGGCTTAGTTGGTCAAAGCGCCTGTCTTGTAAACAGGAGATCCCGGGTTCAAATCCCAGCAGAGCCTTATGTTAGGCAAAACTGAGGAGTTGGAAAAACATAGAAGGATTTAAACAGCTTATATTAGCGGTAGTGCTCCAATGTTGAAGGACAGTCAACAGTGCATGGTGGAATGTAGATGCTGCATGGCAAAAAACAGCGATGAACACAAAAACCCATTGAAAAAGCAAATGTCTCTAAGTGTGAAAGAGCTGCAAGAAAGGTGCAACAGTTTTTAATATATAGGGAGATAGCGTCTTAAAAAATACATTCTTAGCAACTATATCTTCTAAAAAGTTCATACCGGTTCTTCATGTGTTATTGCAGCGGGTGAGTGGGGGATACAAATAGCTCTTGGTGGTGGTGCTGTGGCTTAGTTGATCAAAGCACCTGTCCAGAAAAACGGAGATCTTAGGTTCATTTCCCAACACTGCTTTATGTTACACAACATGCGTGAGGCAATAAAAAGAAATGTATGAGATAGTTCCTTGAAGTGTCGTCAAGCGCATGATGTATGTGGTCAAAGCATTCCTTGCCTGCCTATAACAGCACCCTGTAGGTGGCGCTGTGGCTTAGTTGGTCAAAGCGCCTGTCTAGTAAACAGGAGATCCTGGGTTCAAATCCCAGCAGTGCCTTATGTTAGACAACATGCGTGAGGCAGTACAAAGAAATGTATGAGATAGTTCCTTAAAGTGTGGTCAAGCGCATAATGTATGTGGTCAAAGCATTCCTTGCCTGCATATAACAGAACCCTGTAGGTGGCGCTGTGGCTTAGTTGGTCAAAGCGCCTGTCTAGTAAACAGGAGATCCTGGGTAAAAATCCCAGCAGTGCCTTATGTTAGACAACATGCATGTGCTATTTTGTTGAACTGTGGTCATGTGCTAAATGTATGTGGTCAAACCATCCGTTGCCTGCATATTACAGCAGCCTGTAGGTGGCGCTGTGGCTTAGTTGGTCAAAGCGCCTGTCTTGTAAACAGGAGATCCTGGGTTCAAATCCCAGCAGTGCCTTATGTTAGGCAACACTGAGGAGTTGGAAAAAACGTACAAGGATTTAAAAAGCTTATATTAGCGGTAGTGCTCCAATGTTGAAGGACAGTCAACAGCGCATAGTGGAATGTAGATGCTGCATGACTTGCTGATTGCAACCAAAAAAAAGCGATGAAAACAAAAACCCATTGAAAAAGCAAATGTCTGTAAGTGTGAAAGAGCTGCAAGAAAGGTGCAACAGTTTTTAATATATAGGGAGATAGCGTCTTAAAAAATACATTCTTAGCAACTATATCTTCTAAAAAGTTCATACCGGTTCTTCATGTGTTATTGCAGCGGGTGAGTGGGGGATACAAATAGCTCTTGGTGGTGGTGCTGTGGCTTAGTTGATCAAAGCACCTGTCCAGAAAAACGGAGATCTTAGGTTCATTTCCCAACACTGCTTTATGTTACACAACATGCGTGAGGCAATAAAAAGAAATGTATGAGATAGTTCCTTGAAGTGTCGTCAAGCGCATGATGTATGTGGTCAAAGCATTCCTTGCCTGCCTATAACAGCACCCTGTAGGTGGCGCTGTGGCTTAGTTGGTCAAAGCGCCTGTCTAGTAAACAGGAGATCCTGGGTTCAAATCCCAGCAGTGCCTTATGTTAGACAACATGCGTGAGGCAGTAAAAAGAAATGTATGAGATACTTCCTTGAAGGGTGGTCAAGCGCATAATGTATGTGGTCAAAGCATTCCTTGCCTGCGTATAACAGCAGCCTGTAGGTGGCGCTGTGGCTTAGTTGGTCAAAGCGCCTGGAGATCCTGGGTTCAAATCCCAGAAGTACCTTATGTTAGACAACATGCATGAGCTATTTCGTTGAACTTTGGTCATGTGCTTAATGTATGTGGTCAAAGCATCCATTGCCTGCATATTACAGCAGCCTGTAGGTGGTGCTGTGGTTTAGTTTGTCAAAGCGCCTGTCTTGTAAACAGGAGATCCTGGGTTCAAATCCCAGCAGTGCCTTATATTAGGCAACACTGAGGAGTTGTAAAAACGTAGAAGGATTTAAAAAGCTTATATTAGCGGTAGTGCTCCAATGTTGAAGGACAGTGAACAGCGCATAGTGGAATGTAGATGCTGCATGACTTGATGATTGCAACAAAAAAAAGCGATGAAAACAAAAACCCATTGAAAAAGCAAATGTCTGTAAGTGTGAAAGAGCTGCAAGAAAGGTGCAACAGTTTTTAATATATAGGGAGATAGCGTCTTAAAAAATACATTCTTAGCAACTATATCTTCTAAAAAGTTCGTACCGGTTCTGCATGTGTTATTGCAGCGGGTGAGTGGGGGATACAAATAGCTCTTGGTGGTGGTGCTGTGGCTTAGTTGGTCAAAGCACCTGTCCAGAAAAACTGAGATCTTGGGTTCAATTCCCAACACTGCCTTATGTTACACAACATGCGTGAGGCAATAAAAAGAAATGTATGAGATAGTTCCTTGAAGTGTCGTCAAGCCCATGATGTATGTGGTCAAAGCATTCCTTGCCTGCATATAACAGAACCCTGTAGGTGGTACTGTGGCTTAGTTGGTCAAAGCGCCTGTCTAGTAAACAGGAGATCCTGGATTCAAATCCCAGCAGTGCCTTATGTTAGACAACATGCGTGAGGCAGTAAAAAGAAATGTATGAGATACTTCTTTGAAGGGTGGTCAAGCGCATAATGTATGTGGTCAAAGCATTCCTTGCCTGCGTATAACAGCAGCCTGTAGGTGGCGCTGTGGCTTAGTTGGTCAAAGCGCCTGTCTAGTAAACAGGAGATCCTGGGTTCAAATCCCAGAAGTGCCTTATGTTAGACAACATGCATGAGCTATTTCGTTGAACTTTGGTCATGTGCTTAATGTATGTGGTCAAAGCATCCATTGCCTGCATATTACAGCAGCCTGTAGGTGGCGCTGTGGTTTAGTTTGTCAAAGCGCCTGTCTTGTAAACAGGAGATCCTGGGTTCAAATCCCAGGAGTGCCTTATATTAGGCAACACTGAGGAGTTGTAAAAACGTAGAAGGATTTAAAAAGCTTATATTAGCGGTAGTGCTCCAATGTTGAAGGACAGTGAACAGCGCATAGTGGAATGTAGATGCTGCATGACTTGATGATTGCAACAAAAAAAAGCGATTAAAACAAAAACCCATTGAAAAAGCAAATGTCTGTAAGTGTGAAAGAGCTGCAAGAAAGGTGCAACAGTTTTTAATATATAGGGAGATAGCGTCTTAAAAAATACATTCTTAGCAACTATATCTTCTAAAAAGTTCGTACCGGTTCTGCATGTGCACTCTCAGAAATATGGGGACAGTAGGGGTACAAATCTGTATCTTAAGGTACAATACGTATTAATGTACCAAGAAAGGCTAATATTTGGACCTTAAGGTACCGATGTGTACCTATTCAGCTCTGGAGAAGGTACAAACTAGTTGAAAAACAGTGGTTAAAAGGTACAATTATGTGCCTTAGGGTACTGCCGGTGTGACAAGCCTTTGTACCCCTAAAAGTACAATTCTGTACCTTCTTTTCTGAGAGTGTGTTATTGCAGCGGGTGAGTGGGGGATACATATAGCTCTTGGTGGTGGTGCTGTGGCTAAGTTGGTCAAAGCACCTGTCCAGAAAAACGGAAATCTTGGGTTCAATTCCCAACACTGCCTTATGTTACACAACATGCGTGAGGCAATAAAAAGAAATGTATGAGATAGTTCCTTGAAGTGTTGTCAAGCGCATGATGTATGTGGTCAAAGCATTCCTTGCCTGCATATAACAGCACCCTGTAGGTGGCGCTGTGGCTTAGTTGGTCAAAGCGCCTGTCTAGTAAACAGGAGATCCTGGGTTCAAATCCCAGCAGTGCCTTATGTTCCACAACATGCGTGAGGCAATAAAAAGAAATGTATGAGATAGTTCCTTGAAGTGTCGTCAAGCGCATTATGTATGTGGTCAAAGCATTCCTTGCCTGCATATAACAGCACCCTGTAGGTGGCGCTGTGGCTTAGTTGGTCAAAGCGCCTGTCTAGTAAACAGGAGATCCTGGGTTCAAATCCCAGCAGTGCCTTATGTTAGACAACATGCATGAGCTATTTCGTTGAACTTTGGTCATGTGCTTCATGTATGTGGTAGAAGCATCCATTGCCTGCATATTACAGCAGCCTGTAGGTGGCGCTGTGGCTTAGTTGGTCAAAGCGCCTGTCTTGTAAACAGGAGATCCTGGGTTCAAATCCCAGCTGTGCCTTATGTTAGGCAACACTGAGGAGTTGGAAAAACGTAGAAGGATTTAAAAAGCTTATATTAGCGGTAGTGCTCCAATGTTGAAGGACAGTCAACAGCGCATAGTTGAATGTAGATGCTGCATGACTTGCTGATTGCAACAAAAAAAAGCGATGAAAACAAAAACCCATTGAAAAAGCAAATGTCTGTAAGTGTGAAAGAGCTGCAAGAAAGGTGCAACAGTTTTTAATATATAGGGAGATAGCGTCTTAAAAAATACATTCTTAGCAACTATATCTTCTAAAAAGTTCATACCGGTTCTGCATGTGTTATTGCAGCAGGTGAGTGGGGGATACAAATAGCTCTTGGTGGTGGTGCTGTGGCTTAGTTGGTCAAAGCACCTGTCCAGAAAAACGGAGATCTTAGGTTCAATTCCCATCACTGCCTTATGTTACACAACATGCGTGAGGCAGTAAAAAGAAATGTATGAGATAGTTCCTTGAAGGATGGTCAAGCGCATAATGTATGTGGTCAAAGCATTCCTTGCCTGCGTATAACAACAGCCTGTAGGTGGCGCTGTGGCTTAGTTGGTCAAAGCGCCTGTCTAGTAAACAGGAGATCCTGGGTTCAAATCCCAGCAGTGCCTTATGTTACACAACATGCGTGAGGCAATAAAAAGAAATGTATGAGATAGTTCCTTGAAGTGTCGTCAAGCGCATTATGTATGTGGTCAAAGCATTCCTTGCCTGCATATAACAGCACCCTGTAGGTGGCGCTGTGGTTTAGTTGGTCAAAGCACCTGTCCAGAAAAACTGAGATCTTGGGTTCAATTCCCAACACTGCCTTATGTTACACAACATGCGTGAGGCAATAAAAAGAAATGTATAAGATAGTTCCTTGAAGTGTCGTCAAGCGCATGATGTATGTGGTCAAAGCATTCCTTGCCTGCATATAACAGCACCCTGTAGGTGGCGCTGTGGCTTAGTTGGTCAAAGCGCCTGTCTAGTAAACAAGAGATCCTGGATTCAAATCCCAACAGTGCCTTATGTTACACAACATGCGTGAGGCAATAAAAAGAAATGTATGAGATAGTTCCTTGAAGTGTTGTCAAGCGCATTATGTATGTGGTCAAAGCATTCCTTGCCTGCATATAACAGCACCCTGTAGGTGGCGCTGTGGCTTAGTTGGTCAAAGCGCCTGTCTAGTAAACCAGAGATTCTGGGTTCAAATCCCAGCAGTGCCTTATGTTAGACAACATGCGTGAGCTATTTCGTTGAACTGTCGTCATGTGCTTAATGTATGTGGTGAAAGCATCCGTTGCCTGCATAAAACAGCACCCTGTAGGTGGCGCTGTGGCTTAGTTGGTCAAAGCGCCTGTCTAGTAAACAGGAGATCCTGGGTTCAAATCCCAGCAGTGCCTTATGTTAGGCAACACTGAGGAGTTGGAAAAACGTAGAAGGATTTAAAAAGCTTATATTAGCGGTAGTGCTCCAATGTTGAAGGACAGTCAACAGCGCATAGTTGAATGTAGATGCTGCATGACTTGCTGATTGCAACAAAAAAAAGCGATGAAAACAAAAACCCATTGAAAAAGCAAATGTCTGTAAGTGTGAAAGAGCTGCAAGAAAGGTGCAACAGTTTTTAATATATAGGGAGATAGCGTCTTAAAAAATACATTCTTAGCAACTATATCTTCTGAAAAGTTCATACCGGTTCTGCATGTGTTATTGCAGCGGGTGAGTGGGGGATACAAATAGCTCTTGGTGGTGGTACTGTGGCTTAGTTGGTCAAAGCACCTGTATAGAAAAACGGAGATCTTGGGTTCAATTCCCAGCAGTGCCTTATGTTACACAACATGCGTGTGGCAATAAAAAGAAATGTATGAGATAGTTCCTTGAAGTGTCGTCAAGCGCATTATGTATGTGGTCAAATCATTCCTTGCCTGCATATAACAGCACCCTGTAGGTGGCGCTGTGGCTTAGTTTGTCAAAGCGCCTGTCTAGTAAACAGGAGATCCTGGGTTCAAATCCCAGCAGTGCCTTATGTTAGACAACATGCATGAGCTATTTCGTTGAACTGTTGTCATGTGCTTAATGTATGTGGTCAAAGCATCCGTTGCCTGCATATAACAGCACCCTGTAGGTGGCGCTGTGGCTTAGTTGGTCAAAGCACCTGTCCAGAAAAACTGAGATCTTGGGTTCAATTCCCAACACTGCCTTATGTTACACAACATGCGTGAGGCAATAAAAAGAAATGTATAAGATAGTTCCTTGAAGTGTCGTCAAGCGCATGATGTATGTGGTCAAAGCATTCCTTGCCTGCATATAACAGCACCCTGTAGGTGGCGCTGTGGCTTAGTTGGTCAAAGCGCCTGTCTAGTAAACAAGAGATCCTGGATTCAAATCCCAACAGTGCCTTATGTTACACAACATGCGTGAAGCAATAAAAAGAAATGTATGAGATAGTTCCTTGAAGTGTTGTCAAGCGCATTATGTATGTGGTCAAAGCATTCCTTGCCTGCATATAACAGCACCCTGTAGGTGGCGCAGTGGCTTAGTTGGTCAAAGCGCCTGTCTAGTAAACCAGAGATTCTGGGTTCAAATCCCAGCAGTGCCTTATGTTAGACAACATGCGTGAGCTATTTCGTTGAACTGTCGTCATGTGCTTAATGTATGTGGTGAAAGCATCCGTTGCCTGCATAAAACAGCACCCTGTAGGTGGCGCTGTGGCTTAGTTGGTCAAAGCGCCTGTCTAGTAAACAGGAGATCCTGGGTTCAAATCCCAGCAGTGCCTTATGTTAGACAACATGCGTGAGGCAATAAAAAGAAATGTATGAGAGAGTTCCTGGAAGTGTCGTCAAGCGCATTATGTATGTGGTCAAAGCATTCCTTGCCTGCATATAACAGCACCCTATAGGTGGCGCTGTGGCTTAGTTGGTCAAAGCGCCTGTCTAGTAAACAGGAGATCCTGGGTTCAAATCCCAGCAGTGCCTTATGTTAGACAACATGCATGAGCTATTTCGTTGAACTGTTGTCATGTGCTTAATGTATGTGGTCAAAGCATCCGTTGCCTGCATATTAGAGCAGCCTGTAGGTGGCGCTGTGGCTTAGTTGGTCAAAGCACCTGTCTTGTAAACAGGAGATCCTGGGTTCAAATCCCAGCAGTGCCTTATGTTAGGCAACACCGAGGAGTTGGAAAAACGTGGAAGGATTTAAAAAGCTTATATTAGCGGTAGGGCTCCAATGTTGAAGGACAGTCAACAGCGCATAGTGGAATGTAGATGCTGCATGACTTGCTGATTGCAACAAAAAAAAGCGATGAAAACAAAAACCCATTGAAAAAGCAAATGTCTGTAAGTGTGAAAGAGCTGCAAGAAAGGTGCAACAGTTTTTAATATATAGGGAGATAGCGTCTTAAAAAATACATTCTTAGCAACTATATCTTCTGAAAAGTTCGTACCGGTTTTGCATGTGTTATTGCAGCGGGTGAGTGGGGGCTACAAATAGCTCTATGTGGTGGTGCTGTGGCTTAGTTGGTCTAAGCACCTGTCCAGAAAAACGGAGTTTGGGTTAAATTCCCAACACTGCCTTATGTTACACAACATGCGTGAGGCAATAAAAAGAAATGTATGAGATAGTTCCTTGAAGTGTCGTCAAGCGCATGATGTATGTGGTCAAAGCATTCCTTGCCTGCATATAACAGCACCCTGTAGGTGGCGCTGTGGCTTAGTTGGTCAAAGCGCCTGTCTAGTAAACAGGAGATCCTGGGTTCAAATCCCAGCAGTGCCTTATGTTAGACAACATGCGTGAGGCAGTAAAAAGAAATGTATAAAATAGTTCCTTAAAGTGTGTTGAAGCGCATATTGTATGTGATCAAAGCATTCCTTGCCTGCATGTAACAGAACCCTGTAGGTGGCGCTGTGGCTTAGTTGGTCAAAGCGCCTGTCTAGTAAACAGGAGATCCTGGGTTCAAATCCCAGCAGTGCCTTATGTTAGACAACATGCATGAGCTATTTCGTTGAACTGTGGTCATGTGCTTAATGTATGTGGTGAAAGCATCCGTTGCCTGCATATTACAGCAGCCTGTAGGTGGCGCTGTGGCTTAGTTGGTCAAAGCACCTGTCCAGAAAAACGGAGATCTTGGGTTCAATTCCCAACACTGCCTTATGTTACACAACATGCGTGAGGCAATAAAAAGAAATGTATAAGATAGTTCCTTGAAGTGTCGTCAAGCGCATGATGTATGTGGTCAAAGCATTCCTTGCCTGCATATAACAGCACCCTGTAGGTGGCGCTGTGGCTTAGATGGTCAAAGTGCCTGTCTAGTAAACAAGAGATCCCGGGTTCAAATCCCAACAGTGCCTTATGTTACACAACATGCGTGAGGCAATAAAAAGAAATGTATGAGATAGTTCCTTGAAGTGTCGTCAAGCGCATTATGTATGTGGTCAAAGCATTCCTTGCCTGCATATAACAGTACCCTGTAGGTGGCGCTGTGGCTTAGTTGGTCAAAGGGCCTGTCTAGTAAAAAGGAGATCCTGGGTTCAAATCCCAGCAGTGCCTTATGTTGGACAACATGCATGAGCTATTTCGTTGAACTGTGGTCATGTGCTTAATGTATGTGGTCAAAGCATCCGTTGCCTGCATATTACAGCAGCCTGTAGGTGGCGCTGTGGCTTAGTTGGTCAAAGCGCCTGTCTTGTAAACAGGAGATCCTGGGTTCAAATCCCAGCAGTGCCTTATGTTAGGCAACACTGAGGAGTTGGAAAAACGTGGAAGGATTTAAAAAGCTTATATTAGCGGTAGGGCTCCAATGTTGAAGGACAGTCAACAGCGCATAGTGGAATGTAGATGCTGCATGACTTGCTGATTGCAACAAAAAAAAGCGATGAAAACAAAAACCCATTGAAAAAGCAAATGTCTGTAAGTGTGAAAGAGCTGCAAGAAAGGTGCAACAGTTTTTAATATATAGGGAGATAGCGTCTTAAAAAATACATTCTTAGAAACTATATCTTCTACAAAGTTCATACCGGTTCTGCATGTGTTATTGCAGCGGGTGAGTGGGGGATACAAATAGCTCTATGTGGTGGTGCTGTGGCTTAGTTGGTCTAAGCACCTGTCCAGAAAAACGGAGTTTGGGTTCAATTCCCAACACTGCCTTATGTTACACAACATGCGTGAGGCAATAAAAAGAAATGTATGAGATAGTTCCTTGAAGTGTCGTCAAGCGCATGATGTATGTGGTCAAAGCATTCCTTGCCTGCATATAACAGCACCCTGTAGGTGGCGCTGTGGCTTAGTTGGTCAAAGCGCCTGTCTAGTAAACAGGAGATCCTGGGTTCAAATCCCAGCAGTGCCTTATGTTAGACAACATGCGTGAGGCAGTAAAAAGAAATGTATGAAATAGTTCCTTGAAGTGTGTTGAAGCGCATAATGTATGTGGTCAAAGCATTCCTTGCCTGCATATAACAGAACCCTGTAGGTGGCGCTGTGGCTTAGTTGGTCAAAGCACCTGTCTAGTAAACAGGAGATCCTGGGTTCAAATCCCAGCAGTGCCTTATGTTAGACAACATTCGTGAGACAATAAAAAGAAATGTATGAGATAGTTCCTTGAAGTGTCGTCAAGCGCAGTATGTATGTGGTCAAAGCATTCCTTGCCTGCATATAACAGCACCCTGTAGGTGGCGCTGTGGCTTAGTTGGTCAAAGCGCCTGTCTAGTAAACAGGAGATCCTGGGTTCAAATCCCAGCAGTGCCTTATGTTAGACAACATGCATGAGGCAATAAAAAGAAATGTATGAGAGAGTTCCTTGAAGTGTCGTCAAACGCATTATGTATGTGGTCAAAGCATTCCTTGCCTGCATATAACAGCACCCTATAGGTGGCGCTGTGGCTTAGTTGGTCAAAGCGCCTGTCTAGTAAACAGGAGATCTTGGGTTCAATTCCCAGCAGTGCCTTATGTTACACAACATGCGTGTGGCAATAAAAAGAAATGTATGAGATAGTTCCTTGAAGTGTCGTCAAGCGCATTATGTATGTGGTCAAATCATTCCTTGCCTGCATATAACAGAACCCTGTAGGTGGCGCTGTGGCTTAGTTTGTCAAAGCGCCTGTCTAGTAAACAGGAGATCCTGGGTTCAAATCCCAGCAGTGCCTTATGTTAGACAACATGCATGAGCTATTTCGTTGAACTGTTGTCATGTGCTTAATGTATGTGGTCAAAGCATCCGTTGCCTGCATATTACAGCAGCCTGTAGGTGGCGCTGTGGCTTAGTTGGTCAAAGCGCCTGTCTTGTAAACAGGAGATCCTGGGTTCAAATCCCAGCAGTGCCTTATGTTAGGCAACACTGAGGAGGTGGAAAAACGTGGAAGGATTTAAAAAGCTTATATTAGCGGTAGTGCTCCAATGTTGAAGGACAGTCAACAGCGCATAGTTGAATGTAGATGCTGCATGACTTGCTGATTGCAACAAAAAAAAGCGATGAAAACAAAAACCCATTGAAAAAGCAAATGTCTGTAAGTGTGAAAGAGCTGCAAGAAAGGTGCAACAGTTTTTAATATATAGGGAGATAGCGTCTTAAAAAATACATTCTTAGCAACTATATCTTCTAAAAAGTTCATACCGGTTCTGCATGTGTTATTGCAGCGGGTGAGTGGGGGATACAAATAGCTCTTGGTGGTGGTACTGTGGCTTAGTTGGTCAAAGCACCTGTCCAGAAAAACGGAGATCTTGGGTTCAATTCCCAGCAGTGCCTTATGTTACACAACATGCGTGTGGCAATAAAAAGAAATGTATGAGATAGTTCCTTGAAGTGTCGTCAAGCGCATTATGTATGTGGTCAAATCATTCCTTGCCTGCATATAACAGCACCCTGTAGGTGGCGCTGTGGCTTAGTTTGTCAAAGCGCCTGTCTAGTAAACAGGAGATCCTGGGTTCAAATCCCAGCAGTGCCTTATGTTAGACAACATGCATGAGCTATTTCGTTGAACTGTTGTCATGTGCTTAATGTATGTGGTCAAAGCATCCGTTGCCTGCATATTACAGCAGCCTGTAGGTGGCGCTGTGGCTTAGTTGGTCAAAGCGCCTGTCTTGTAAACAGGAGATCCTGGGTTCAAATCCCAGCAGTGCCTTATGTTAGGCAACACTGAGGAGTTGGAAAAACGTGGAAGGATTTAAAAAGCTTATATTAGCGGTAGGGCTCCAATGTTGAAGGACAGTCAACAGCGCATAGTGGAATGTAGATGCTGCATGACTTGCTGATTGCAACAAAAAAAAGCGATGAAAACAAAAACCCATTGAAAAAGCAAATGTCTGTTAGTGTGAAAGAGCTGCAAGAAAGGTGCAACAGTTTTTAATATATAGGGAGATAGCGTCTTAAAAAATACATTCTTAGCAACTATATCTTCTACAAAGTTCATACCGGTTCTGCATGTGTTATTGCAGCTGGTAAGTGGGGGATACAAATAGCTCTTGATGGTGGTGCTGTGGCTTAGTTGGTCAAAGCACCTGTCCAGAAAAACGGAGATCTTAGGTTCAATTCCAAACACTGCCTTATGTTACACAACATGCGTGAGGCAATAAAAAGAAATGAATGAGATAGTTCCTTGAAGTGTCATCAACCGCATGATGTATGTGGTCAAACCATTCCTTGCCTGCATATAACAGCACCCTGTAGGTGGCGCTGTGGCTTAGTTGGTCAAAGCGCCTGTCTAGTAAACAGGAGATCCTGGGTTCAAATCCCAGCAGTGCCTTATGTTAGAAACATTGCATGAGCTATTTCGTTGAACTGTGGTCATGTGCTTAATGTATGTGGTGAAAACATCCGTTGCCTGCATATAACAGCACCCTGTAGGTGGCGCTGTGGCTTAGTTGGTCAAAGCGCCTGTCTAGTAAACAGGAGATCCTGGGTTCAAATCCCAGCAGTGCCTTATGTTAGACAACATGCGTGAGGCAATAAAAAGAAATGTATGAGAGCGTTCCTTGAAGTGTCGTCAAACGCATTATGTATGTGGTCAAAGCATTCCTTGCCTGCATATAACAGCACCCTATAGGTGGCGCTGTGGCTTAGTTGGTCAAAGCGCCTGTCTAGTAAATAGGAGATCCTGGGTTCAAATCCCAGCAGTGCCTTATGTTGGACAACATGCATGAGCTATTTCGTTGAACTGTGGTCATGTGCTTAATGTATGTGGTCAAAGCATCCGTTGCCTGCATATTACAGCAGCCTGTAGGTGGCGCTGTGGCTTAGTTGGTCAAAGCGCCTGTCTTGTAAACAGGAGATCCTGGGTTCAAATCCCAGCAGTGCCTTATGTTAGGCAACACTGAGGAGTTGGAAAAACGTGGAAGGATTTAAAAAGCTTATATTAGCGGTAGGGCTCCAATGTTGAAGGACAGTCAACAGCGCATAGTGGAATGTAGATGCTGCATGACTTGCTGATTGCAACAAAAAAAAGCGATGAAAACAAAAACCCATTGAAAAAGCAAGTGTCTGTAAGTGTGAAAGAGCTGCAAGAAAGGTGCAACAGTTTTTAATATATAGGGAGATAGCGTCTTAAAAAATACATTCTTAGAAACTATATCTTCTACAAAGTTCATACCGGTTCTGCATGTGTTATTGCAGCGGGTGAGTGGGGGATACAAATAGCTCTATGTGGTGGTGCTGTGGCTTAGTTGGTCTAAGCACCTGTCCAGAAAAACGGAGTTTGGGTTCAATTCCCAACACTGCCTTATGTTACACAACATGCGTGAGGCAATAAAAAGAAATGTATGAGATAGTTCCTTGAAGTGTCGTCAAGCGCATGATGTATGTGGTCAAAGCATTCCTTGCCTGCATATAACAGCACCCTGTAGGTGGCGCTGTGGCTTAGTTGGTCAAAGCGCCTGTCTAGTAAACAGGAGATCCTGGGTTCAAATCCCAGCAGTGCCTTATGTTAGACAACATGCGTGAGGCAGTAAAAAGAAATGTATGAAATAGTTCCTTGAAGTGTGTTGAAGCGCATAATGTATGTGGTCAAAGCATTCCTTGCCTGCATATAACAGAACCCTGTAGGTGGCGCTGTGGCTTAGTTGGTCAAAGCACCTGTCTAGTAAACAGGAGATCCTGGGTTCAAATCCCAGCAGTGCCTTATGTTAGACAACATTCGTGAGACAATAAAAAGAAATGTATGAGATAGTTCCTTGAAGTGTCGTCAAGCGCAGTATGTATGTGGTCAAAGCATTCCTTGCCTGCATATAACAGCACCCTGTAGGTGGCGCTGTGGCTTAGCTGGTCAAAGCGCCTGTCTAGTAAACAGGAGATCCTGGGTTCAAATCCCAGCAGTGCCTTATGTTAGACAACATGCGTGAGCTATTTCGTTGAACTGTCGTCATGTGCTTAATGTATGTGGTGAAAGCATCCGTTGCCTGCATATAACAGCACCCTGTAGGTGGCGCTGTGGCTTAGTTGGTCAAAGCGCCTGTCTAGCAAACAGGAGATCCTGGGTTCAAATCCCAGCAGTGCCTTATGTTAGACAACATGCGTGAGGCAATAAAAAGAAATGTATGAGAGAGTTCCTTGAAGTGTCGTCAAACGCATTATGTATGTGGTCAAAGCATTCCTTGCCTGCATATAACAGCACCCTATAGGTGGCGCTGTGGCTTAGTTGGTCAAAGCGCCTGTCTAGTAAACAGGAGATCTTGGGTTCAATTCCCAGCAGTGCCTTATGTTACACAACATGCGTGTGGCAATAAAAAGAAATGTATGAGATAGTTCCTTGAAGTGTCGTCAAGCGCATTATGTATGTGGTCAAATCATTCCTTGCCTGCATATAACAGCACCCTGTAGGTGGCGCTGTGGCTTAGTTTGTCAAAGCGCCTGTCTAGTAAACAGGAGATCCTGGGTTCAAATCCCAGCAGTGCCTTATGTTAGACAACATGCATGAGCTATTTCGTTGAACTGTTGTCATGTGCTTAATGTATGTGGTGAAAGCATCCGTTGCCTGCATATTACAGCAGCCTGTAGGTGGCACTGTGGCTTAGTTGGTCAAAGCACCTGTCTTGTAAACAGGAGATCCTGGTTTCAAATCCCAGCAGTGCCTTATGTTAGGCAACACTGAGGAGTTGGAAAAACGTGGAAGGATTTAAAAAGCTTATATTAGCGGTAGTGCTCCAATGTTGAAGGACAGTCAACAGCGCATAGTTGAATGTAGATGCTGCATGACTTGCTGATTGCAACAAAAAAAAGCGATGAAAACAAAAAACCATTGAAAAAGCAAATGTCTGTAAGTGTGAAAGAGCTGCAAGAAAGGTGCAACAGTTTTTAATATATAGGGAGATAGCGTCTTAAAAAATACATTCTTAGCAACTATATCTTCTAAAAAGTTCATACCGGTTCTGCATGTGTCATTGCAGCGGGTGAGTGGGGGATACAAATAGCTCTTGGTGGTGGTACTGTGGCTTAGTTGGTCAAAGCACCTGTCCAGAAAAACGGAGATCTTGGGTTCAATTCCCAGCAGTGCCTTATGTTACACAACATGCGTGTGGCAATAAAAAGAAATGTATGAGATAGTTCCTTGAAGTGTCGTCAAGCGCATTATGTATGTGGTCAAATCATTCCTTGCCTGCATATAACAGCACCCTGTAGGTGGCGCTGTGGCTTAGTTTGTCAAAGCGCCTGTCTAGTAAACAGGAGATCCTGTGTTCAAATCCCAGCAGTGCCTTATGTTAGACAACATGCATGAGCTATTTCGTTGAACTGTTGTCATGTGCTTAATGTATGTGGTGAAAACATCCGTTGCCTGCATATAACAGCACCCTGTAGGTGGCGCTGTGGCTTAGTTGGTCAAAACACCTGTCCAGAAAAACGAAGATCTTGGGTTCAATTCCCAACACTGCCTTATGTTACACAACATGCGTGAGGCAATAAAAAGAAATGTATGAGATAGTTCCTTGAAGTGTTGTCAAGCGCATTATGTATGTGGTCAAAGCATTCCTTGCCTGCATATAACAGCACCCTGTAGGTGGCGCTGTGGCTTAGTTGGTCAAAGCGCCTGTCTAGTAAACAGGAGATTCTGGGTTCAAATCCCAGCAGTGCCTTATGTTAGACAACATGCGTGAGCTATTTCGTTGAACTGTCGTCATGTGCTTAATGTATGTGGTGAAAGCATCCGTTGCCTGCATATAACAGCACCCTGTAGGTGGCGCTGTAGCTTAGTTGGTCAAAGCGCCTGTCTAGTAAACAGGAGATCCTGGGTTCAAATCCCAGCAGTGCCTTATGTTAGACAACATGCGTGAGGCAATAAAAACAAATGTATGAGAGAGTTCCTTGAAGTGTCGTCAAGCGCATTATGTATGTGGTCAAAGCATTCCTTGCCTGCATATAACAGCACCCTATAGGTGGCGCTGTGGCTTAGTTGGTCAAAGCGCCTGTCTAGTAAACAGGAGATCCTGGGTTCAAATCCCAGCAGTGCCTTATGTTAGACAACATGCATGAGCTATTTCGTTGAACTGTTGTCATGTGCTTAATGTATGTGGTCAAAGCATCCGTTGCCTGCATATTAGAGCAGCCTGTAGGTGGCGCTGTGGCTTAGTTGGTCAAAGCACCTGTCTTGTAAACAGGAGATCCTGGGTTCAAATCCCAGCAGTGCCTTATGTTAGGCAACACCGAGGAGTTGGAAAAACGTGGAAGGATTTAAAAAGCTTATATTAGCGGTAGGGCTCCAATGTTGAAGGACAGTCAACAGCGCATAGTGGAATGTAGATGCTGCATGACTTGCTGATTGCAACAAAAAAAAGCGATGAAAACAAAAACCCATTGACAAAGCAAATGTCTGTAAGTGTGAAAGAGCTGCAAGAAAGGTGCAACAGTTTTTAATATATAGGGAGATAGCGTCTTAAAAAATACATTCTTAGCAACTATATCTTCTGAAAAGTTCATACCGGTTTTGCATGTGTTATTGCAGCGGGTGAGTGGGGGCTACAAATAGCTCTATGTGGTGGTGCTGTGGCTTAGTTGGTCTAAGCACCTGTCCAGAAAAACGGAGTTTGGGTTCAATTCCCAACACTGCTTTATGTTACACAACATGCGTGAGGCAATAAAAAGAAATGTATGAGATAGTTCCTTGAAGTGTCGTCAAGCGCATGATGTATGTGGTCAAAGCATTCCTTGCCTGCATATAACAGCACCCTGTAGGTGGCGCTGTGGCTTAGTTGGTCAAAGCGCCTGTCTAGTAAACAGGAGATCCTGGGTTCAAATCCCAGCAGTGCCTTATGTTAGACAACATGCGTGAGGCAGTAAAAAGAAATGTATGAAATAGTTCCTTAAAGTGTGTTGAAGTGCATATTGTATGTGGTCAAAGCATTCCTTGCCTGCATGTAACAGAACCCTGTAGGTGGCGCTGTGGCTTAGTTGGTCAAAGCGCCTGTCTAGTAAACAGGAGATCCTGGGTTCAAATCCCAGCAGTGCCTTATGTTAGACAACATGCATGAGCTATTTCGTTGAACTGTGGTCATGTGCTTAATGTATGTGGTGAAAGCATCCATTGCCTGCATATTACAGCAGCCTGTAGGTGGCGCTGTGGCATAGTTGGTCAAAGCACCTGTCCAGAAAAACGGAGATCTTGGGTTCAATTCCCAAAACTGCCTTATGTTACACAACATGCGTGAGGCAATAAAAAGAAATGTATAAGATAGTTCCTTGAAGTGTCGTCAAGCGCATTATGTATGTGGTCAAAGCATTCCTTGCCTGCATATAACAGCACCCTGTAGGTGGCGCTGTGGCTTAGTTGGTCAAAGCGCCTGTCTAGTAAACAAGAGATCCTGGGTTCAAATCCCAACAGTGCCTTATGTTACACAACATGCGTGAGGCAATAAAAAGAAATGTATGAGATAGTTCCTTGAAGTGTCGTCAAGCGCATTATGTATGTGGTCAAAGCATTCCTTGCCTGCATATAACAGCACCCTGTAGGTGGCGCTGTGGCTTAGTTGCTCAAAGCGCCTGTCTAGTAAACAGGAGATCCTGGGTTCAAATCCCAGCAGTGCCTTATGTTAGACAACATGCGTGAGGCAATAAAAAGAAATGTATGAGAGAGTTCCTTGAAGTGTCTTTAAACGCATTATGTATGTGGTCAAAGAATTCCTTGCCTGCATATAACAGCACCCGATAGGTGGCGCTGTGGCTTAGTTGGTCAAAGCACCTGTCTAGTAAACAGGAGATCCTGGGTTCAAATCCCAGCAGTGCCTTATGTTAGACAACATTCGTGAGACAATAAAAAGAAATGTATGAGATAGTTCCTTGAAGTGTCGTCAAGCGCAGTATGTATGTGGTCAAAGCATTCCTTGCCTGCATATAACAGCACCCTGTAGGTGGCGCTGTGGCTTAGCTGGTCAAAGCGCCTGTCTAGTAAACAGGAGATCCTGGGTTCAAATCCCAGCAGTGCCTTATGTTAGACAACATGCGTGAGCTATTTCGTTGAACTGTCGTCATGTGCTTAATGTATGTGGTGAAAGCATCCGTTGCCTGCATATAACAGCACCCTGTAGGTGGCGCTGTGGCTTAGTTGGTCAAAGCGCCTGTCTAGCAAACAGGAGATCCTGGGTTCAAATCCCAGCAGTGCCTTATGTTAGACAACATGCGTGAGGCAATAAAAAGAAATGTATGAGAGAGTTCCTTGAAGTGTCGTCAAACGCATTATGTATGTGGTCAAAGCATTCCTTGCCTGCATATAACAGCACCCTATAGGTGGCGCTGTGGCTTAGTTGGTCAAAGCGCCTGTCTAGTAAACAGGAGATCTTGGGTTCAATTCCCAGCAGTGCCTTATGTTACACAACATGCGTGTGGCAATAAAAAGAAATGTATGAGATAGTTCCTTGAAGTGTCGTCAAGCGCATTATGTATGTGGTCAAATCATTCCTTGCCTGCATATAACAGCACCCTGTAGGTGGCGCTGTGGCTTAGTTTGTCAAAGCGCCTGTCTAGTAAACAGGAGATCCTGGGTTCAAATCCCAGCAGTGCCTTATGTTAGACAACATGCATGAGCTATTTCGTTGAACTGTTGTCATGTGCTTAATGTATGTGGTGAAAGCATCCGTTGCCTGCATATTACAGCAGCCTGTAGGTGGCACTGTGGCTTAGTTGGTCAAAGCACCTGTCTTGTAAACAGGAGATCCTGGTTTCAAATCCCAGCAGTGCCTTATGTTAGGCAACACTGAGGAGTTGGAAAAACGTGGAAGGATTTAAAAAGCTTATATTAGCGGTAGTGCTCCAATGTTGAAGGACAGTCAACAGCGCATAGTTGAATGTAGATGCTGCATGACTTGCTGATTGCAACAAAAAAAAGCGATGAAAACAAAAAACCATTGAAAAAGCAAATGTCTGTAAGTGTGAAAGAGCTGCAAGAAAGGTGCAACAGTTTTTAATATATAGGGAGATAGCGTCTTAAAAAATACATTCTTAGCAACTATATCTTCTAAAAAGTTCATACCGGTTCTGCATGTGTCATTGCAGCGGGTGAGTGGGGGATACAAATAGCTCTTGGTGGTGGTACTGTGGCTTAGTTGGTCAAAGCACCTGTCCAGAAAAACGGAGATCTTGGGTTCAATTCCCAGCAGTGCCTTATGTTACACAACATGCGTGTGGCAATAAAAAGAAATGTATGAGATAGTTCCTTGAAGTGTCGTCAAGCGCATTATGTATGTGGTCAAATCATTCCTTGCCTGCATATAACAGCACCCTGTAGGTGGCGCTGTGGCTTAGTTTGTCAAAGCGCCTGTCTAGTAAACAGGAGATCCTGTGTTCAAATCCCAGCAGTGCCTTATGTTAGACAACATGCATGAGCTATTTCGTTGAACTGTTGTCATGTGCTTAATGTATGTGGTGAAAACATCCGTTGCCTGCATATAACAGCACCCTGTAGGTGGCGCTGTGGCTTAGTTGGTCAAAACACCTGTCCAGAAAAACGAAGATCTTGGGTTCAATTCCCAACACTGCCTTATGTTACACAACATGCGTGAGGCAATAAAAAGAAATGTATGAGATAGTTCCTTGAAGTGTTGTCAAGCGCATTATGTATGTGGTCAAAGCATTCCTTGCCTGCATATAACAGCACCCTGTAGGTGGCGCTGTGGCTTAGTTGGTCAAAGCGCCTGTCTAGTAAACAGGAGATTCTGGGTTCAAATCCCAGCAGTGCCTTATGTTAGACAACATGCGTGAGCTATTTCGTTGAACTGTCGTCATGTGCTTAATGTATGTGGTGAAAGCATCCGTTGCCTGCATATAACAGCACCCTGTAGGTGGCGCTGTAGCTTAGTTGGTCAAAGCGCCTGTCTAGTAAACAGGAGATCCTGGGTTCAAATCCCAGCAGTGCCTTATGTTAGACAACATGCGTGAGGCAATAAAAAGAAATGTATGAGAGAGTTCCTTGAAGTGTCGTCAAGCGCATTATGTATGTGGTCAAAGCATTCCTTGCCTGCATATAACAGCACCCTATAGGTGGCGCTGTGGCTTAGTTGGTCAAAGCGCCTGTCTAGTAAACAGGAGATCCTGGGTTCAAATCCCAGCAGTGCCTTATGTTAGACAACATGCATGAGCTATTTCGTTGAACTGTTGTCATGTGCTTAATGTATGTGGTCAAAGCATCCGTTGCCTACATATTAGAGCAGCCTGTAGGTGGCGCTGTGGCTTAGTTGGTCAAAGCACCTGTCTTGTAAACAGGAGATCCTGGGTTCAAATCCCAGCAGTGCCTTATGTTAGGCAACACCGAGGAGTTGGAAAAACGTGGAAGGATTTAAAAAGCTTATATTAGCGGTAGGGCTCCAATGTTGAAGGACAGTCAACAGCGCATAGTGGAATGTAGATGCTGCATGACTTGCTGATTGCAACAAAAAAAAGCGATGAAAACAAAAACCCATTGACAAAGCAAATGTCTGTAAGTGTGAAAGAGCTGCAAGAAAGGTGCAACAGTTTTTAATATATAGGGAGATAGCGTCTTAAAAAATACATTCTTAGCAACTATATCTTCTGAAAAGTTCATACCGGTTTTGCATGTGTTATTGCAGCGGGTGAGTGGGGGCTACAAATAGCTCTATGTGGTGGTGCTGTGGCTTAGTTGGTCTAAGCACCTGTCCAGAAAAACGGAGTTTGGGTTCAATTCCCAACACTGCTTTATGTTACACAACATGCGTGAGGCAATAAAAAGAAATGTATGAGATAGTTCCTTGAAGTGTCGTCAAGCGCATGATGTATGTGGTCAAAGCATTCCTTGCCTGCATATAACAGCACCCTGTAGGTGGCGCTGTGGCTTAGTTGGTCAAAGCGCCTGTCTAGTAAACAGGAGATCCTGGGTTCAAATCCCAGCAGTGCCTTATGTTAGACAACATGCGTGAGGCAGTAAAAAGAAATGTATGAAATAGTTCCTTAAAGTGTGTTGAAGTGCATATTGTATGTGGTCAAAGCATTCCTTGCCTGCATGTAACAGAACCCTGTAGGTGGCGCTGTGGCTTAGTTGGTCAAAGCGCCTGTCTAGTAAACAGGAGATCCTGGGTTCAAATCCCAGCAGTGCCTTATGTTAGACAACATGCATGAGCTATTTCGTTGAACTGTGGTCATGTGCTTAATGTATGTGGTGAAAGCATCCATTGCCTGCATATTACAGCAGCCTGTAGGTGGCGCTGTGGCATAGTTGGTCAAAGCACCTGTCCAGAAAAACGGAGATCTTGGGTTCAATTCCCAAAACTGCCTTATGTTACACAACATGCGTGAGGCAATAAAAAGAAATGTATAAGATAGTTCCTTGAAGTGTCGTCAAGCGCATTATGTATGTGGTCAAAGCATTCCTTGCCTGCATATAACAGCACCCTGTAGGTGGCGCTGTGGCTTAGTTGGTCAAAGCGCCTGTCTAGTAAACAAGAGATCCTGGGTTCAAATCCCAACAGTGCCTTATGTTACACAACATGCGTGAGGCAATAAAAAGAAATGTATGAGATAGTTCCTTGAAGTGTCGTCAAGCGCATTATGTATGTGGTCAAAGCATTCCTTGCCTGCATATAACAGCACCCTGTAGGTGGCGCTGTGGCTTAGTTGCTCAAAGCGCCTGTCTAGTAAACAGGAGATCCTGGGTTCAAATCCCAGCAGTGCCTTATGTTAGACAACATGCGTGAGGCAATAAAAAGAAATGTATGAGAGAGTTCCTTGAAGTGTCTTTAAACGCATTATGTATGTGGTCAAAGAATTCCTTGCCTGCATATAACAGCACCCGATAGGTGGCGCTGTGGCTTAGTTGGTCAAAGCGCCTGTCTAGTAAACAGGAGATCCTGGGTTCAAATCCCAGCAGTGCCTTATGTTGGACAACATGCATGAGCTATTTTGTTGAACTGTGGTCATGTGCTTAATGTATGTGGTCAAAGCATCCGTTGCCTGCATATTACAGCAGCCTGTAGGTGGCGCTGTGGCTTAGTTGGTCAAAGCGCCTGTCTTGTAAACAGGAGATCCTGGGTTCAAATCCCAGCAGTGCCTTATGTTAGGCAACACTGAGGAGTTGGAAAAACGTGGAAGGATTTAAAAAGCTTATATTAGCGGTAGGGCTCCAATGTTGAAGGACAGTCAACAGCGCATAGTGGAATGTAGATGCTGCATGACTTGCTGATTGCAACAAAAAAAAGCGATGAAAACAAAAACCCATTGAAAAAGCAAGTGTCTGTAAGTGTGAAAGAGCTGCAAGAAAGGTGCAACAGTTTTTAATATATAGGGAGATAGCGTCTTAAAAAATACATTCTTAGAAACTATATCTTCTACAAAGTTCATACCGGTTCTGCATGTGTTATTGCAGCGGGTGAGTGGGGGATACAAATAGCTCTATGTGGTGGTGCTGTGGCTTAGTTGGTCTAAGCACCTGTCCAGAAAAACGGAGTTTGGGTTCAATTCCCAACACTGCCTTATGTTACACAACATGCGTGAGGCAATAAAAAGAAATGTATGAGATAGTTCCTTGAAGTGTCGTCAAGCGCATGATGTATGTGGTCAAAGCATTCCTTGCCTGCATATAACAGCACCCTGTAGGTGGCGCTGTGGCTTAGTTGGTCAAAGCGCCTGTCTAGTAAACAGGAGATCCTGGGTTCAAATCCCAGCAGTGCCTTATGTTAGACAACATGCGTGAGGCAGTAAAAAGAAATGTATGAAATAGTTCCTTGAAGTGTGTTGAAGCGCATAATGTATGTGGTCAAAGCATTCCTTGCCTGCATATAACAGAACCCTGTAGGTGGCGCTGTGGCTTAGTTGGTCAAAGCACCTGTCTAGTAAACAGGAGATCCTGGGTTCAAATCCCAGCAGTGCCTTATGTTAGACAACATTCGTGAGACAATAAAAAGAAATGTATGAGATAGTTCCTTGAAATGTCGTCAAGCGCAGTATGTATGTGGTCAAAGCATTCCTTGCCTGCATATAACAGCACCCTGTAGGTGGCGCTGTGGCTTAGTTGGTCAAAGCGCCTGTCTAGTAAACAGGAGATCCTGGGTTCAAATCCCAGCAGTGCCTTATGTTAGACAACATGCATGAGCTATTTCGTTGAACTGTGGTCATGTGCTTAATGTATGTGGTCAAAGCATCCGTTGCCTGCATATTACAGCAGCCTGTAGGTGGTGCTGTGGCTTAGTTGGTCAAAGCACCTGTCCAGAAAAACGGAGATCTTGGGTTCAATTCCCAACACTGCCTTATGTTACACAACATGCGTGAGGCAGTAAAAAGAAATGTATGAGATAGTTCCTTGAAGGGTGGTCAAGCGCATAATGTATGTGGTCAAAGCATCCGTTGCCTGCATATTACAGCAGCCTGTAGGTGGCGCTGTGGCTTAGTTGGTCAAAGCACCTGTCCAGAAAAACGGAGATCTTGGGTTCAATTCCCAACACTGCCTTATGTTACACAACATGCGTGAGGCAATAAAAAGAAATGTATAAGATAGTTCCTTGAAGTGTCGTCAAGCGCATGATGTATGTGGTCAAAGCATTCCTTGCCTGCATATAACAGCACCCTGTAGGTGGCGCTGTGGCTTAGATGGTCAAAGTGCCTGTCCAGTAAACAAGAGATCCCGGGTTCAAATCCCAACAGTGCCTTATGTTACACAACATGCGTGAGGCAATAAAAAGAAATGTATGAGATAGTTCCTTGAAGTGTCGTCAAGCGCATTATGTATGTGGTCAAAGCATTCCTTGCCTGCATATAACAGTACCCTGTAGGTGGCGCTGTGGCTTAGTTGGTCAAAGGGCCTGTCTAGTAAAAAGGAGATCCTGGGTTCAAATCCCAGCAGTGCCTTATGTTGGACAACATGCATGAGCTATTTCGTTGAACTGTGGTCATGTGCTTAATGTATGTGGTCAAAGCATCCGTTGCCTGCATATTACAGCAGCCTGTAGGTGGCGCTGTGGCTTAGTTGGTCAAAGCGCCTGTCTTGTAAACAGGAGATCCTGGGTTCAAATCCCAGCAGTGCCTTATGTTAGGCAACACTGAGGAGTTGGAAAAACGTGGAAGGATTTAAAAAGCTTATATTAGCGGTAGGGCTCCAATGTTGAAGGACAGTCAACAGCGCATAGTGGAATGTAGATGCTGCATGACTTGCTGATTGCAACAAAAAAAAGCGATGAAAACAAAAACCCATTGAAAAAGCAAATGTCTGTAAGTGTGAAAGAGCTGCAAGAAAGGTGCAACAGTTTTTAATATATAGGGAGATAGCGTCTTAAAAAATACATTCTTAGAAACTATATCTTCTACAAAGTTCATACCGGTTCTGCATGTGTTATTGCAGCGGGTGAGTGGGGGATACAAATAGCTCTATGTGGTGGTGCTGTGGCTTAGTTGGTCTAAGCACCTGTCCAGAAAAACGGAGTTTGGGTTCAATTCCCAACACTGCCTTATGTTACACAACATGCGTGAGGCAATAAAAAGAAATGTATGAGATAGTTCCTTGAAGTGTCGTCAAGCGCTTGATGTATGTGGTCAAAGCATTCCTTGCCTGCATATAACAGCACCCTGTAGGTGGCGCTGTGGCTTAGTTGGTCAAAGCGCCTGTCTAGTAAACAGGAGATCCTGGGTTCAAATCCCAGCAGTGCCTTATATTAGACAACATGCATGAGCTATTTCGTTGAACTGTGGTCATGTGCTTAATGTATGTGGTGAAAGCATCCGTTGCCTGCATATTACAGCAGCCTGTAGGTGGCGCTGTGGCTTAGTTGGTCAAAGCACCTGTCCAGAAAAACGGAGATCTTGGGTTCAATTCCCAACACTGCCTTATGTTACACAACATGCGTGAGGCAATAAAAAGAAATGTATAAGATAGTTCCTTGAAGTGTCGTCAAGCGCATGATGTATGTGGTCAAAGCATTCCTTGCCTGCATATAACAGCACCCTGTAGGTGGCGCTGTGGCTTAGATGGTCAAAGTGCCTGTCTAGTAAACAAGAGATCCTGGGTTCAAATCCCAACAGTGCCTTATGTTACACAACATGCGTGAGGCAATAAAAAGAAATGTATGAGATAGTTCCTTGAAGTGTCGTCAAGCGCATTATGTATGTGGTCAAAGCATTCCTTGCCTGCATATAACAGTACCCTGTAGGTGGCGCTGTGGCTTAGTTGGTCAAAGGGCCTGTCTAGTAAACAGGAGATCCTGGGTTCAAATCCCAGCAGTGCCTTATGTTAGGCAACACTGAGGAGTTGGAAAAACGTGGAAGGATTTAAAAAGCTTATATTAGCGGTAGGGCTCCAATGTTGAAGGACAGTCAACAGCGCATAGTGGAATGTAGATGCTGCATGATTTGCTGATTGCAACAAAAAAAAGCGATGAAAACAAAAACCCATTGAAAAAGCAAATGTCTGTAAGTGTGAAAGAGCTGCAAGAAAGGTGCAACAGTTTTTAATATATAGGGAGATAGCATCTTAAAAAATACATTCTTAGCAACTATATCTTCTAAAAAGTTCATACCGGTTCTGCATGTGTTATTGCAGCAGGTGAGTGGGGGATACAAATAGCTCTTGGTGGTGGTGCTGTGGCTTAGTTGGTCAAAGCACCTATCCAGAAAAACGGAGATCTTAGGTTCAATTCCCAACACTGCCTTATGTTACACAAAATGCCTGAGGCAATAAAAAGAAATGTATGAGATAGTTCCTTGAAGTGTCGTCAAGCGCATAATGTATGTGGTCAAAGCATTCCTTGCCTGCATATAACAGCACCCTGTAGGTGGCGCTGTCGCTTAGTTGGTCAAAGCGCCTGTCTAGTAAACAGGAGATCCTGGGTTCAAATCCCAGCAGTGCCTTATGTTAGACAACATGCATGAGCTATTTCGTTGAACTGTGGTCATGTGCTTAATGTATGTGGTCAAAGCATCCGTTGCCTGCATATTACAGCAGCCTGTAGGTGGTGCTGTGGCTTAGTTGGTCAAACCACCTGTCCAGAAAAACGGAGATCTTGGGTTCAATTCCCAACACTGCCTTATGTTACACAACATGCGTGAGGCAGTAAAAAGAAATGTATGAGATAGTTCCTTGAAGGGTGGTCAAGCGCATAATGTATGTGGTCAAAGCATTCCTTGCCTGCGTATAACAACAGCCTGTAGGTGGCGCTGTGGCTTAGTTGGTCAAAGCGCCTGTCTAGTAAACAGGAGATCCTGGGTTCAAATCCCAGCAGTGCCTTATGTTAGGCAACACCGAGGAGTTGGAAAAACGTGGAAGGATTTAAAAAGCTTATATTAGCGGTAGGGCTCCAATGTTGAAGGACAGTCAACAGCGCATAGTGGAATGTAGATGCTGCATGACTTGCTGATTGCAACAAAAAAAAGCGATGAAAACAAAAACCCATTGAAAAAGCAAATGTCTGTAAGTGTGAAAGAGCTGCAAGAAAGGTGCAACAGTTTTTAATATATAGGGAGATAGCGTCTTAAAAAATACATTCTTAGCAACTATATCTTCTGAAAAGTTCGTACCGGTTTTGCATGTGTTATTGCAGCGGGTGAGTGGGGGCTACAAATAGCTCTATGTGGTGGTGCTGTGGCTTAGATGGTCTAAGCACCTGTCCAGAAAAACGGAGTTTGGGT
The DNA here is from genome assembly GCA_027475355.1 of Coilia nasus. Classification (NCBI taxonomy): domain Eukaryota; kingdom Metazoa; phylum Chordata; class Actinopteri; order Clupeiformes; family Engraulidae; genus Coilia; species Coilia nasus. The sequence goes on from CM050209.1 coordinate 4,321,161, forward strand.
TAAATTCCCAACACTGCCTTATGTTACACAACATGCGTGAGGCAATAAAAAGAAATGTATGAGATAGTTCCTTGAAGTGTCGTCAAGCGCATGATGTATGTGGTCAAAGCATTCCTTGCCTGCATATAACAGCACCCTGTAGGTGGCGCTGTGGCTTAGTTGGTCAAAGCGCCTGTCTAGTAAACAGGAGATCCTGGGTTCAAATCCCAGCAGTGCCTTATGTTAGACAACATGCGTGAGGCAGTAAAAAGAAATGTATGAAATAGTTCCTTAAAGTGTGTTGAAGCGCATATTGTATGTGATCAAAGCATTCCTTGCCTGCATGTAACAGAACCCTGTAGGTGGCGCTGTGGCTTAGTTGGTCAAAGCGCCTGTCTAGTAAACAGGAGATCCTGGGTTCAAATCCCAGCAGTGCCTTATGTTAGACAACATGCATGAGCTATTTCGTTGAACTGTGGTCATGTGCTTAATGTATGTGGTGAAAGCATCCGTTGCCTGCATATTACAGCAGCCTGTAGGTGGCGCTGTGGCTTAGTTGGTCAAAGCACCTGTCCAGAAAAACGGAGATCTTGGGTTCAATTCCCAACACTGCCTTATGTTACACAACATGCGTGAGGCAATAAAAAGAAATGTATAAGATAGTTCCTTGAAGTGTCGTCAAGCGCATGATTTATGTGGTCAAAGCATTCCTTGCCTGCATATAACAGCACCCTGTAGGTGGCGCTGTGGCTTAGATGGTCAAAGTGCCTGTCTAGTAAACAAGAGATCCCGGGTTCAAATCCCAACAGTGCCTTATGTTACACAACATGCGTGAGGCAATAAAAAGAAATGTATGAGATAGTTCCTTGAAGTGTCGTCAAGCGCATTATGTATGTGGTCAAAGCATTCCTTGCCTGCATATAACAGTACCCTGTAGGTGGCGCTGTGGCTTAGTTGGTCAAAGGGCCTGTCTAGTAAAAAGGAGATCCTGGGTTCAAATCCCAGCAGTGCCTTATGTTGGACAACATGCATGAGCTATTTCGTTGAACTGTGGTCATGTGCTTAATGTATGTGGTCAAAGCATCCGTTGCCTGCATATTACAGCAGCCTGTAGGTGGCGCTGTGGCTTAGTTGGTCAAAGCGCCTGTCTTGTAAACAGGAGATCCTGGGTTCAAATCCCAGCAGTGCCTTATGTTAGGCAACACTGAGGAGTTGGAAAAACGTGGAAGGATTTAAAAAGCTTATATTAGCGGTAGGGCTCCAATGTTGAAGGACAGTCAACAGCGCATAGTGGAATGTAGATGCTGCATGACTTGCTGATTGCAACAAAAAAAAGCGATGAAAACAAAAACCCATTGAAAAAGCAAGTGTCTGTAAGTGTGAAAGAGCTGCAAGAAAGGTGCAACAGTTTTTAATATATAGGGAGATAGCGTCTTAAAAAATACATTCTTAGAAACTATATCTTCTACAAAGTTCATACCGGTTCTGCATGTGTTATTGCAGCGGGTGAGTGGGGGATACAAATAGCTCTATGTGGTGGTGCTGTGGCTTAGTTGGTCTAAGCACCTGTCCAGAAAAACGGAGTTTGGGTTCAATTCCCAACACTGCCTTATGTTACACAACATGCGTGAGGCAATAAAAAGAAATGTATGAGATAGTTCCTTGAAGTGTCGTCAAGCGCTTGATGTATGTGGTCAAAGCATTCCTTGCCTGCATATAACAGCACCCTGTAGGTGGCGCTGTGGCTTAGTTGGTCAAAGCGCCTGTCTAGTAAACAGGAGATCCTGGTTTCAAATCCCAGCAGTGCCTTATATTAGACAACATGCATGAGCTATTTCGTTGAACTGTGGTCATGTGCTTAATGTATGTGGTGAAAGCATCCGTTGCCTGCATATTACAGCAGCCTGTAGGTGGCGCTGTGGCTTAGTTGGTCAAAGCACCTGTCCAGAAAAACGGAGATCTTGGGTTCAATTCCCAACACTGCCTTATGTTACACAACATGCGTGAGGCAATAAAAAGAAATGTATAAGATAGTTCCTTGAAGTGTCGTCAAGCGCATGATGTATGTGGTCAAAGCATTCCTTGCCTGCATATAACAGCACCCTGTAGGTGGCGCTGTGGCTTAGATGGTCAAAGTGCCTGTCTAGTAAACAAAAGATCCTGGGTTCAAATCCCAACAGTGCCTTATGTTACACAACATGCGTGAGGCAATAAAAAGAAATGTATGAGATAGTTCCTTGAAGTGTCGTCAAGCGCATTATGTATGTGGTCAAAGCATTCCTTGCCTGCATATAACAGTACCCTGTAGGTGGCGCTGTGGCTTAGTTGGTCAAAGGGCCTGTCTAGTAAACAGGAGATCCTGGGTTCAAATCCCAGCAGTGCCTTATGTTAGGCAACACTGAGGAGTTGGAAAAACGTGGAAGGATTTAAAAAGCTTATATTAGCGGTAGGGCTCCAATGTTGAAGGACAGTCAACAGCGCATAGTGGAATGTAGATGCTGCATGATTTGCTGATTGCAACAAAAAAAAGCGATGAAAACAAAAACTAGTGGTGGGCATAGATTAATTTTTTTAATCTAGATTAATCTAGATTAATCATAAAATTAATCTAGATTAATCTAGATTAAAATGGCTCATTTGAATTCTGCCGAAGGCATTCAGAATATGTGTGCTACCTAAATAATGACTAGAAGTAAGTCTTTGAGAACGGGTTTCTTAAGCCAGGTGGCACAGTAGACCAGGGGCTCATCTCCTGTTTCCAAAATGCATCACTAACTGCTTGAAAAAGCTGTTCTACTTTGATACTTGGTGATGGAAATAAATCATGTTCAATAAAATGTACTTGTGTTTACTAGCTGTTTATTTAGTTAAACATGAACTAAATGAAACATGAAACATGGATTTTGAACTGTAAGCCTACATAAGAAGTTGTGATGAACTGTTTACAGTCAGTAGCTTTGTGTCAATCAGTCCAAGCTGTATTTCTCCTTCTTCCACCAGTCACTTGGGCAGACCAGCTTGTTCACATTTTCTGGTGGCAAAGTAGATCTCCTTTTCTGCACAATATGGCCTGCTAAAGAAAAAAGTCTCTCGCATGGGACAGTTGTGGCAGGAGTCCCCTTCAGTGCAATTCGGCTAAGTATACATCCGCATTAAAATATAGAGGTAGGGTATACATCCGCGCTAAAATATCAAGGTGAAAGCAGAAAGTGTTGAGGAAGGGAGCCGTTTGCTTCCGTGTTCTATTTTCGCAAGGGGGAGGGGGGAATCCCCCTTTATGCAGTGCAGAGCAGAGCAGATTCTAGGTTCGTTTTACTGAAATGAACGGGACACATGTGGAGTTTAACTAATAAATTGGTCATTACGTTTTTCTGGAGTTGTTAAGGGTTTTTTGGAATCATGTGTCACAATCTGCAACTATTTGTAATAATTTCAAGCCTAATAGTGTAAGTTGTTACTGTTTGGATTTTGAGAAAATTAGCTTTATTTCAGGTCAGGCAGCAACCACTTACTATGTGGTTGTTAGCGCGCTAACGCTAGCGAACTACGCTAACGTAATGTTTTGAATTGAAAGCTGTCACTAACACCCACCTAGATACTGTTACTGGTTATAGTGTAAGCAGACAAAGTAATATAAAGTTATAGGGCTACAGCAATGTATTAAATTCAAGGTGAGCCCAATCGCTGTTAGCGTTTAGCACATGATGTTGTTATAGTTACTACTATTCACTTGAATGAGCTAGAGCTAGTTCGTTAGCTTGCTAGCTCGCTTTACAGACACACTAAATTATTTTCTAAGAGTTCGAAATAGGAATTTGTTGGTATTTTGGTCCCATAGTAACGTATTATGTTGGCTTATCTTTGTAGAATCTAAGATCTTTGGTGAAAGTCATCATAGTTTGTGTAGTATAGACCCAGCTCCCAACCCAACTTTGAGAATAGATTAACGGCGATATTTTTTTTATCGCGCGATAAGAGTCTCGCGTTAACGCAGCACGTTAACGCCGATAACGGCCCGCCTCTAACAAAAACCCATTGAAAAAGCAAATGTCTGTAAGTGTGAAAGAGCTGCAAGAAAGGTGCAACAGTTTTTAATATATAGGGAGATAGCGTCTTAAAAAATACATTCTTAGCAACTATATCTTCTAAAAAGTTCATACCGGTTCTGCATGTGTTATTGCAGCAGGTGAGTGGGGGATACAAATAGCTCTTGGTGGTGGTGCTGTGGCTTAGTTGGTCAAAGCACCTATCCAGAAAAACGGAGATCTTAGGTTCAATTCCCAACACTGCCTTATGTTACACAAAATGCCTGAGGCAATAAAAAGAAATGTATGAGATAGTTCCTTGAAGTGTCGTCAAGCGCATAATGTATGTGGTCAAAGCATTCCTTGCCTGCATATAACAGCACCCTGTAGGTGGCGCTGTCGCTTAGTTGGTCAAAGCGCCTGTCTAGTAAACAGGAGATCCTGGGTTCAAATCCCAGCAGTGCCTTATGTTAGACAACATGCATGAGCTATTTCGTTGAACTGTGGTCATGTGCTTAATGTATGTGGTCAAAGCATCCGTTGCCTGCATATTACAGCAGCCTGTAGGTGGTGCTGTGGCTTAGTTGGTCAAAGCACCTGTCCAGAAAAACGGAGATCTTGGGTTCAATTCCCAACACTGCCTTATGTTACACAACATGCGTGAGGCAGTAAAAAGAAATGTATGAGATAGTTCCTTGAAGGGTGGTCAAGCGCATAATGTATGTGGTCAAAGCATTCCTTGCCTGCGTATAACAACAGCCTGTAGGTGGCGCTGTGGCTTAGTTGGTCAAAGCGCCTGTCTAGTAAACAGGAGATCCTGGGTTCAAATCCCAGCAGTGCCTTATGTTACACAACATGCGTGAGGCAATAAAAAGAAATGTATGAGATAGTTCCTTGAAGTGTCGTCAAGCGCATTATGTATGTGGTCAAAGCATTCCTTGCCTGCATATAACAGCACCCTGTAGGTGGCGCTGTGGCTTAGTTGGTCAAAGCGCCTGTCTAGTAAACAGGAGATCCTGGGTTCAAATCCCAGCAGTGCCTTATGTTAGGCAACACTGAGGAGTTGGAAAAACGTAGAAGGATTTAAAAAGCTTATATTAGCGGTAGTGCTCCAATGTTGAAGGACAGTCAACAGCGCATAGTTGAATGTAGATGCTGCATGACTTGCTGATTGCAACAAAAAAAAGCGATGAAAACAAAAACCCATTGAAAAAGCAAATGTCTGTAAGTGTGAAAGAGCTGCAAGAAAGGTGCAACAGTTTTTAATATATAGGGAGATAGCGTCTTAAAAAATACATTCTTAGCAACTATATCTTCTAAAAAGTTCGTACCGGTTCTGCATGTGTTATTGCAGCGGGTGAGTGGGGGATACAAATAGCTCTTGGTGGTGGTACTGTGGCTTAGTTGGTCAAAGCACCTGTATAGAAAAACGGAGATCTTGGGTTCAATTCCCAGCAGTGCCTTATGTTACACAACATGCGTGTGGCAATAAAAAGAAATGTATGAGATAGTTCCTTGAAGTGTCGTCAAGCGCATTATGTATGTGGTCAAATCATTCCTTGCCTGCATATAACAGCACCCTGTAGGTGGCGCTGTGGCTTAGTTTGTCAAAGCGCCTGTCTAGTAAACAGGAGATCCTGGGTTCAAATCCCAGCAGTGCCTTATGTTAGACAACATGCATGAGCTATTTCGTTGAACTGTTGTCATGTGCTTAATGTATGTTGTCAAAGCATCCGTTGCCTGCATATAACAGCACCCTGTAGGTGGCGCTGTGGCTTAGTTGGTCAAAGCACCTGTCCAGAAAAACTGAGATCTTGGGTTCAATTCCCAACACTGCCTTATGTTACACAACATGCGTGAGGCAATAAAAAGAAATGTATAAGATAGTTCCTTGAAGTGTCGTCAAGCGCATGATGTATGTGGTCAAAGCATTCCTTGCCTGCATATAACAGCACCCTGTAGGTGGCGCTGTGGCTTAGTTGGTCAAAGCGCCTGTCTAGTAAACAAGAGATCCTGGATTCAAATCCCAACAGTGCCTTATGTTACACAACATGCGTGAAGCAATAAAAAGAAATGTATGAGATAGTTCCTTGAAGTGTTGTCAAGCGCATTATGTATGTGGTCAAAGCATTCCTTGCCTGCATATAACAGCACCCTGTAGGTGGCGCAGTGGCTTAGTTGGTCAAAGCGCCTGTCTAGTAAACCAGAGATTCTGGGTTCAAATCCCAGCAGTGCCTTATGTTAGACAACATGCGTGAGCTATTTCGTTGAACTGTCGTCATGTGCTTAATGTATGTGGTGAAAGCATCCGTTGCCTGCATAAAACAGCACCCTGTAGGTGGCGCTGTGGCTTAGTTGGTCAAAGCGCCTGTCTAGTAAACAGGAGATCCTGGGTTCAAATCCCAGCAGTGCCTTATGTTAGACAACATGCGTGAGGCAATAAAAAGAAATGTATGAGAGAGTTCCTGGAAGTGTCGTCAAGCGCATTATGTATGTGGTCAAAGCATTCCTTGCCTGCATATAACAGCACCCTATAGGTGGCGCTGTGGCTTAGTTGGTCAAAGCGCCTGTCTAGTAAACAGGAGATCCTGGGTTCAAATCCCAGCAGTGCCTTATGTTAGACAACATGCATGAGCTATTTCGTTGAACTGTTGTCATGTGCTTAATGTATGTGGTCAAAGCATCCGTTGCCTGCATATTAGAGCAGCCTGTAGGTGGCGCTGTGGCTTAGTTGGTCAAAGCACCTGTCTTGTAAACAGGAGATCCTGGGTTCAAATCCCAGCAGTGCCTTATGTTAGGCAACACCGAGGAGTTGGAAAAACGTGGAAGGATTTAAAAAGCTTATATTAGCGGTAGGGCTCCAATGTTGAAGGACAGTCAACAGCGCATAGTGGAATGTAGATGCTGCATGACTTGCTGATTGCAACAAAAAAAAGCGATGAAAACAAAAACCCATTGAAAAAGCAAATGTCTGTAAGTGTGAAAGAGCTGCAAGAAAGGTGCAACAGTTTTTAATATATAGGGAGATAGCGTCTTAAAAAATACATTCTTAGCAACTATATCTTCTGAAAAGTTCGTACCGGTTTTGCATGTGTTATTGCAGCGGGTGAGTGGGGGCTACAAATAGCTCTATGTGGTGGTGCTGTGGCTTAGATGGTCTAAGCACCTGTCCAGAAAAACGGAGTTTGGGTTAAATTCCCAACACTGCCTTATGTTACACAACATGCGTGAGGCAATAAAAAGAAATGTATGAGATAGTTCCTTGAAGTGTCGTCAAGCGCATGATGTATGTGGTCAAAGCATTCCTTGCCTGCATATAACAGCACCCTGTAGGTGGCGCTGTGGCTTAGTTGGTCAAAGCGCCTGTCTAGTAAACAGGAGATCCTGGGTTCAAATCCCAGCAGTGCCTTATGTTAGACAACATGCGTGAGGCAGTAAAAAGAAATGTATGAAATAGTTCCTTAAAGTGTGTTGAAGCGCATATTGTATGTGATCAAAGCATTCCTTGCCTGCATGTAACAGAACCCTGTAGGTGGCGCTGTGGCTTAGTTGGTCAAAGCGCCTGTCTAGTAAACAGGAGATCCTGGGTTCAAATCCCAGCAGTGCCTTATGTTAGACAACATGCATGAGCTATTTCGTTGAACTGTGGTCATGTGCTTAATGTATGTGGTGAAAGCATCCGTTGCCTGCATATTACAGCAGCCTGTAGGTGGCGCTGTGGCTTAGTTGGTCAAAGCACCTGTCCAGAAAAACGGAGATCTTGGGTTCAATTCCCAACACTGCCTTATGTTACACAACATGCGTGAGGCAATAAAAAGAAATGTATAAGATAGTTCCTTGAAGTGTCGTCAAGCGCATGATTTATGTGGTCAAAGCATTCCTTGCCTGCATATAACAGCACCCTGTAGGTGGCGCTGTGGCTTAGATGGTCAAAGTGCCTGTCTAGTAAACAAGAGATCCCGGGTTCAAATCCCAACAGTGCCTTATGTTACACAACATGCGTGAGGCAATAAAAAGAAATGTATGAGATAGTTCCTTGAAGTGTCCTCAAGCGCATTATGTATGTGGTCAAAGCATTCCTTGCCTGCATATAACAGTACCCTGTAGGTGGCGCTGTGGCTTAGTTGGTCAAAGGGCCTGTCTAGTAAAAAGGAGATCCTGGGTTCAAATCCCAGCAGTGCCTTATGTTGGACAACATGCATGAGCTATTTCGTTGAACTGTGGTCATGTGCTTAATGTATGTGGTCAAAGCATCCGTTGCCTGCATATTACAGCAGCCTGTAGGTGGCGCTGTGGCTTAGTTGGTCAAAGCGCCTGTCTTGTAAACAGGAGATCCTGGGTTCAAATCCCAGCAGTGCCTTATGTTAGGCAACACTGAGGAGTTGGAAAAACGTGGAAGGATTTAAAAAGCTTATATTAGCGGTAGGGCTCCAATGTTGAAGGACAGTCAACAGCGCATAGTGGAATGTAGATGCTGCATGACTTGCTGATTGCAACAAAAAAAAGCGATGAAAACAAAAACCCATTGAAAAAGCAAGTGTCTGTAAGTGTGAAAGAGCTGCAAGAAAGGTGCAACAGTTTTTAATATATAGGGAGATAGCGTCTTAAAAAATACATTCTTAGCAACTATATCTTCTACAAAGTTCATACCGGTTCTGCATGTGTTATTGCAGCGGGTGAGTGGGGGATACAAATAGCTCTATGTGGTGGTGCTGTGGCTTAGTTGGTCTAAGCACCTGTCCAGAAAAACGGAGTTTGGGTTCAATTCCCAACACTGCCTTATGTTACACAACATGCGTGAGGCAATAAAAAGAAATGTATGAGATAGTTCCTTGAAGTGTCGTCAAGCGCTTGATGTATGTGGTCAAAGCATTCCTTGCCTGCATATAACAGCACCCTGTAGGTGGCGCTGTGGCTTAGTTGGTCAAAGCGCCTGTCTAGTAAACAGGAGATCCTGGGTTCAAATCCCAGCAGTGCCTTATATTAGACAACATGCATGAGCTATTTCGTTGAACTGTGGTCATGTGCTTAATGTATGTGGTGAAAGCATCCGTTGCCTGCATATTACAGCAGCCTGTAGGTGGCGCTGTGGCTTAGTTGGTCAAAGCACCTGTCCAGAAAAACGGAGATCTTGGGTTCAATTCCCAACACTGCCTTATGTTACACAACATGCGTGAGGCAATAAAAAGAAATGTATAAGATAGTTCCTTGAAGTGTCGTCAAGCGCATGATGTATGTGGTCAAAGCATTCCTTGCCTGCATATAACAGCACCCTGTAGGTGGCGCTGTGGCTTAGATGGTCAAAGTGCCTGTCTAGTAAACAAGAGATCCTGGGTTCAAATCCCAACAGTGCCTTATGTTACACAACATGCGTGAGGCAATAAAAAGAAATGTATGAGATAGTTCCTTGAAGTGTCGTCAAGCGCATTATGTATGTGGTCAAAGCATTCCTTGCCTGCATATAACAGTGCCCTGTAGGTGGCGCTGTGGCTTAGTTGGTCAAAGGGCCTGTCTAGTAAACAGGAGATCCTGGGTTCAAATCCCAGCAGTGCCTTATGTTAGGCAACACTGAGGAGTTGGAAAAACGTGGAAGGATTTAAAAAGCTTATATTAGCGGTAGGGCTCCAATGTTGAAGGACAGTCAACAGCGCATAGTGGAATGTAGATGCTGCATGACTTGCTGATTGCAACAAAAAAAAGCGATGAAAACAAAAACCCATTGAAAAAGCAAGTGTCTGTAAGTGTGAAAGAGCTGCAAGAAAGGTGCAACAGTTTTTAATATATAGGGAGATAGCGTCTTAAAAAATACATTCTTAGAAACTATATCTTCTACAAAGTTCACACCGGTTCTGCATGTGTTATTGCAGCGGGTGAGTGGGGGATACAAATAGCTCTATGTGGTGGTGCTGTGGCTTAGTTGGTCTAAGCACCTGTCCAGAAAAACGGAGTTTGGGTTCAATTCCCAACACTGCCTTATGTTACACAACATGCGTGAGGCAATAAAAAGAAATGTATGAGATAGTTCCTTGAAGTGTCGTCAAGCGCATGATGTATGTGGTCAAAGCATTCCTTGCCTGCATATAACAGCACCCTGTAGGTGGCGCTGTGGCTTAGTTGGTCAAAGCGCCTGTCTAGTAAACAGGAGATCCTGGGTTCAAATCCCAGCAGTGCCTTATGTTAGACAACATGCGTGAGGCAGTAAAAAGAAATGTATGAAATAGTTCCTTGAAGTGTGTTGAAGCGCATAATGTATGTGGTCAAAGCATTCCTTGCCTGCATATAACAGAACCCTGTAGGTGGCGCTGTGGCTTAGTTGGTCAAAGCGCCTGTCTAGTAAACAGGAGATCCTGGGTTCAAATCCCAGCAGTGCCTTATGTTAGACAACATGCATGAGCTATTTCGTTGAACTGTGGTCATGTGCTTAATGTATGTGGTGAAAGCATCCGTTGCCTGCATATTACAGCAGCCTGTAGGTGGCGCTGTGGCTTAGTTGGTCAAAGCACCTGTCCAGAAAAACGGAGATCTTGGGTTCAATTCCCAACACTGCCTTATGTTACACAACATGCGTGAGGCAATAAAAAGAAATGTATAAGATAGTTCCTTGAAGTGTCGTCAAGCGCATGATTTATGTGGTCAAAGCATTCCTTGCCTGCATATAACAGCACCCTGTAGGTGGCGCTGTGGCTTAGATGGTCAAAGTGCCTGTCTAGTAAACAAGAGATCCCGGGTTCAAATCCCAACAGTGCCTTATGTTACACAACATGCGTGAGGCAATAAAAAGAAATGTATGAGATAGTTCCTTGAAGTGTCGTCAAGCGCATTATGTATGTGGTCAAAGCATTCCTTGCCTGCATATAACAGTACCCTGTAGGTGGCGCTGTGGCTTAGTTGGTCAAAGGGCCTGTCTAGTAAAAAGGAGATCCTGGGTTCAAATCCCAGCAGTGCCTTATGTTGGACAACATGCATGAGCTATTTCGTTGAACTGTGGTCATGTGCTTAATGTATGTGGTCAAAGCATCCGTTGCCTGCATATTACAGCAGCCTGTAGGTGGCGCTGTGGCTTAGTTGGTCAAAGCGCCTGTCTTGTAAACAGGAGATCCTGGGTTCAAATCCCAGCAGTGCCTTATGTTAGGCAACACTGAGGAGTTGGAAAAACGTGGAAGGATTTAAAAAGCTTATATTAGCGGTAGGGCTCCAATGTTGAAGGACAGTCAACAGCGCATAGTGGAATGTAGATGCTGCATGACTTGCTGATTGCAACAAAAAAAAGCGATGAAAACAAAAACCCATTGAAAAAGCAAGTGTCTGTAAGTGTGAAAGAGCTGCAAGAAAGGTGCAACAGTTTTTAATATATAGGGAGATAGCGTCTTAAAAAATACATTCTTAGAAACTATATCTTCTACAAAGTTCATACCGGTTCTGCATGTGTTATTGCAGCGGGTGAGTGGGGGATACAAATAGCTCTATGTGGTGGTGCTGTGGCTTAGTTGGTCTAAGCACCTGTCCAGAAAAACGGAGTTTGGGTTCAATTCCCAACACTGCCTTATGTTACACAACATGCGTGAGGCAATAAAAAGAAATGTATGAGATAGTTCCTTGAAGTGTCGTCAAGCGCTTGATGTATGTGGTCAAAGCATTCCTTGCCTGCATATAACAGCACCCTGTAGGTGGCGCTGTGGCTTAGTTGGTCAAAGCGCCTGTCTAGTAAACAGGAGATCCTGGGTTCAAATCCCAGCAGTGCCTTATATTAGACAACATGCATGAGCTATTTCGTTGAACTGTGGTCATGTGCTTAATGTATGTGGTGAAAGCATCCGTTGCCTGCATATTACAGCAGCCTGTAGGTGGCGCTGTGGCTTAGTTGGTCAAAGCACCTGTCCAGAAAAACGGAGATCTTGGGTTCAATTCCCAACACTGCCTTATGTTACACAACATGCGTGAGGCAATAAAAAGAAATGTATAAGATAGTTCCTTGAAGTGTCGTCAAGCGCATGATGTATGTGGTCAAAGCATTCCTTGCCTGCATATAACAGCACCCTGTAGGTGGCGCTGTGGCTTAGATGGTCAAAGTGCCTGTCTAGTAAACAAAAGATCCTGGGTTCAAATCCCAACAGTGCCTTATGTTACACAACATGCGTGAGGCAATAAAAAGAAATGTATGAGATAGTTCCTTGAAGTGTCGTCAAGCGCATTATGTATGTGGTCAAAGCATTCCTTGCCTGCATATAACAGTACCCTGTAGGTGGCGCTGTGGCTTAGTTGGTCAAAGGGCCTGTCTAGTAAACAGGAGATCCTGGGTTCAAATCCCAGCAGTGCCTTATGTTAGGCAACACTGAGGAGTTGGAAAAACGTGGAAGGATTTAAAAAGCTTATATTAGCGGTAGGGCTCCAATGTTGAAGGACAGTCAACAGCGCATAGTGGAATGTAGATGCTGCATGATTTGCTGATTGCAACAAAAAAAAGCGATGAAAACAAAAACTAGTGGTGGGCATAGATTAATTTTTTTAATCTAGATTAATCTAGATTAATCATAAAATTAATCTAGATTAATCTAGATTAAAATGGCTCATTTGAATTCTGCCGAAGGCATTCAGAATATGTGTGCTACCTAAATAATGACTAGAAGTAAGTCTTTGAGAACGGGTTTCTTAAGCCAGGTGGCACAGTAGACCAGGGGCTCATCTCCTGTTTCCAAAATGCATCACTAACTGCTTGAAAAAGCTGTTCTACTTTGATACTTGGTGATGGAAATAAATCATGTTCAATAAAATGTACTTGTGTTTACTAGCTGTTTATTTAGTTAAACATGAACTAAATGAAACATGAAACATGGATTTTGAACTGTAAGCCTACATAAGAAGTTGTGATGAACTGTTTACAGTCAGTAGCTTTGTGTCAATCAGTCCAAGCTGTATTTCTCCTTCTTCCACCAGTCACTTGGGCAGACCAGCTTGTTCACATTTTCTGGTGGCAAAGTAGATCTCCTTTTCTGCACAATATGGCCTGCTAAAGAAAAAAGTCTCTCGCATGGGACAGTTGTGGCAGGAGTCCCCTTCAGTGCAATTCGGCTAAGTATACATCCGCATTAAAATATAGAGGTAGGGTATACATCCGCGCTAAAATATCAAGGTGAAAGCAGAAAGTGTTGAGGAAGGGAGCCGTTTGCTTCCGTGTTCTATTTTCGCAAGGGGGAGGGGGGAATCCCCCTTTATGCAGTGCAGAGCAGAGCAGATTCTAGGTTCGTTTTACTGAAATGAACGGGACACATGTGGAGTTTAACTAATAAATTGGTCATTACGTTTTTCTGGAGTTGTTAAGGGTTTTTTGGAATCATGTGTCACAATCTGCAACTATTTGTAATAATTTCAAGCCTAATAGTGTAAGTTGTTACTGTTTGGATTTTGAGAAAATTAGCTTTATTTCAGGTCAGGCAGCAACCACTTACTATGTGGTTGTTAGCGCGCTAACGCTAGCGAACTACGCTAACGTAATGTTTTGAATTGAAAGCTGTCACTAACACCCACCTAGATACTGTTACTGGTTATAGTGTAAGCAGACAAAGTAATATAAAGTTATAGGGCTACAGCAATGTATTAAATTCAAGGTGAGCCCAATCGCTGTTAGCGTTTAGCACATGATGTTGTTATAGTTACTACTATTCACTTGAATGAGCTAGAGCTAGTTCGTTAGCTTGCTAGCTCGCTTTACAGACACACTAAATTATTTTCTAAGAGTTCGAAATAGGAATTTGTTGGTATTTTGGTCCCATAGTAACGTATTATGTTGGCTTATCTTTGTAGAATCTAAGATCTTTGGTGAAAGTCATCATAGTTTGTGTAGTATAGACCCAGCTCCCAACCCAACTTTGAGAATAGATTAACGGCGATATTTTTTTTATCGCGCGATAAGAGTCTCGCGTTAACGCAGCACGTTAACGCCGATAACGGCCCGCCTCTAACAAAAACCCATTGAAAAAGCAAATGTCTGTAAGTGTGAAAGAGCTGCAAGAAAGGTGCAACAGTTTTTAATATATAGGGAGATAGCGTCTTAAAAAATACATTCTTAGCAACTATATCTTCTAAAAAGTTCATACCGGTTCTGCATGTGTTATTGCAGCAGGTGAGTGGGGGATACAAATAGCTCTTGGTGGTGGTGCTGTGGCTTAGTTGGTCAAAGCACCTATCCAGAAAAACGGAGATCTTAGGTTCAATTCCCAACACTGCCTTATGTTACACAAAATGCCTGAGGCAATAAAAAGAAATGTATGAGATAGTTCCTTGAAGTGTCGTCAAGCGCATAATGTATGTGGTCAAAGCATTCCTTGCCTGCATATAACAGCACCCTGTAGGTGGCGCTGTCGCTTAGTTGGTCAAAGCGCCTGTCTAGTAAACAGGAGATCCTGGGTTCAAATCCCAGCAGTGCCTTATGTTAGACAACATGCATGAGCTATTTCGTTGAACTGTGGTCATGTGCTTAATGTATGTGGTCAAAGCATCCGTTGCCTGCATATTACAGCAGCCTGTAGGTGGTGCTGTGGCTTAGTTGGTCAAAGCACCTGTCCAGAAAAACGGAGATCTTGGGTTCAATTCCCAACACTGCCTTATGTTACACAACATGCGTGAGGCAGTAAAAAGAAATGTATGAGATAGTTCCTTGAAGGGTGGTCAAGCGCATAATGTATGTGGTCAAAGCATTCCTTGCCTGCGTATAACAACAGCCTGTAGGTGGCGCTGTGGCTTAGTTGGTCAAAGCGCCTGTCTAGTAAACAGGAGATCCTGGGTTCAAATCCCAGCAGTGCCTTATGTTACACAACATGCGTGAGGCAATAAAAAGAAATGTATGAGATAGTTCCTTGAAGTGTCGTCAAGCGCATTATGTATGTGGTCAAAGCATTCCTTGCCTGCATATAACAGCACCCTGTAGGTGGCGCTGTGGCTTAGTTGGTCAAAGCGCCTGTCTAGTAAACAGGAGATCCTGGGTTCAAATCCCAGCAGTGCCTTATGTTAGGCAACACTGAGGAGTTGGAAAAACGTAGAAGGATTTAAAAAGCTTATATTAGCGGTAGTGCTCCAATGTTGAAGGACAGTCAACAGCGCATAGTTGAATGTAGATGCTGCATGACTTGCTGATTGCAACAAAAAAAAGCGATGAAAACAAAAACCCATTGAAAAAGCAAATGTCTGTAAGTGTGAAAGAGCTGCAAGAAAGGTGCAACAGTTTTTAATATATAGGGAGATAGCGTCTTAAAAAATACATTCTTAGCAACTATATCTTCTAAAAAGTTCGTACCGGTTCTGCATGTGTTATTGCAGCGGGTGAGTGGGGGATACAAATAGCTCTTGGTGGTGGTACTGTGGCTTAGTTGGTCAAAGCACCTGTATAGAAAAACGGAGATCTTGGGTTCAATTCCCAGCAGTGCCTTATGTTACACAACATGCGTGTGGCAATAAAAAGAAATGTATGAGATAGTTCCTTGAAGTGTCGTCAAGCGCATTATGTATGTGGTCAAATCATTCCTTGCCTGCATATAACAGCACCCTGTAGGTGGCGCTGTGGCTTAGTTTGTCAAAGCGCCTGTCTAGTAAACAGGAGATCCTGGGTTCAAATCCCAGCAGTGCCTTATGTTAGACAACATGCATGAGCTATTTCGTTGAACTGTTGTCATGTGCTTAATGTATGTTGTCAAAGCATCCGTTGCCTGCATATAACAGCACCCTGTAGGTGGCGCTGTGGCTTAGTTGGTCAAAGCACCTGTCCAGAAAAACTGAGATCTTGGGTTCAATTCCCAACACTGCCTTATGTTACACAACATGCGTGAGGCAATAAAAAGAAATGTATAAGATAGTTCCTTGAAGTGTCGTCAAGCGCATGATGTATGTGGTCAAAGCATTCCTTGCCTGCATATAACAGCACCCTGTAGGTGGCGCTGTGGCTTAGTTGGTCAAAGCGCCTGTCTAGTAAACAAGAGATCCTGGATTCAAATCCCAACAGTGCCTTATGTTACACAACATGCGTGAAGCAATAAAAAGAAATGTATGAGATAGTTCCTTGAAGTGTTGTCAAGCGCATTATGTATGTGGTCAAAGCATTCCTTGCCTGCATATAACAGCACCCTGTAGGTGGCGCAGTGGCTTAGTTGGTCAAAGCGCCTGTCTAGTAAACCAGAGATTCTGGGTTCAAATCCCAGCAGTGCCTTATGTTAGACAACATGCGTGAGCTATTTCGTTGAACTGTCGTCATGTGCTTAATGTATGTGGTGAAAGCATCCGTTGCCTGCATAAAACAGCACCCTGTAGGTGGCGCTGTGGCTTAGTTGGTCAAAGCGCCTGTCTAGTAAACAGGAGATCCTGGGTTCAAATCCCAGCAGTGCCTTATGTTAGACAACATGCGTGAGGCAATAAAAAGAAATGTATGAGAGAGTTCCTGGAAGTGTCGTCAAGCGCATTATGTATGTGGTCAAAGCATTCCTTGCCTGCATATAACAGCACCCTATAGGTGGCGCTGTGGCTTAGTTGGTCAAAGCGCCTGTCTAGTAAACAGGAGATCCTGGGTTCAAATCCCAGCAGTGCCTTATGTTAGACAACATGCATGAGCTATTTCGTTGAACTGTTGTCATGTGCTTAATGTATGTGGTCAAAGCATCCGTTGCCTGCATATTAGAGCAGCCTGTAGGTGGCGCTGTGGCTTAGTTGGTCAAAGCACCTGTCTTGTAAACAGGAGATCCTGGGTTCAAATCCCAGCAGTGCCTTATGTTAGGCAACACCGAGGAGTTGGAAAAACGTGGAAGGATTTAAAAAGCTTATATTAGCGGTAGGGCTCCAATGTTGAAGGACAGTCAACAGCGCATAGTGGAATGTAGATGCTGCATGACTTGCTGATTGCAACAAAAAAAAGCGATGAAAACAAAAACCCATTGAAAAAGCAAATGTCTGTAAGTGTGAAAGAGCTGCAAGAAAGGTGCAACAGTTTTTAATATATAGGGAGATAGCGTCTTAAAAAATACATTCTTAGCAACTGTATCTTCTGAAAAGTTCGTACCGGTTTTGCATGTGTTATTGCAGCGGGTGAGTGGGGGCTACAAATAGCTCTATGTGGTGGTGCTGTGGCTTAGATGGTCTAAGCACCTGTCCAGAAAAACGGAGTTTGGGTTAAATTCCCAACACTGCCTTATGTTACACAACATGCGTGAGGCAATAAAAAGAAATGTATGAGATAGTTCCTTGAAGTGTCGTCAAGCGCATGATGTATGTGGTCAAAGCATTCCTTGCCTGCATATAACAGCACCCTGTAGGTGGCGCTGTGGCTTAGTTGGTCAAAGCGCCTGTCTAGTAAACAGGAGATCCTGGGTTCAAATCCCAGCAGTGCCTTATGTTAGACAACATGCGTGAGGCAGTAAAAAGAAATGTATGAAATAGTTCCTTAAAGTGTGTTGAAGCGCATATTGTATGTGATCAAAGCATTCCTTGCCTGCATGTAACAGAACCCTGTAGGTGGCGCTGTGGCTTAGTTGGTCAAAGCGCCTGTCTAGTAAACAGGAGATCCTGGGTTCAAATCCCAGCAGTGCCTTATGTTAGACAACATGCATGAGCTATTTCGTTGAACTGTGGTCATGTGCTTAATGTATGTGGTGAAAGCATCCGTTGCCTGCATATTACAGCAGCCTGTAGGTGGCGCTGTGGCTTAGTTGGTCAAAGCACCTGTCCAGAAAAACGGAGATCTTGGGTTCAATTCCCAACACTGCCTTATGTTACACAACATGCGTGAGGCAATAAAAAGAAATGTATAAGATAGTTCCTTGAAGTGTCGTCAAGCGCATGATTTATGTGGTCAAAGCATTCCTTGCCTGCATATAACAGCACCCTGTAGGTGGCGCTGTGGCTTAGATGGTCAAAGTGCCTGTCTAGTAAACAAGAGATCCCGGGTTCAAATCCCAACAGTGCCTTATGTTACACAACATGCGTGAGGCAATAAAAAGAAATGTATGAGATAGTTCCTTGAAGTGTCGTCAAGCGCATTATGTATGTGGTCAAAGCATTCCTTGCCTGCATATAACAGTACCCTGTAGGTGGCGCTGTGGCTTAGTTGGTCAAAGGGCCTGTCTAGTAAAAAGGAGATCCTGGGTTCAAATCCCAGCAGTGCCTTATGTTGGACAACATGCATGAGCTATTTCGTTGAACTGTGGTCATGTGCTTAATGTATGTGGTCAAAGCATCCGTTGCCTGCATATTACAGCAGCCTGTAGGTGGCGCTGTGGCTTAGTTGGTCAAAGCGCCTGTCTTGTAAACAGGAGATCCTGGGTTCAAATCCCAGCAGTGCCTTATGTTAGGCAACACTGAGGAGTTGGAAAAACGTGGAAGGATTTAAAAAGCTTATATTAGCGGTAGGGCTCCAATGTTGAAGGACAGTCAACAGCGCATAGTGGAATGTAGATGCTGCATGACTTGCTGATTGCAACAAAAAAAAGCGATGAAAACAAAAACCCATTGAAAAAGCAAGTGTCTGTAAGTGTGAAAGAGCTGCAAGAAAGGTGCAACAGTTTTTAATATATAGGGAGATAGCGTCTTAAAAAATACATTCTTAGCAACTATATCTTCTACAAAGTTCATACCGGTTCTGCATGTGTTATTGCAGCGGGTGAGTGGGGGATACAAATAGCTCTATGTGGTGGTGCTGTGGCTTAGTTGGTCTAAGCACCTGTCCAGAAAAACGGAGTTTGGGTTCAATTCCCAACACTGCCTTATGTTACACAACATGCGTGAGGCAATAAAAAGAAATGTATGAGATAGTTCCTTGAAGTGTCGTCAAGCGCTTGATGTATGTGGTCAAAGCATTCCTTGCCTGCATATAACAGCACCCTGTAGGTGGCGCTGTGGCTTAGTTGGTCAAAGCGCCTGTCTAGTAAACAGGAGATCCTGGGTTCAAATCCCAGCAGTGCCTTATATTAGACAACATGCATGAGCTATTTCGTTGAACTGTGGTCATGTGCTTAATGTATGTGGTGAAAGCATCCGTTGCCTGCATATTACAGCAGCCTGTAGGTGGCGCTGTGGCTTAGTTGGTCAAAGCACCTGTCCAGAAAAACGGAGATCTTGGGTTCAATTCCCAACACTGCCTTATGTTACACAACATGCGTGAGGCAATAAAAAGAAATGTATAAGATAGTTCCTTGAAGTGTCGTCAAGCGCATGATGTATGTGGTCAAAGCATTCCTTGCCTGCATATAACAGCACCCTGTAGGTGGCGCTGTGGCTTAGATGGTCAAAGTGCCTGTCTAGTAAACAAGAGATCCTGGGTTCAAATCCCAACAGTGCCTTATGTTACACAACATGCGTGAGGCAATAAAAAGAAATGTATGAGATAGTTCCTTGAAGTGTCGTCAAGCGCATTATGTATGTGGTCAAAGCATTCCTTGCCTGCATATAACAGTACCCTGTAGGTGGCGCTGTGGCTTAGTTGGTCAAAGGGCCTGTCTAGTAAACAGGAGATCCTGGGTTCAAATCCCAGCAGTGCCTTATGTTAGGCAACACTGAGGAGTTGGAAAAACGTGGAAGGATTTAAAAAGCTTATATTAGCGGTAGGGCTCCAATGTTGAAGGACAGTCAACAGCGCATAGTGGAATGTAGATGCTGCATGACTTGCTGATTGCAACAAAAAAAAGCGATGAAAACAAAAACCCATTGAAAAAGCAAGTGTCTGTAAGTGTGAAAGAGCTGCAAGAAAGGTGCAACAGTTTTTAATATATAGGGAGATAGCGTCTTAAAAAATACATTCTTAGAAACTATATCTTCTACAAAGTTCACACCGGTTCTGCATGTGTTATTGCAGCGGGTGAGTGGGGGATACAAATAGCTCTATGTGGTGGTGCTGTGGCTTAGTTGGTCTAAGCACCTGTCCAGAAAAACGGAGTTTGGGTTCAATTCCCAACACTGCCTTATGTTACACAACATGCGTGAGGCAATAAAAAGAAATGTATGAGATAGTTCCTTGAAGTGTCGTCAAGCGCATGATGTATGTGGTCAAAGCATTCCTTGCCTGCATATAACAGCACCCTGTAGGTGGCGCTGTGGCTTAGTTGGTCAAAGCGCCTGTCTAGTAAACAGGAGATCCTGGGTTCAAATCCCAGCAGTGCCTTATGTTAGACAACATGCGTGAGGCAGTAAAAAGAAATGTATGAAATAGTTCCTTGAAGTGTGTTGAAGCGCATAATGTATGTGGTCAAAGCATTCCTTGCCTGCATATAACAGAACCCTGTAGGTGGCGCTGTGGCTTAGTTGGTCAAAGCACCTGTCTAGTAAACAGGAGATCCTGGGTTCAAATCCCAGCAGTGCCTTATGTTAGACAACATTCGTGAGACAATAAAAAGAAATGTATGAGATAGTTCCTTGAAGTGTCGTCAAGCGCAGTATGTATGTGGTCAAAGCATTCCTTGCCTGCATATAACAGCACCCTGTAGGTGGCGCTGTGGCTTAGTTGGTCAAAGCGCCTGTCTAGTAAACAGGAGATCCTGGGTTCAAATCCCAGCAGTGCCTTATGTTAGACAACATGCATGAGGCAATAAAAAGAAATGTATGAGAGAGTTCCTTGAAGTGTCGTCAAACGCATTATGTATGTGGTCAAAGCATTCCTTGCCTGCATATAACAGCACCCTATAGGTGGCGCTGTGGCTTAGTTGGTCAAAGCGCCTGTCTAGTAAACAGGAGATCTTGGGTTCAATTCCCAGCAGTGCCTTATGTTACACAACATGCGTGTGGCAATAAAAAGAAATGTATGAGATAGTTCCTTGAAGTGTCGTCAAGCGCATTATGTATGTGGTCAAATCATTCCTTGCCTGCATATAACAGCACCCTGTAGGTGGCGCTGTGGCTTAGTTTGTCAAAGCGCCTGTCTAGTAAACAGGAGATCCTGGGTTCAAATCCCAGCAGTGCCTTATGTTAGACAACATGCATGAGCTATTTCGTTGAACTGTTGTCATGTGCTTAATGTATGTGGTCAAAGCATCCGTTGCCTGCATATTACAGCAGCCTGTAGGTGGCGCTGTGGCTTAGTTGGTCAAAGCGCCTGTCTTGTAAACAGGAGATCCTGGGTTCAAATCCCAGCAGTGCCTTATGTTAGGCAACACTGAGGAGTTGGAAAAACGTGGAAGGATTTAAAAAGCTTATATTAGCGGTAGTGCTCCAATGTTGAAGGACAGTCAACAGCGCATAGTTGAATGTAGATGCTGCATGACTTGCTGATTGCAACAAAAAAAAGCAATGAAAACAAAAACCCATTGAAAAAGCAAATGTCTGTAAGTGTGAAAGAGCTGCAAGAAAGGTGCAACAGTTTTTAATATATAGGGAGATAGCGTCTTAAAAAATACATTCTTAGCAACTATATCTTCTAAAAAGTTCATACCGGTTCTGCATGTGTTATTGCAGCGGGTGAGTGGGGGATACAAATAGCTCTTGGTGGTGGTACTGTGGCTTAGTTGGTCAAAGCACCTGTCCAGAAAAACGGAGATCTTGGGTTCAATTCCCAGCAGTGCCTTATGTTACACAACATGCGTGTGGCAATAAAAAGAAATGTATGAGATAGTTCCTTGAAGTGTCGTCAAGCGCATTATGTATGTGGTCAAATCATTCCTTGCCTGCATATAACAGCACCCTGTAGGTGGCGCTGTGGCTTAGTTTGTCAAAGCGCCTGTCTAGTAAACAGGAGATCCTGGGTTCAAATCCCAGCAGTGCCTTATGTTAGACAACATGCATGAGCTATTTCGTTGAACTGTTGTCATGTGCTTAATGTATGTGGTCAAAGCATCCGTTGCCTGCATATTACAGCAGCCTGTAGGTGGCGCTGTGGCTTAGTTGGTCAAAGCGCCTGTCTTGTAAACAGGAGATCCTGGGTTCAAATCCCAGCAGTGCCTTATGTTAGGCAACACTGAGGAGTTGGAAAAACGTGGAAGGATTTAAAAAGCTTATATTAGCGGTAGGGCTCCAATGTTGAAGGACAGTCAACAGCGCATAGTGGAATGTAGATGCTGCATGACTTGCTGATTGCAACAAAAAAAAGCAATGAAAACAAAAACCCATTGAAAAAGCAAATGTCTGTTAGTGTGAAAGAGCTGCAAGAAAGGTGCAACAGTTTTTAATATATAGGGAGATAGCGTCTTAAAAAATACATTCTTAGCAACTATATCTTCTACAAAGTTCATACCGGTTCTGCATGTGTTATTGCAGCGGGTAAGTGGGGGATACAAATAGCTCTTGATGGTGGTGCTGTGGCTTAGTTGGTCAAAGAACCTGTCCAGAAAAACGGAGATCTTAGGTTCAATTCCAAACACTGCCTTATGTTACACAACATGCGTGAGGCAATAAAAAGAAATGAATGAGATAGTTCCTTGAAGTGTCATCAACCGCATGATGTATGTGGTCACACCATTCCTTGCCTGCATATAACAGCACCCTGTAGGTGGCGCTGTGGCTTAGTTGGTCAAAGCGCCTGTCTAGTAAACAGGAGATCCTGGGTTCAAATCCCAGCAGTGCCTTATGTTAGACAACATGCGTGAGGCAGTAAAAAGAAATGTATGAAATAGTTCCTTAAAGTGTGTTGAAGTGCATATTGTATGTGGTCAAAGCATTCCTTGCCTGCATGTAACAGAACCCTGTAGGTGGCGCTGTGGCTTAGTTGGTCAAAGCACCTGTCTAGTAAACAGGAGATCCTGGGTTCAAATCCCAGCAGTGCCTTATGTTAGACAACATGCATGAGCTATTTCGTTGAACTGTGGTCATGTGCTTAATGTATGTGGTGAAAGCATCCATTGCCTGCATATTACAGCAGCCTGTAGGTGGCGCTGTGGCATAGTTGGTCAAAGCACCTGTCCAGAAAAACGGAGATCTTGGGTTCAATTCCCAAAACTGCCTTATGTTACACAACATGCGTGAGGCAATAAAAAGAAATGTATAAGATAGTTCCTTGAAGTGTCGTCAAGCGCATTATGTATGTGGTCAAAGCATTCCTTGCCTGCATATAACAGCACCCTGTAGGTGGCGCTGTGGCTTAGTTGGTCAAAGCGCCTGTCTAGTAAACAAGAGATCCTGGGTTCAAATCCCAACAGTGCCTTATGTTACACAACATGCGTGAGGCAATAAAAAGAAATGTATGAGATAGTTCCTTGAAGTGTCGTCAAGCGCATTATGTATGTGGTCAAAGCATTCCTTGCCTGCATATAACAGCACCCTGTAGGTGGCGCTGTGGCTTAGTTGGTCAAAGCGCCTGTCTAGTAAACAGGAGATCCTGGGTTCAAATCCCAGCAGTGCCTTATGTTAGACAACATGCGTGAGCTATTTCGTTGAACTGTGGTCATGTGCTTAATGTATGTGGTGAAAGCATCCGTTGCCTGCATATAACAGCACCCTGTAGGTGGCGCTGTGGCTTAGTTGGTCAAAGCGCCTGTCTAGTAAACAGGAGATCCTGGGTTCAAATCCCAGCAGTGCCTTATGTTAGACAACATGCGTGAGGCAATAAAAAGAAATGTATGAGAGAGTTCCTTGAAGTGTCTTTAAACGCATTATGTATGTGGTCAAAGAATTCCTTGCCTGCATATAACAGCACCCGATAGGTGGCGCTGTGGCTTAGTTGGTCAAAGCGCCTGTCTAGTAAACAGGAGATCCTGGGTTCAAATCCCAGCAGTGCCTTATGTTGGACAACATCCATGAGCTATTTTGTTGAACTGTGGTCATGTGCTTAATGTATGTGGTCAAAGCATCCGTTGCCTGCATATTACAGCAGCCTGTAGGTGGCGCTGTGGCTTAGTTGGTCAAAGCGCCTGTCTTGTAAACAGGAGATCCTGGGTTCAAATCCCAGCAGTGCCTTATGTTAGGCAACACTGAGGAGTTGGAAAAACGTGGAAGGATTTAAAAAGCTTATATTAGCGGTAGGGCTCCAATGTTGAAGGACAGTCAACAGCGCATAGTGGAATGTAGATGCTGCATGACTTGCTGATTGCAACAAAAAAAAGCGATGAAAACAAAAACCCATTGAAAAAGCAAGTGTCTGTAAGTGTGAAAGAGCTGCAAGAAAGGTGCAACAGTTTTTAATATATAGGGAGATAGCGTCTTAAAAAATACATTCTTAGAAACTATATCTTCTACAAAGTTCATACCGGTTCTGCATGTGTTATTGCAGCGGGTGAGTGGGGGATACAAATAGCTCTATGTGGTGGTGCTGTGGCTTAGTTGGTCTAAGCACCTGTCCAGAAAAACGGAGTTTGGGTTCAATTCCCAACACTGCCTTATGTTACACAACATGCGTGAGGCAATAAAAAGAAATGTATGAGATAGTTCCTTGAAGTGTCGTCAAGCGCATGATGTATGTGGTCAAAGCATTCCTTGCCTGCATATAACAGCACCCTGTAGGTGGCGCTGTGGCTTAGTTGGTCAAAGCGCCTGTCTAGTAAACAGGAGATCCTGGGTTCAAATCCCAGCAGTGCCTTATGTTAGACAACATGCGTGAGGCAGTAAAAAGAAATGTATGAAATAGTTCCTTGAAGTGTGTTGAAGCGCATAATGTATGTGGTCAAAGCATTCCTTGCCTGCATATAACAGAACCCTGTAGGTGGCGCTGTGGCTTAGTTGGTCAAAGCACCTGTCTAGTAAACAGGAGATCCTGGGTTCAAATCCCAGCAGTGCCTTATGTTAGACAACATTCGTGAGACAATAAAAAGAAATGTATGAGATAGTTCCTTGAAATGTCGTCAAGCGCAGTATGTATGTGGTCAAAGCATTCCTTGCCTGCATATAACAGCACCCTGTAGGTGGCGCTGTGGCTTAGTTGGTCAAAGCGCCTGTCTAGTAAACAGGAGATCCTGGGTTCAAATCCCAGCAGTGCCTTATGTTACACAACATGCGTGAGCTATTTCGTTGAACTGTCGTCATGTGCTTAATGTATGTGGTGAAAGCATCCGTTGCCTGCATATAACAGCACCCTGTAGGTGGCGCTGTGGCTTACTTGGTCAAAGCGCCTGTCTAGCAAACAGGAGATCCTGGGTTCAAATCCCAGCAGTGCCTTATGTTAGACAACATGCGTGAGGCAATAAAAAGAAATGTATGAGAGAGTTCCTTGAAGTGTCGTCAAACGCATTATGTATGTGGTCAAAGCATTCCTTGCCTGCAAATAACAGCACCCTATAGGTGGCGCTGTGGCTTAGTTGGTCAAAGCGCCTGTCTAGTAAACAGGAGATCCTGGGTTCAAATCCCAGGAGTGCCTTATGTTAGACAACATGCGTGAGGCAGTAAAAAGAAATGTATGAAATAGTTCCTTGAAGTGTGTTGAAGCGCATAATGTATGTGGTCAAAGCATTCCTTGCCTGCATATAACAGAACCCTGTAGGTGGCGCTGTGGCTTAGTTGGTCAAAGCACCTGTCTAGTAAACAGGAGATCCTGGGTTCAAATCCCAGCAGTGCCTTATGTTAGACAACATTCGTGAGACAATAAAAAGAAATGTATGAGATAGTTCCTTGAAGTGTCGTCAAGCGCAGTATGTATGTGGTCAAAGCATTCCTTGCCTGCATATAACAGCACCCTGTAGGTGGCGCTGTGGCTTAGTTGGTCAAAGCGCCTGTCTAGTAAACAGGAGATCCTGGGTTCAAATCCCAGCAGTGCCTTATGTTAGACAACATGCGTGAGCTATTTCGTTGAACTGTCGTCATGTGCTTAATGTATGTGGTGAAAGCATCCGTTGCCTGCATATAACAGCACCCTGTAGGTGGCGCTGTGGCTTAGTTGGTCAAAGCGCCTGTCTAGTAAACAGGAGATCCTGGGTTCAAATCCCAGCAGTGCCTTATGTTAGACAACATGCGTGAGCTATTTCGTTGAACTGTCGTCATGTGCTTAATGTATGTGGTGAAAGCATCCGTTGCCTGCATATAACAGCACCCTGTAGGTGGCGCTGTGGCTTACTTGGTCAAAGCGCCTGTCTAGCAAACAGGAGATCCTGGGTTCAAATCCCAGCAGTGCCTTATGTTAGACAACATGCGTGAGGCAATGAAAAGAAATGTATGAGAGAGTTCCTTGAAGTGTCGTCAAGCGCATTATGTATGTGGTCAAAGCATTCCTTGCCTGCATATAACAGCACCCTATAGGTGGCGCTGTGGCTTAGTTGGTCAAAGCGCCTGTCTAGTAAACAGGAGATCCTGGGTTCGAATCCCAGCAGTGCCTTATGTTAGACAACATGCATGAGCTATTTCGTTGAACTGTTGTCATGTGCTTAATGTATGTTGTCAAAGCATCCGTTGTCTGCATATTGCAGCAGCCTGTAGGTGGCGCTGTGGCTTAGTTGGTCAAAGCGCCTGTCTTGTAAACAGGAGATCCTGGGTTCAAATCCCAGCAGTGCCTTATGTTAGGCAACACTGAGGAGTTGGAAAAACGTGGAAGGATTTAAAAAGCTTATATTAGCGGTAGGGCTCCAATGTTGAAGGACAGTCAACAGCGCATAGTGGAATGTAGATGCTGCATGACTTGCTGATTGCAACAAAAAAAGCGATGAAAACAAAAACCCATTGAAAAAGCAAATTTCTGTAAGTGTGAAAGAGCTGCAAGAAAGGTGCAACAGTTTTTAATATATAGGGAGATAGCGTCTTAAAAAATACATTCTTAGCAACTATATCTTCTACAAAGTTCATACCGGTTCTGCATGTGTTATTGCAGCGGGTGAGTGGGGGATACAAATAGCTCTTGATGGTGGTGCTGTGGCTTAGTTGGTCAAAGCACCTGTCCAGAAAAACGGAGATCTTAGGTTCAATTCCCAACACTGCCTTATGTTACACAACATGTGTGAGGCAATAAAAAGAAATCTATGAGATAGTTCCTTGAAGTGTGATCAACCGCATGATGTATGTGGTCAAAGCATTACTTGCCTGCATATAACAGCACCCTGTAGGTGGCGCTGTGGCTTAGTTGGTCAAAGCGCCTGTCTAGTAAACAGGAGATCTTGGGTTCAAATCCCAGCAGTGCCTTATGTTAGACAACATGCGTGAGCTATTTTGTTGAACTGTCGTCATGTGCTTAATGTATGTGGTGAAAGCATCCGTTGCCTGCATATAACAGCAAACTGTAGGTGGCGCTGTGGCTTAGTTGGTCAAAGCGCCTGTCTAGTAAACAGGAGATCCTGGGTTCAAATCCAAGCAGTGCCTTATGTTAGACAACATGCGTGAGGCAATAAAAAGAAATGTATGAGAGAGTTCCTTGAAGTGTCGTCAAGCGCATTATGTATGTGGTCAAAGCATTCCTTGCCTGCATATAACAGCACCCTATAGGTGGCGCTGTGGCTTAGTTGGTGAAAGCGCCTGTCTAGTAAACAGGAGATCCTGGGTTAAAATCCCAGCAGTGCCTTATGTTAGACAACATGCATGAGCTATTTCGTTGAACTGTTGTCATGTGCTTAATGTATGTGGTCAAAGCATCCGTTGCCTGCATATTACAGCAGCCTGTAGGTGGCACTGTGGCTTAGTTGGTCAAAGCGCCTGTCTTGTAAACAGGAGATCCTGGTTTCAAATCCCAGCAGTGCCTTATGTTAGGCAACACTGAGGAGTTGGAAAAACGTGGAAGGATTTAAAAAGCTTATATTAGCGGTAGGGCACCAATGTTGAAGGACAGTCAACAGCGCATAGTGGAATGTAGATGCTGCATGACTTGCTGATTGCAACAAAAAAAAGCGATGAAAACAAAAACCCATTGAAAAAGCAAATGTCTGTAAGTGTGAAAGAGCTGCAAGAAAGGTGCAACAGTTTTTAATATATAGGGAGATAGCGTCTTAAAAAATACATTCTTAGCAACTATATCTTCTACAAAGTTCATACCGGTTCTGCATGTGTTATTGCAGCGGGTGAGTGGGGGATACAAATAGCTCTTGATGGTGGTGCTGTGGCTTAGTTGGTCAAAGCACCTGTCCAGAAAAACGGAGATCTTAGGTTCAATTCCCAACACTGCCTTATTTTACACAACATGCGTGAGGCAATAAAAAGAAATGTATGAGATAGTTCCTTGAAGTGTCATCAAGCGCATGATGTATGTGGTCAAAGCATTCCTTGCCTGCATATAACAGTACCCTGTAGGTTGCTCTTTGGCTTAGTTGGTCAAAGCGCCTGTCTAGTAAACAGGAGATCCTGGGTTCAAATCCCAGCAGTGCCTTATGTTACACAACATGTGTGAGGGAATAAAAAGAAATGTATGAAATAGTTCCTTGAAGTGTCGTCAAGCGCATTATGTATGTGGTCAAAGCATTCCTTGCCTGCATATAACAGCACCCTGTAGGTGGCGCTGTGGCTTAGTTGGTCAAAGCGCCTGTCTAGTAAACAGGAGATCCTGGGTTCAAATCCCAGCAGTGCCTTATGTTAGACAACATACGTGAGGCAATAAAAAGAAATGTATGAGATAGTTCCTTGAAGTGTTGTCAAGCGCATTATGTATGTGGTCAAAGCATTCTTTGCCTGCATATAACAGAACCCTATAAGTGGCGCTGTGGCTTAGTTGGTCAAAGCGCCTGTCTAGTAAACAGGAGATCCTGGGTTCAAATCCCAGCAGTGCCTTATGTTAGACAACATGCGTGAGGCAGTAAAAAGAAATGTATGAGATAGTTCCTTAAAGTGTGTTGAAGCGCATAATGTATGTGGTCAAAGCATTCCTTGCCTGCATATAACAGAACCCTGTAGGTGGCGCTGTGGCTTAGTTGGTCAAAGCGCCTGTCTAGTAAACAGGAGATCCTGGGTTCAAATCCCAGCAGTGCCTTATGGTAGACAACATGCATGAGCTATTTCGTTGAACTGTGGTCATGTGCTTAATGTATGTGGTGAAAGCA
The DNA here is from genome assembly GCA_027475355.1 of Coilia nasus. Classification (NCBI taxonomy): domain Eukaryota; kingdom Metazoa; phylum Chordata; class Actinopteri; order Clupeiformes; family Engraulidae; genus Coilia; species Coilia nasus. The sequence continues at coordinate 4,349,998 of CM050209.1, forward strand.
TCCGTTGCCTGCATATAACAGCACCCTGTAGGTGGCGCTGTGGCTTAGTTGGTCAAAGCGCCTGTCTAGTAAACAGGAGATCCTGGGTTCAAATCCCAGCAGTGCCTTATGTTAGACAACATTCGTGAGGCAATAAAAAGAAATGTATGAGATAGTTCCTTGAAGTGTCGTCAAGGGCATTATGTATGTGGTCAAAGCATTCCTTGCCTGCATATAACAGCACCCTGTAGGTGGCGCTGTGGCTTAGTTGGTCAAAGCGCCTGTCTAGTAAACAGGAGATCCTGGGTTCAAATCCCAGCAGTGCGTTATGTTAGGCAACACTGAGGAGTTGGAAAACCAGAGAAAGATTTACAAAGCTAAAATTAGCGGAAGTGCTCCAATGTTAAAGGACAGTGAACAGCGCATAGTGGAATGTAGATGCTGCATGACTTGCTGATTGCAACAAAAAAAAGCGATGAAAACAAAAACCCATTGAAAAAGCAAGTGTCTGTAAGTGTGAAAGAGCTGCAAGAAAGGTGCAACAGTTTTTAATATATAGGGAGATAGCGTCTTAAAAAATACATTCTTAGCAACTATATCTTCTAAAAAGTTCATACCGGTTCTGCATGTGTTATTGCAGCAGGTGAGTGGGGGATACAAATAGCTCTTGGTGGTGGTGCTGTGGCTTAGTTTGTCAAAGCACCTGTCCAGAAAAACGGAGATCTTAGGTTCAATTCCCAACACTGCCTTATGTTACACAACATGCGTGAGGCAATAAAAATAAATGTATGAGATAGTTCCTTGAAGTGTCGTCAAGCGCATAATGTATGTGGTCAAAGCATCCGTTGCCTGCATATTACAGCAGCCTGTAGGTGGCGCTGTGGCTTAGTTGGTCAAAGTGCCTGTCTAGTAAACAGGAGATCCTGGGTTCAAATCCCAGCAGTGCCTTATGTTAGGCAACACTGAGGAGTTGGAAAAACGTAGAAGGATTTAAAAAGCTTATATTAGCGGTAGTGCTCCAATGTTGAAGGACAGTCAACAGCGCATAGTGGAATGTAGATGCTGCATGACTTGCTGATTGCAACAAAAAAAAGCGATGAAAACAAAAACCCATTGAAAAAGCAAATGTCTGCAAGTGTGAAAGAGCTGCAAAAAAGGTGCAACAGTTATGTTGCACAACATGCGTGAGGCAATAAAAATAAATGTATGAGATAGTTCTTACCGGTTCTGCATGTGTTATTGCAGCAGGTGAGTGGGGGATACAAATAGCTCTTGGTGGTGGTGCTGTGGCTTAGTTGGTCAAAGCACCTGTCCAGAAAAACGGAGATCTTGGGTTCAATTCCCAACACTGCCTTATGTTACACAACATGTGTGAGGCAATGAAAAAAAAAAATTATGAGATAGTTCCTTGAAGTGTCGTCAAGCGCATGATGTATCTGGTCAAAGCATTCCTTGCCTGCATATAACAGCACCCTGTAGGTGGCGCTGTGGCTTAGTTGGTCAAAGCGCCTGTCTAGTAAACAGGAGATCCTGGGTTCAAATCCCAGCAGTGCGTTATGTTAGACAACATACATGAGCTATTTCGTTGAACTGTGGTCATGTGCTTAATGTATGTGGTGAAAGCATCCGTTGCCTGCATATAACAGCACCCTGTAGGTGGCGCTGTGGCTTAGTTGGTCAAAGCACCTGTCCAGAAAAACGGAGATCTTGGGTTCAATTCCTAACACTTCCTTATGTTACACAACATGCGTGAGGCAATAAAAAGAAATGTATGAGATAGTTCCTTGAAGCGTCGTCAAGCGCATGATGTATATTGTCAAAGCATTCCTTGACTGCATATAACAGCACCCTGTAGGTGGCGCTGTGGCTTAGTTGGTCAAAGCGCCTGTCTTGTAAACAGGAGATCCTGGGTTCAAATCCCAGCAGTGCCTTATGTTACACAACATGCGTGATGGAATAAAAAGAAATGTATGAGATAATTCCTTGAAGTGTCGTCAAGCGCATTATGTATGTGGTCAAAGCATTCCTTGCCTGCATATAACAGCACCCTGTAGGTGGCGCTGTGGCTTAGTTGGTCAAAGCGCCTGTCTAGTAAACAGGAGATCCTGGGTTCAAATCCCAGCAGTGCCTTATGCTAGACAAAAGCGTGAGGCAGTAAAAAGAAATGTATGAGATAGTTCCTTAAAGTGTGTTGAAGCGCATAATGTATGTGGTCAAAGCATTCCTTGCCTGCATATAACAAAACCCTGTAGGTGGCGCTGTGGCTAAGTTGGTCAAAGCGCCTGTCTAGTAAACAGGAGATCCTGGGTTCAAATCCCAGCAGTTCCTTATGTTAGGCAAGACTCAGGAGTTGGAAAACCAGAGAAGGATTTACAAAGCTAATATTAGCGGAACTGCTCCAATGTTGAAGGACAGTGAACAGCGCATAGTGGAATGTAGATGCTGCATGACTTGCTGATTGCAAAAAAAAAAAGCGATGAAAACAAAAACCCATTGAAAAAGCAAATGTCTGTAAGTGTGAAAGAGCTGCAAGAAAGGTGCAATAGTTTTTAATATATAGGGAGATAGCGTCTTAAAAAATACATTCTTAGCAACTATATCTTCTAAAAAGTTCATACCGGTTCTGCATGTGTTATTGCAGCGGGTGAGTGGGGGATACAAATAGCTCTTGGTGGTGGTGCTGTGTCTTAGTTGGTCAAAGCACCTGTCCAGAAAAACGGAGATCTTGGGTTCAATTCCCAACACTGCCTTATGTTACACAACATGCGTGAGGCAATAAAAAGAAATGTATGAGATAGTTCCTTGAAGTGTCGTCAAGCGCATGATGTATGTTGTCAAAGCATTCCTTGCCTGCATATAACAGCACCCTGTAGGTGGCGCTGTGGCTTAGTTGGTCAAAGCGCCTGTCTAGTAAACAGGAGATCCTGGGTTCAAATCCCAGCAGTGCCTTATGTTACACAACATGCGTGAGGGAATAAAAAGAAATGTATGAGATAGTTCCTTGAAGTGTCCTCAAGCGCATTATGTATGTGGTCAAAGCATTCCTTGCCTGCATATAACAGCGCCCTGTAGGTGGCGCTGTGGCTTAGTTGGTCAAAGTGCCTGTCTAGTAAACAAGAGATCCTGGGTTCAAATCCCAGCAGTGCCTTATGTTAGACAACATGCATGAGCTATTTCGTTGAACTGTGGTCATGTGCGTAATGTATGTGGTCAAAGCATCCGTTGCCTGCATATTACAGCAGCCTGTAGGTGGCGCTGTGGCTTAGTTGGTCAAAGCGCCTGTCTTGTAAACAGTAGATCCTTGGTTCAAATCCCAGCAGTGCCTTATGTTAGGCAAAACAGAGGAGTTGGAAAAACGTAGAAGGATTTAAAAAGCTTATATTAGCGGTAGTGCTCCAATGTTGAAGGACAGTCAACAGCGCATAGTGGAATGTAGATGCTGCATGACTTGCTGATTGCAACAAAAAAAAGCGATGAAAACAAAAACCCATTGAAAAAGCAAATGTCTGCAAGTGTGAAAGAGCTGCAAGAAAGGTGCAACAGTTTTTAATATATAGGGAGATAGCGTCTTAAAAAATACATTCTTAGCAACTATATCTTCTAAAAAGTTCATACCGGTTCTGCATGTGTTATTGCAGCGGGTGAGTGGGGGATACAAATAGCTCTTGGTTGTGGTGCTGTGGCTTAGTTGGTCAAAGCACCTGTCCAGAAAAACGGAGATCTTTCCTTGAAGAGATAGTTCCTTGAAGTGATAGTGATAGTTCCTTGATGAGATAGTTCCTTGAAGTGTCGTCAAGCGCATGATGTATGTTGTCAAAGCATTCCTTGCCTGCATATAACAGCACCCTGTAGGTGGCGCTGTGGCTTAGTTGGTCAAAGCGCCTGTCTAGTAAACAGGAGATCCTGGGTTCAAATCCCAGCAGTGCCTTATGTTAGACAACATACATGAGCTATTCCGTTGAACTGTGGTCATGTGCTTAATGTATGTGGTGAAAGAATCCGTTGCCTGCATATAACAGCACCCTGTAGGTGGCGCTGTGGCTTAGTTGGTCAAAGCACCTGTCCAGAAAAACGGAGATCTTGGGTTCAATTCCCAACACTTCCTTATGTTACACAACATGCGTGAGGCAATAAAAAGAAATGTATGAGATAGTTCCTTGAAGTGTCGTCAAGCGCATGATGTATGTTGTCAAAGCATTCCTTGCCTGCATATAACAGCACCCTGTAGGTGGCGCTGTGGCTTAGTTGGTCAAAGCGCCTATCTAGTAAACAGGAGATCCTGGGTTCAAATCCCAGCAGTGCCTTATGTTACACAACATGCGTGAGGGAATAAAAAGAAATGTATGAGATAGGTCCTTGAAGTGTCGTCAAGCGCATTATGTATGTGGTCAAAGCATTCCTTGCCTGCATATAACAGCACCCTATAGGTGGCGCTGTGGCTTAGTTGGTCAAAGCGCCTGTCTAGTAAACAGGAGATCCTGGGTTCAAATCCCAGCAGTGCGTTATGTTAGGCAACACTGAGGAGTTGGAAAACCAGAGAAAGATTTACAAAGCTAAAATTAGCGGAAGTGCTCCAATGTTGAAGGACAGTGAACAGCGCATAGTGGAATGTAGATGCTGCATGACTTGCTGATTGCAACAAAAAAAAGCGATGAAAACAAAAGCCCATTGAAAAAGCAAATGTCTGCAAGTGTGAAAGAGCTGCAAGAAAGGTGCAACAGTTTTTAATATATAGGGAGATAGCGTCTTAAAAAATACATTCTTAGCAACTATATCTTCTAAAAAGTTCATACCGGTTCTGCATGTGTTATTGCAGCAGGTGAGTGGGGGATACAAATAGCTCTTGGTGGTGGTGCTGTGGCTTAGTTGGTCAAAGCACCTGTCCAGAAAAACGGAGATCTTGGGTTCAATTCCCAACACTGCCTTATGTTACACAACATGTGTGAGGCAATGAAAAAAAAAAATTATGAGATAGTTCCTTGAAGTGTCGTCAAGCGCATGATGTAGCTGGTCAAAGCATTCCTTGCCTGCATATAACAGCGCCCTGTAGGTGGCGCTGTGGCTTAGTTGGTCAAAGGGCCTGTCTAGTAAACAGGAGATCCTGGGTTCAAATCCCAGCAGTGCCTTATGTTGGACAACATGCATGAGCTATTTCGTTGAACTGTGGTCATGTGCTTAATGTATGTGGTGAAAGCATCCGTTGCCTGCATATAAGAGCACCCTGTAGGTGGCGCTGTGGCTTAGTTGGTCAAAGCACCTGTCCAGAAAAACGGAGATCTTGGGTTCAATTCCCAACACTTCCTTATGTTACACAACATGCGTGAGGCAATAAAAAGAAATGTATGAGATAGTTCCTTGAAGTGTCGTCAAGCGCATGATGTATGTTGTCAAAGCATTCCTTGCCTGCATATAACAGCACCCTGTAGGTTGTGCTGTGGCTTAGTTGGTCAAAGCGCCTGTCTAGTAAACAGGAGATCCTGGGTTCAAATCCCAGCAGTGCCTTATGTTACACAACATGCGTGAGGGAATAAAAAGAAATGTATGACATAGTTCCTTGAAGTGTCGTCAAGCGCATTATGTATGTGGTCAAAGCATTCCTTGCCTGCATATAACAGCACCCTGTAGGTGGCGCTGTGGCTTAGTTGGTCAAAGCGCCTGTCTAGTAAACAGGAGATCCTGGGTTCAAATCCCAGCAGTGCCTTATGTTAGACAACATGCATGAGCTATTTCGTTGAACTGTGGTCATGTGCTTAATGTATGTGGTCAAAGCATCCGTTGACTGCATATTACAGCAGCCTGTAGGTGGCGCTGTGGCTTAGTTGGTCAAAGCGCCTGTCTTGTAAACAGGAGATCCTGGGTTCAAATCCCAGCAGTGCCTTATGTTAGGCAACACCGAGGAGTTGGAAAAACGTAGAAGGATTTAAAAAGCTTATATTAGCGGTAGTGCTCCAATGTTGAAGGACAGTCAACAGCGCATAGTGGAATGTAGATGCTGCATGACTTGCTGATTGCAACAAAAAAAAGCGATGAAAACAAAAACCCATTGAAAAAGCAAGTGTCTGTAAGTGTGAAAGAGCTGCAAGAAAGGTGCAACAGTTTTTTATATATAGGGAGATAGCGTCTTAAAAAATACATTCTTAGCAACTATATCTTCTAAAAAGTTCATACCGGTTCTGCATGTGTTATTGCAGCAGGTGAGTGGGGGATACAAATAGCTCTTGGTGGTGGTGCTGTGGCTTAGTTTGTCAAAGCACCTGTCCAGAAAAACGGAGATCTTAGGTTCAATTCCCAACACTGCCTTATGTTACACAACATGCGTGAGGCAATAAAAATAAATGTATGAGATAGTTCCTTGAAGTGTCGTCAAGCGCATAATGTATGTGGTCAAAGCATCCGTTGCCTGCATATTACAGCAGCCTGTAGGTGGCGCTGTGGCTTAGTTGGTCAAAGTGCCTGTCTAGTAAACAGGAGATCCTGGGTTCAAATGCCAGCAGTGCCTTATGTTAGACAACATGCATGAGCTATTTCGTTGAACTGTGGTCATGTGCTTAATGTATGTGGTCAAAGCATCCGTTGCCTGCATATTACAGCAGCCTGTAGGTGGCGCTGTGGTTTAGTTGGTCAAAGCGCCTGTCTTGTAAACAGGAGATCCTGGGTTCAAATCCCAGCAGTGCCTTATGTTAGGCAACACTGAGGAGTTGGAAAAACGTAGAAGGATTTAAAAAGCTTATATTAGCGGTAGTGCTCCAATGTTGAAGGACAGTCAACAGCGCATAGTGGAATGTAGATGCTGCATGACTTGCTGATTGCAACAAAAAAAAGCGATGAAAACAAAAACCCATTGAAAAAGCAAATGTCTGCAAGTGTGAAAGAGCTGCAAGAAAGGTGCAACAGTTTTTAATATATAGGGAGATAGCGTCTTAAAAAATACATTCTTAGCAACTATATCTTCTAAAAAGTTCATACCGGTTCTGCATGTGTTATTGCAGCAGGTGAGTGGGGGATACAAATAGCTCTTGGTGGTGGTGCTGTGGCTTAGTTGGTCAAAGCACCTGTCCAGAAAAACGGAGATCTTGGGTTCAATTCCCAACACTGCCTTATGTTACACAACATGTGTGAGGCAATGAAAAAAAAAAATTATGAGATAGTTCCTTGAAGTGTCGTCAAGCGCATGATGTAGCTGGTCAAAGCATTCCTTGCCTGCATATAACAGCGCCCTGTAGGTGGCGCTGTGGCTTAGTTGGTCAAAGGGCCTGTCTAGTAAACAGGAGATCCTGGGTTCAAATCCCAGCAGTGCCTTATGTTGGACAACATGCATGAGCTATTTCGTTGAACTGGGTTCATGTGCTTAATGTATGTGGTGAAAGCATCCGTTGCCTGCATATAAGAGCACCCTGTAGGTGGCGCTGTGGCTTAGTTGGTCAAAGCACCTGTCCAGAAAAACGGAGATCTTGGGTTCAATTCCCAACACTTCCTTATGTTACACAACATGCGTGAGGCAATAAAAAGAAATGTATGAGATAGTTCCTTGAAGTGTCGTCAAGCGCATGATGTATGTTGTCAAAGCATTCTTTGCCTGCATATAACAGCACCCTGTAGGTTGTGCTGTGGCTTAGTTGGTCAAAGCGCCTGTCTAGTAAACAGGAGATCCTGGGTTCAAATCCCAGCAGTGCCTTATGTTACACAACATGCGTGAGGGAATAAAAAGAAATGTATGACATAGTTCCTTGAAGTGTCGTCAAGCGCATTATGTATGTGGTCAAAGCATTCCTTGCCTGCATATAACAGCACCCTGTAGGTGGCGCTGTGGCTTAGTTGGTCAAAGCGCCTGTCTAGTAAACAGGAGATCCTGGGTTCAAATCCCAGCAGTGCCTTATGTTAGACAACATGCATGAGCTATTTCGTTGAACTGTGGTCATGTGCTTAATGTATGTGGTCAAAGCATCCGTTGACTGCATATTACAGCAGCCTGTAGGTGGCGCTGTGGCTTAGTTGGTCAAAGCGCCTGTCTTGTAAACAGGAGATCCTGGGTTCAAATCCCAGCAGTGCCTTATGTTAGGCAACACCGAGGAGTTGGAAAAACGTAGAAGGATTTAAAAAGCTTATATTAGCGGTAGTGCTCCAATGTTGAAGGACAGTCAACAGCGCATAGTGGAATGTAGATGCTGCATGACTTGCTGATTGCAACAAAAAAAAGCGATGAAAACAAAAACCCATTGAAAAAGCAAGTGTCTGTAAGTGTGAAAGAGCTGCAAGAAAGGTGCAACAGTTTTTTATATATAGGGAGATAGCGTCTTAAAAAATACATTCTTAGCAACTATATCTTCTAAAAAGTTCATACCGGTTCTGCATGTGTTATTGCAGCAGGTGAGTGGGGGATACAAATAGCTCTTGGTGGTGGTGCTGTGGCTTAGTTTGTCAAAGCACCTGTCCAAAAAAACGGAGATCTTAGGTTCAATTCCCAACACTGCCTTATGTTACACAACATGCGTGAGGCAATAAAAATAAATGTATGAGATAGTTCCTTGAAGTGTCGTCAAGCGCATAATGTATGTGGTCAAAGCATCCGTTGCCTGCATATTACAGCAGCCTGTAGGTGGCGCTGTGGCTTAGTTGGTCAAAGTGCCTGTCTAGTAAACAGGAGATCCTGGGTTCAAATCCCAGCAGTGCCTTATGTTACACAACATGCGTGAGGGAATAAAAAGAAATGTATGAGATAGGTCCTTGAAGTGTCGTCAAGCGCATTATGTATGTGGTCAAAGCATTCCTTGCCTGCATATAACAGCACCCTATAGGTGGCGCTGTGGCTTAGTTGGTCAAAGCGCCTGTCTAGTAAACAGGAGATCCTGGGTTCAAATCCCAGCAGTGCGTTATGTTAGGCAACACTGAGGAGTTGGAAAACCAGAGAAAGATTTACAAAGCTAAAATTAGCGGAAGTGCTCCAATGTTGAAGGACAGTGAACAGCGCATAGTGGAATGTAGATGCTGCATGACTTGCTGATTGCAACAAAAAAAAGCGATGAAAACAAAAGCCCATTGAAAAAGCAAATGTCTGCAAGTGTGAAAGAGCTGCAAGAAAGGTGCAACAGTTTTTAATATATAGGGAGATAGCGTCTTAAAAAATACATTCTTAGCAACTATATCTTCTAAAAAGTTCATACCGGTTCTGCATGTGTTATTGCAGCAGGTGAGTGGGGGATACAAATAGCTCTTGGTGGTGGTGCTGTGGCTTAGTTGGTCAAAGCACCTGTCCAGAAAAACGGAGATCTTGGGTTCAATTCCCAACACTGCCTTATGTTACACAACATGTGTGAGGCAATGAAAAAAAAAAATTATGAGATAGTTCCTTGAAGTGTCGTCAAGCGCATGATGTAGCTGGTCAAAGCATTCCTTGCCTGCATATAACAGCGCCCTGTAGGTGGCGCTGTGGCTTAGTTGGTCAAAGGGCCTGTCTAGTAAACAGGAGATCCTGGGTTCAAATCCCAGCAGTGCCTTATGTTGGACAACATGCATGAGCTATTTCGTTGAACTGTGGTCATGTGCTTAATGTATGTGGTGAAAGCATCCGTTGCCTGCATATAAGAGCACCCTGTAGGTGGCGCTGTGGCTTAGTTGGTCAAAGCACCTGTCCAGAAAAACGGAGATCTTGGGTTCAATTCCCAACACTTCCTTATGTTACACAACATGCGTGAGGCAATAAAAAGAAATGTATGAGATAGTTCCTTGAAGTGTCGTCAAGCGCATGATGTATGTTGTCAAAGCATTCCTTGCCTGCATATAACAGCACCCTGTAGGTTGTGCTGTGGCTTAGTTGGTCAAAGCGCCTGTCTAGTAAACAGGAGATCCTGGGTTCAAATCCCAGCAGTGCCTTATGTTACACAACATGCGTGAGGGAATAAAAAGAAATGTATGACATAGTTCCTTGAAGTGTCGTCAAGCGCATTATGTATGTGGTCAAAGCATTCCTTGCCTGCATATAACAGCACCCTGTAGGTGGCGCTGTGGCTTAGTTGGTCAAAGCGCCTGTCTAGTAAACAGGAGATCCTGGGTTCAAATCCCAGCAGTGCCTTATGTTAGACAACATGCATGAGCTATTTCGTTGAACTGTGGTCATGTGCTTAATGTATGTGGTCAAAGCATCCGTTGACTGCATATTACAGCAGCCTGTAGGTGGCGCTGTGGCTTAGTTGGTCAAAGCGCCTGTCTTGTAAACAGGAGATCCTGGGTTCAAATCCCAGCAGTGCCTTATGTTAGGCAACACCGAGGAGTTGGAAAAACGTAGAAGGATTTAAAAAGCTTATATTAGCGGTAGTGCTCCAATGTTGAAGGACAGTCAACAGCGCATAGTGGAATGTAGATGCTGCATGACTTGCTGATTGCAACAAAAAAAAGCGATGAAAACAAAAACCCATTGAAAAAGCAAGTGTCTGTAAGTGTGAAAGAGCTGCAAGAAAGGTGCAACAGTTTTTTATATATAGGGAGATAGCGTCTTAAAAAATACATTCTTAGCAACTATATCTTCTAAAAAGTTCATACCGGTTCTGCATGTGTTATTGCAGCAGGTGAGTGGGGGATACAAATAGCTCTTGGTGGTGGTGCTGTGGCTTAGTTTGTCAAAGCACCTGTCCAGAAAAACGGAGATCTTAGGTTCAATTCCCAACACTGCCTTATGTTACACAACATGCGTGAGGCAATAAAAATAAATGTATGAGATAGTTCCTTGAAGTGTCGTCAAGCGCATAATGTATGTGGTCAAAGCATCCGTTGCCTGCATATTACAGCAGCCTGTAGGTGGCGCTGTGGCTTAGTTGGTCAAAGTGCCTGTCTAGTAAACAGGAGATCCTGGGTTCAAATGCCAGCAGTGCCTTATGTTAGACAACATGCATGAGCTATTTCGTTGAACTGTGGTCATGTGCTTAATGTATGTGGTCAAAGCATCCGTTGCCTGCATATTACAGCAGCCTGTAGGTGGCGCTGTGGTTTAGTTGGTCAAAGCGCCTGTCTTGTAAACAGGAGATCCTGGGTTCAAATCCCAGCAGTGCCTTATGTTAGGCAACACTGAGGAGTTGGAAAAACGTAGAAGGATTTAAAAAGCTTATATTAGCGGTAGTGCTCCAATGTTGAAGGACAGTCAACAGCGCATAGTGGAATGTAGATGCTGCATGACTTGCTGATTGCAACAAAAAAAAGCGATGAAAACAAAAACCCATTGAAAAAGCAAATGTCTGCAAGTGTGAAAGAGCTGCAAGAAAGGTGCAACAGTTTTTAATATATAGGGAGATAGCGTCTTAAAAAATACATTCTTAGCAACTATATCTTCTAAAAAGTTCATACCGGTTCTGCATGTGTTATTGCAGCAGGTGAGTGGGGGATACAAATAGCTCTTGGTGGTGGTGCTGTGGCTTAGTTGGTCAAAGCACCTGTCCAGAAAAACGGAGATCTTGGGTTCAATTCCCAACACTGCCTTATGTTACACAACATGTGTGAGGCAATGAAAAAAAAAAATTATGAGATAGTTCCTTGAAGTGTCGTCAAGCGCATGATGTAGCTGGTCAAAGCATTCCTTGCCTGCATATAACAGCGCCCTGTAGGTGGCGCTGTGGCTTAGTTGGTCAAAGGGCCTGTCTAGTAAACAGGAGATCCTGGGTTCAAATCCCAGCAGTGCCTTATGTTGGACAACATGCATGAGCTATTTCGTTGAACTGGGTTCATGTGCTTAATGTATGTGGTGAAAGCATCCGTTGCCTGCATATAAGAGCACCCTGTAGGTGGCGCTGTGGCTTAGTTGGTCAAAGCACCTGTCCAGAAAAACGGAGATCTTGGGTTCAATTCCCAACACTTCCTTATGTTACACAACATGCGTGAGGCAATAAAAAGAAATGTATGAGATAGTTCCTTGAAGTGTCGTCAAGCGCATGATGTATGTTGTCAAAGCATTCTTTGCCTGCATATAACAGCACCCTGTAGGTTGTGCTGTGGCTTAGTTGGTCAAAGCGCCTGTCTAGTAAACAGGAGATCCTGGGTTCAAATCCCAGCAGTGCCTTATGTTACACAACATGCGTGAGGGAATAAAAAGAAATGTATGACATAGTTCCTTGAAGTGTCGTCAAGCGCATTATGTATGTGGTCAAAGCATTCCTTGCCTGCATATAACAGCACCCTGTAGGTGGCGCTGTGGCTTAGTTGGTCAAAGCGCCTGTCTAGTAAACAGGAGATCCTGGGTTCAAATCCCAGCAGTGCCTTATGTTAGACAACATGCATGAGCTATTTCGTTGAACTGTGGTCATGTGCTTAATGTATGTGGTCAAAGCATCCGTTGACTGCATATTACAGCAGCCTGTAGGTGGCGCTGTGGCTTAGTTGGTCAAAGCGCCTGTCTTGTAAACAGGAGATCCTGGGTTCAAATCCCAGCAGTGCCTTATGTTAGGCAACACCGAGGAGTTGGAAAAACGTAGAAGGATTTAAAAAGCTTATATTAGCGGTAGTGCTCCAATGTTGAAGGACAGTCAACAGCGCATAGTGGAATGTAGATGCTGCATGACTTGCTGATTGCAACAAAAAAAAGCGATGAAAACAAAAACCCATTGAAAAAGCAAGTGTCTGTAAGTGTGAAAGAGCTGCAAGAAAGGTGCAACAGTTTTTTATATATAGGGAGATAGCGTCTTAAAAAATACATTCTTAGCAACTATATCTTCTAAAAAGTTCATACCGGTTCTGCATGTGTTATTGCAGCAGGTGAGTGGGGGATACAAATAGCTCTTGGTGGTGGTGCTGTGGCTTAGTTTGTCAAAGCACCTGTCCAGAAAAACGGAGATCTTAGGTTCAATTCCCAACACTGCCTTATGTTACACAACATGCGTGAGGCAATAAAAATAAATGTATGAGATAGTTCCTTGAAGTGTCGTCAAGCGCATAATGTATGTGGTCAAAGCATCCGTTGCCTGCATATTACAGCAGCCTGTAGGTGGCGCTGTGGCTTAGTTGGTCAAAGTGCCTGTCTAGTAAACAGGAGATCCTGGGTTCAAATCCCAGCAGTGCCTTATGTTACACAACATGCGTGAGGGAATAAAAAGAAATGTATGAGATAGGTCCTTGAAGTGTCGTCAAGCGCATTATGTATGTGGTCAAAGCATTCCTTGCCTGCATATAACAGCACCCTATAGGTGGCGCTGTGGCTTAGTTGGTCAAAGCGCCTGTCTAGTAAACAGGAGATCCTGGGTTCAAATCCCAGCAGTGCGTTATGTTAGGCAACACTGAGGAGTTGGAAAACCAGAGAAAGATTTACAAAGCTAAAATTAGCGGAAGTGCTCCAATGTTGAAGGACAGTGAACAGCGCATAGTGGAATGTAGATGCTGCATGACTTGCTGATTGCAACAAAAAAAAGCGATGAAAACAAAAGCCCATTGAAAAAGCAAATGTCTGCAAGTGTGAAAGAGCTGCAAGAAAGGTGCAACAGTTTTTAATATATAGGGAGATAGCGTCTTAAAAAATACATTCTTAGCAACTATATCTTCTAAAAAGTTCATACCGGTTCTGCATGTGTTATTGCAGCAGGTGAGTGGGGGATACAAATAGCTCTTGGTGGTGGTGCTGTGGCTTAGTTGGTCAAAGCACCTGTCCAGAAAAACGGAGATCTTGGGTTCAATTCCCAACACTGCCTTATGTTACACAACATGTGTGAGGCAATGAAAAAAAAAAATTATGAGATAGTTCCTTGAAGTGTCGTCAAGCGCATGATGTAGCTGGTCAAAGCATTCCTTGCCTGCATATAACAGCGCCCTGTAGGTGGCGCTGTGGCTTAGTTGGTCAAAGGGCCTGTCTAGTAAACAGGAGATCCTGGGTTCAAATCCCAGCAGTGCCTTATGTTGGACAACATGCATGAGCTATTTCGTTGAACTGTGGTCATGTGCTTAATGTATGTGGTGAAAGCATCCGTTGCCTGCATATAAGAGCACCCTGTAGGTGGCGCTGTGGCTTAGTTGGTCAAAGCACCTGTCCAGAAAAACGGAGATCTTGGGTTCAATTCCCAACACTTCCTTATGTTACACAACATGCGTGAGGCAATAAAAAGAAATGTATGAGATAGTTCCTTGAAGTGTCGTCAAGCGCATGATGTATGTTGTCAAAGCATTCCTTGCCTGCATATAACAGCACCCTGTAGGTTGTGCTGTGGCTTAGTTGGTCAAAGCGCCTGTCTAGTAAACAGGAGATCCTGGGTTCAAATCCCAGCAGTGCCTTATGTTACACAACATGCGTGAGGGAATAAAAAGAAATGTATGACATAGTTCCTTGAAGTGTCGTCAAGCGCATTATGTATGTGGTCAAAGCATTCCTTGCCTGCATATAACAGCACCCTGTAGGTGGCGCTGTGGCTTAGTTGGTCAAAGCGCCTGTCTAGTAAACAGGAGATCCTGGGTTCAAATCCCAGCAGTGCCTTATGTTAGACAACATGCATGAGCTATTTCGTTGAACTGTGGTCATGTGCTTAATGTATGTGGTCAAAGCATCCGTTGACTGCATATTACAGCAGCCTGTAGGTGGCGCTGTGGCTTAGTTGGTCAAAGCGCCTGTCTTGTAAACAGGAGATCCTGGGTTCAAATCCCAGCAGTGCCTTATGTTAGGCAACACCGAGGAGTTGGAAAAACGTAGAAGGATTTAAAAAGCTTATATTAGCGGTAGTGCTCCAATGTTGAAGGACAGTCAACAGCGCATAGTGGAATGTAGATGCTGCATGACTTGCTGATTGCAACAAAAAAAAGCGATGAAAACAAAAACCCATTGAAAAAGCAAGTGTCTGTAAGTGTGAAAGAGCTGCAAGAAAGGTGCAACAGTTTTTTATATATAGGGAGATAGCGTCTTAAAAAATACATTCTTAGCAACTATATCTTCTAAAAAGTTCATACCGGTTCTGCATGTGTTATTGCAGCAGGTGAGTGGGGGATACAAATAGCTCTTGGTGGTGGTGCTGTGGCTTAGTTTGTCAAAGCACCTGTCCAGAAAAACGGAGATCTTAGGTTAAATTCCCAACACTGCCTTATGTTACACAACATGCGTGAGGCAATAAAAATAAATGTATGAGATAGTTCCTTGAAGTGTCGTCAAGCGCATAATGTATGTGGTCAAAGCATCCGTTGCCTGCATATTACAGCAGCCTGTAGGTGGCGCTGTGGCTTAGTTGGTCAAAGTGCCTGTCTAGTAAACAGGAGATCCTGGGTTCAAATGCCAGCAGTGCCTTATGTTAGACAACATGCATGAGCTATTTCGTTGAACTGTGGTCATGTGCTTAATGTATGTGGTCAAAGCATCCGTTGCCTGCATATTACAGCAGCCTGTAGGTGGCGCTGTGGTTTAGTTGGTCAAAGCGCCTGTCTTGTAAACAGGAGATCCTGGGTTCAAATCCCAGCAGTGCCTTATGTTAGGCAACACTGAGGAGTTGGAAAAACGTAGAAGGATTTAAAAAGCTTATATTAGCGGTAGTGCTCCAATGTTGAAGGACAGTCAACAGCGCATAGTGGAATGTAGATGCTGCATGACTTGCTGATTGCAACAAAAAAAAGCGATGAAAACAAAAACCCATTGAAAAAGCAAATGTCTGCAAGTGTGAAAGAGCTGCAAGAAAGGTGCAACAGTTTTTAATATATAGGGAGATAGCGTCTTAAAAAATACATTCTTAGCAACTATATCTTCTAAAAAGTTCATACCGGTTCTGCATGTGTTATTGCAGCAGGTGAGTGGGGGATACAAATAGCTCTTGGTGGTGGTGCTGTGGCTTAGTTGGTCAAAGCACCTGTCCAGAAAAACGGAGATCTTGGGTTCAATTCCCAACACTGCCTTATGTTACACAACATGTGTGAGGCAATGAAAAAAAAAAATTATGAGATAGTTCCTTGAAGTGTCGTCAAGCGCATGATGTAGCTGGTCAAAGCATTCCTTGCCTGCATATAACAGCGCCCTGTAGGTGGCGCTGTGGCTTAGTTGGTCAAAGGGCCTGTCTAGTAAACAGGAGATCCTGGGTTCAAATCCCAGCAGTGCCTTATGTTGGACAACATGCATGAGCTATTTCGTTGAACTGTGGTCATGTGCTTAATGTATGTGGTGAAAGCATCCGTTGCCTGCATATAAGAGCACCCTGTAGGTGGCGCTGTGGCTTAGTTGGTCAAAGCACCTGTCCAGAAAAACGGAGATCTTGGGTTCAATTCCCAACACTTCCTTATGTTACACAACATGCGTGAGGCAATAAAAAGAAATGTATGAGATAGTTCCTTGAAGTGTCGTCAAGCGCATGATGTATGTTGTCAAAGCATTCTTTGCCTGCATATAACAGCACCCTGTAGGTTGTGCTGTGGCTTAGTTGGTCAAAGCGCCTGTCTAGTAAACAGGAGATCCTGGGTTCAAATCCCAGCAGTGCCTTATGTTACACAACATGCGTGAGGGAATAAAAAGAAATGTATGACATAGTTCCTTGAAGTGTCGTCAAGCGCATTATGTATGTGGTCAAAGCATTCCTTGCCTGCATATAACAGCACCCTGTAGGTGGCGCTGTGGCTTAGTTGGTCAAAGCGCCTGTCTAGTAAACAGGAGATCCTGGGTTCAAATCCCAGCAGTGCCTTATGTTAGACAACATGCATGAGCTATTTCGTTGAACTGTGGTCATGTGCTTAATGTATGTGGTCAAAGCATCCGTTGACTGCATATTACAGCAGCCTGTAGGTGGCGCTGTGGCTTAGTTGGTCAAAGCGCCTGTCTTGTAAACAGGAGATCCTGGGTTCAAATCCCAGCAGTGCCTTATGTTAGGCAACACCGAGGAGTTGGAAAAACGTAGAAGGATTTAAAAAGCTTATATTAGCGGTAGTGCTCCAATGTTGAAGGACAGTCAACAGCGCATAGTGGAATGTAGATGCTGCATGACTTGCTGATTGCAACAAAAAAAAGCGATGAAAACAAAAACCCATTGAAAAAGCAAGTGTCTGTAAGTGTGAAAGAGCTGCAAGAAAGGTGCAACAGTTTTTTATATATAGGGAGATAGCGTCTTAAAAAATACATTCTTAGCAACTATATCTTCTAAAAAGTTCATACCGGTTCTGCATGTGTTATTGCAGCAGGTGAGTGGGGGATACAAATAGCTCTTGGTGGTGGTGCTGTGGCTTAGTTTGTCAAAGCACCTGTCCAGAAAAACGGAGATCTTAGGTTCAATTCCCAACACTGCCTTATGTTACACAACATGCGTGAGGCAATAAAAATAAATGTATGAGATAGTTCCTTGAAGTGTCGTCAAGCGCATAATGTATGTGGTCAAAGCATCCGTTGCCTGCATATTACAGCAGCCTGTAGGTGGCGCTGTGGCTTAGTTGGTCAAAGTGCCTGTCTAGTAAACAGGAGATCCTGGGTTCAAATGCCAGCAGTGCCTTATGTTAGACAACATGCATGAGCTATTTCGTTGAACTGTGGTCATGTGCTTAATGTATGTGGTCAAAGCATCCGTTGCCTGCATATTACAGCAGCCTGTAGGTGGCGCTGTGGTTTAGTTGGTCAAAGCGCCTGTCTTGTAAACAGGAGATCCTGGGTTCAAATCCCAGCAGTGCCTTATGTTAGGCAACACTGAGGAGTTGGAAAAACGTAGAAGGATTTAAAAAGCTTATATTAGCGGTAGTGCTCCAATGTTGAAGGACAGTCAACAGCGCATAGTGGAATGTAGATGCTGCATGACTTGCTGATTGCAACAAAAAAAAGCGATGAAAACAAAAACCCATTGAAAAAGCAAATGTCTGCAAGTGTGAAAGAGCTGCAAGAAAGGTGCAACAGTTTTTAATATATAGGGAGATAGCGTCTTAAAAAATACATTCTTAGCAACTATATCTTCTAAAAAGTTCATACCGGTTCTGCATATGTTATTGCAGCAGGTGAGTGGGGGATACAAATAGCTCTTGGTGGTGGTGCTGTGGCTTAGTTGGTCAAAGCACCTGTCCAGAAAAACGGAGATCTTGGGTTCAATTCCCAACACTGCCTTATGTTACACAACATGTGTGAGGCAATGAAAAAAAAAAATTATGAGATAGTTCCTTGAAGTGTCGTCAAGCGCATGATGTAGCTGGTCAAAGCATTCCTTGCCTGCATATAACAGCACCCTGTAGGTGGCGCTGTGGCTTAGTTGGTCAAAGCGCCTGTCTAGTAAACAGGAGATCCTGGGTTCAAATCCCAGCAGTGCCTTATGTTAGACAACATACATGAGCTGTTTCGTTGAACTGTGGTCATGTGCTTAATGTATGTGGTGAAAGCATCCGTTGCCTGCATATAACAGCACCCTGTAGGTGGCGCTGTGGCTTAGTTGGTCAAAGCGCCTGTCTAGTAAACAGGAGATCCTGGGTTCAAATCCCAGCAGTGCCTTATGTTACACAACATGCGTGAGGGAATAAAAAAAAATGTATGAGATAATTCCTTGAAGTGTCGTAAAGCGCATTATGTATGTGGTCAAAGCATTCCTTGCCTGCATATAACAGCACCCTGTAGGTGGCGCTGTGGCTTAGTTGGTCAAAGCGCCTGTCTAGTAAACAGGAGATCCTGGGTTCAAATCCCAGCAGTGCCTTATGCTAGACAAAAGCGTGAGGCAGTAAAAAGAAATGTATGAGATAGTTCCTTAAAGTGTGTTGAAGCGCATAATGTATGTGGTCAAAGCATTCCTTGCCTGCATATAACAAAACCCTGTAGGTGGCGCTGTGGCTAAGTTGGTCAAAGCGCCTGTCTAGTAAACAGGAGATCCTGGGTTCAAATCCCAGCAGTTCCTTATGTTAGGCAAGACTCAGGAGTTGGAAAACCAGAGAAGGATTTACAAAGCTAATATTAGCGGAAGTGCTCCAATGTTGAAGGACAGTGAACAGCGCATAGTGGAATGTAGATGCTGCATGACTTGCTGATTGCAAAAAAAAAAAGCGATGAAAACAAAAACCCATTGAAAAAGCAAGTGTCTGTAAGTGTGAAAGAGCTGCAAGAAAGGTGCAATAGTTTTTAATATATAGGGAGATAGCGTCTTAAAAAATACATTCTTAGCAACTATATCTTCTAAAAAGTTCATACCGGTCCTGCATGTGTTATTGCAGCGGGTGAGTGGGGGATACAAATAGCTCTTGGTGGTGGTGCTGTGGCTTAGTTGGTCAAAGCACCTGTCCAGAAAAACGGAGATCTTGGGTTCAATTCCCAACACTGCCTTATGTTACACAACATGCGTGAGGCAATAAAAAGAAATGTATGAGATAGTTCCTTGAAGTGTCGTCAAGCGCATGATGTATGTTGTCAAAGCATTCCTTGCCTGCATATAACAGCACCCTGTAGGTGGCGCTGTGGCTTAGTTGGTCAAAGCGCCTGTCTAGTAAACAGGAGATCCTGGGTTCAAATCCCAGCAGTGCCTTATGCACTGCTGGGTTCAAATCCCAGCAGTGCGTTATGTTAGGCAACACTGAGGAGTTGGAAAACCAGAGAAAGATTTACAAAGCTAAAATTAGCGGAAGTGCTCCAATGTTGAAGGACAGTGAACAGCGCATAGTGGAATGTAGATGCTGCATGACTTGCTGATTGCAACAAAAAAAAGCGATGAAAAAAAAAACCCATTGAAAAAGCAAGTGTCTGTAAGTGTGAAAGAGCTGCAAGAAAGGTGCAACAGTTTTTAATATATAGGGAGATAGCGTCTTAAAAAATACATTCTTAGCAACTATATCTTCTAAAAAGTTCATACCGGTTCTGCATGTGTTATTGCAGCAGGTGAGTGGGGGATACAAATAGCTCTTGGTGGTGGTGCTGTGGCTTAGTTTGTCAAAGCACCTGTCCAGAAAAACGGAGATCTTAGGTTCAATTCCCAACACTGCCTTATGTTACACAACATGCGTGAGGCAATAAAAATAAATGTATGAGATAGTTCCTTGAAGTGTCGTCAAGCGCATAATGTATGTGGTCAAAGCATCCGTTGCCTGCATATTACAGCAGCCTGTAGGTGGCGCTGTGGCTTAGTTGGTCAAAGTGCCTGTCTAGTAAACAGGAGATCCTGGGTTCAAATCCCAGCAGTGCCTTATGTTAGGCAACACTGAGGAGTTGGAAAAACGTAGAAGGATTTAAAAAGCTTATATTAGCGGTAGTGCTCCAATGTTGAAGGACAGTCAACAGCGCATAGTGGAATGTAGATGCTGCATGACTTGCTGATTGCAACAAAAAAAAGCGATGAAAACAAAAACCCATTGAAAAAGCAAATGTCTGCAAGTGTGAAAGAGCTGCAAAAAAGGTGCAACAGTTATGTTGCACAACATGCGTGAGGCAATAAAAATAAATGTATGAGATAGTTCTTACCGGTTCTGCATGTGTTATTGCAGCAGGTGAGTGGGGGATACAAATAGCTCTTGGTGGTGGTGCTGTGGCTTAGTTGGTCAAAGCACCTGTCCAGAAAAACGGAGATCTTGGGTTCAATTCCCAACACTGCCTTATGTTACACAACATGTGTGAGGCAATGAAAAAAAAAAATTATGAGATAGTTCCTTGAAGTGTCGTCAAGCGCATGATGTATCTGGTCAAAGCATTCCTTGCCTGCATATAACAGCACCCTGTAGGTGGCGCTGTGGCTTAGTTGGTCAAAGCGCCTGTCTAGTAAACAGGAGATCCTGGGTTCAAATCCCAGCAGTGCGTTATGTTAGACAACATACATGAGCTATTTCGTTGAACTGTGGTCATGTGCTTAATGTATGTGGTGAAAGCATCCGTTGCCTGCATATAACAGCACCCTGTAGGTGGCGCTGTGGCTTAGTTGGTCAAAGCACCTGTCCAGAAAAACGGAGATCTTGGGTTCAATTCCTAACACTTCCTTATGTTACACAACATGCGTGAGGCAATAAAAAGAAATGTATGAGATAGTTCCTTGAAGCGTCGTCAAGCGCATGATGTATGTTGTCAAAGCATTCCTTGACTGCATATAACAGCACCCTGTAGGTGGCGCTGTGGCTTAGTTGGTCAAAGCGCCTGTCTTGTAAACAGGAGATCCTGGGTTCAAATCCCAGCAGTGCCTTATGTTACACAACATGCGTGATGGAATAAAAAGAAATGTATGAGATAATTCCTTGAAGTGTCGTCAAGCGCATTATGTATGTGGTCAAAGCATTCCTTGCCTGCATATAACAGCACCCTGTAGGTGGCGCTGTGGCTTAGTTGGTCAAAGCGCCTGTCTAGTAAACAGGAGATCCTGGGTTCAAATCCCAGCAGTGCCTTATGCTAGACAAAAGCGTGAGGCAGTAAAAAGAAATGTATGAGGTAGTTCCTTAAAGTGTGTTGAAGCGCATAATGTATGTGGTCAAAGCATTCCTTGCCTGCATATAACAAAACCCTGTAGGTGGCGCTGTGGCTAAGTTGGTCAAAGCGCCTGTCTAGTAAACAGGAGATCCTGGGTTCAAATCCCAGCAGTTCCTTATGTTAGGCAAGACTCAGGAGTTGGAAAACCAGAGAAGGATTTACAAAGCTAATATTAGCGGAACTGCTCCAATGTTGAAGGACAGTGAACAGCGCATAGTGGAATGTAGATGCTGCATGACTTGCTGATTGCAAAAAAAAAAAGCGATGAAAACAAAAACCCATTGAAAAAGCAAATGTCTGTAAGTGTGAAAGAGCTGCAAGAAAGGTGCAATAGTTTTTAATATATAGGGAGATAGCGTCTTAAAAAATACATTCTTAGCAACTATATCTTCTAAAAAGTTCATACCGGTTCTGCATGTGTTATTGCAGCGGGTGAGTGGGGGATACAAATAGCTCTTGGTGGTGGTGCTGTGTCTTAGTTGGTCAAAGCACCTGTCCAGAAAAACGGAGATCTTGGGTTCAATTCCCAACACTGCCTTATGTTACACAACATGCGTGAGGCAATAAAAAGAAATGTATGAGATAGTTCCTTGAAGTGTCGTCAAGCGCATGATGTATGTTGTCAAAGCATTCCTTGCCTGCATATAACAGCACCCTGTAGGTGGCGCTGTGGCTTAGTTGGTCAAAGCGCCTGTCTAGTAAACAGGAGATCCTGGGTTCAAATCCCAGCAGTGCCTTATGTTACACAACATGCGTGAGGGAATAAAAAGAAATGTATGAGATAGTTCCTTGAAGTGTCCTCAAGCGCATTAT
Organism: Coilia nasus; assembly: GCA_027475355.1. Classification (NCBI taxonomy): domain Eukaryota; kingdom Metazoa; phylum Chordata; class Actinopteri; order Clupeiformes; family Engraulidae; genus Coilia; species Coilia nasus. The sequence continues at coordinate 4,372,112 of CM050209.1, forward strand.
GTATGTGGTCAAAGCATTCCTTGCCTGCATATAACAAAACCCTGTAGGTGGCGCTGTGGCTTAGTTGGTCAAAGCGCCTGTCTAGTAAACAGGAGATCCTGGGTTCAAATCCCAGCAGTGCCTTATGCTAGACAAAAGCGTGAGGCAGTAAAAAGAAATGTATGAGATAGTTCCTTAAAGTGTGTTGAAGCGCATAATGTATGTGGTCAAAGCATTCCTTGCCTGCATATAACAAAACCCTGTAGGTGGCGCTGTGGCTAAGTTGGTCAAAGCGCCTGTCTAGTAAACAGGAGATCCTGGGTTCAAATCCCAGCAGTTCCTTATGTTAGGCAAGACTCAGGAGTTGGAAAACCAGAGAAGGATTTACAAAGCTAATATTAGCGGAAGTGCTCCAATGTTGAAGGACAGTGAACAGCGCATAGTGGAATGTAGATGCTGCATGACTTGCTGATTGCAAAAAAAAAAAGCGATGAAAACAAAAACCCATTGAAAAAGCAAGTGTCTGTAAGTGTGAAAGAGCTGCAAGAAAGGTGCAATAGTTTTTAATATATAGGGAGATAGCGTCTTAAAAAATACATTCTTAGCAACTATATCTTCTAAAAAGTTCATACCGGTCCTGCATGTGTTATTGCAGCGGGTGAGTGGGGGATACAAATAGCTCTTGGTGGTGGTGCTGTGGCTTAGTTGGTCAAAGCACCTGTCCAGAAAAACGGAGATCTTGGGTTCAATTCCCAACACTGCCTTATGTTACACAACATGCGTGAGGCAATAAAAAGAAATGTATGAGATAGTTCCTTGAAGTGTCGTCAAGCGCATGATGTATGTTGTCAAAGCATTCCTTGCCTGCATATAACAGCACCCTGTAGGTGGCGCTGTGGCTTAGTTGGTCAAAGCGCCTGTCTAGTAAACAGGAGATCCTGGGTTCAAATCCCAGCAGTGCCTTATGCACTGCTGGGTTCAAATCCCAGCAGTGCGTTATGTTAGGCAACACTGAGGAGTTGGAAAACCAGAGAAAGATTTACAAAGCTAAAATTAGCGGAAGTGCTCCAATGTTGAAGGACAGTGAACAGCGCATAGTGGAATGTAGATGCTGCATGACTTGCTGATTGCAACAAAAAAAAGCGATGAAAAAAAAAACCCATTGAAAAAGCAAGTGTCTGTAAGTGTGAAAGAGCTGCAAGAAAGGTGCAACAGTTTTTAATATATAGGGAGATAGCGTCTTAAAAAATACATTCTTAGCAACTATATCTTCTAAAAAGTTCATACCGGTTCTGCATGTGTTATTGCAGCAGGTGAGTGGGGGATACAAATAGCTCTTGGTGGTGGTGCTGTGGCTTAGTTTGTCAAAGCACCTGTCCAGAAAAACGGAGATCTTAGGTTCAATTCCCAACACTGCCTTATGTTACACAACATGCGTGAGGCAATAAAAATAAATGTATGAGATAGTTCCTTGAAGTGTCGTCAAGCGCATAATGTATGTGGTCAAAGCATCCGTTGCCTGCATATTACAGCAGCCTGTAGGTGGCGCTGTGGCTTAGTTGGTCAAAGTGCCTGTCTAGTAAACAGGAGATCCTGGGTTCAAATCCCAGCAGTGCCTTATGTTAGGCAACACTGAGGAGTTGGAAAAACGTAGAAGGATTTAAAAAGCTTATATTAGCGGTAGTGCTCCAATGTTGAAGGACAGTCAACAGCGCATAGTGGAATGTAGATGCTGCATGACTTGCTGATTGCAACAAAAAAAAGCGATGAAAACAAAAACCCATTGAAAAAGCAAATGTCTGCAAGTGTGAAAGAGCTGCAAAAAAGGTGCAACAGTTATGTTGCACAACATGCGTGAGGCAATAAAAATAAATGTATGAGATAGTTCTTACCGGTTCTGCATGTGTTATTTCAGCAGGTGAGTGGGGGATACAAATAGCTCTTGGTGGTGGTGCTGTGGCTTAGTTGGTCAAAGCACCTGTCCAGAAAAACGGAGATCTTGGGTTCAATTCCCAACACTGCCTTATGTTACACAACATGTGTGAGGCAATGAAAAAAAAAAATTATGAGATAGTTCCTTGAAGTGTCGTCAAGCGCATGATGTATCTGGTCAAAGCATTCCTTGCCTGCATATAACAGCACCCTGTAGGTGGCGCTGTGGCTTAGTTGGTCAAAGCGCCTGTCTAGTAAACAGGAGATCCTGGGTTCAAATCCCAGCAGTGCGTTATGTTAGACAACATACATGAGCTATTTCGTTGAACTGTGGTCATGTGCTTAATGTATGTGGTGAAAGCATCCGTTGCCTGCATATAACAGCACCCTGTAGGTGGCGCTGTGGCTTAGTTGGTCAAAGCACCTGTCCAGAAAAACGGAGATCTTGGGTTCAATTCCTAACACTTCCTTATGTTACACAACATGCGTGAGGCAATAAAAAGAAATGTATGAGATAGTTCCTTGAAGCGTCGTCAAGCGCATGATGTATGTTGTCAAAGCATTCCTTGACTGCATATAACAGCACCCTGTAGGTGGCGCTGTGGCTTAGTTGGTCAAAGCGCCTGTCTTGTAAACAGGAGATCCTGGGTTCAAATCCCAGCAGTGCCTTATGTTACACAACATGCGTGATGGAATAAAAAGAAATGTATGAGATAATTCCTTGAAGTGTCGTCAAGCGCATTATGTATGTGGTCAAAGCATTCCTTGCCTGCATATAACAGCACCCTGTAGGTGGCGCTGTGGCTTAGTTGGTCAAAGCGCCTGTCTAGTAAACAGGAGATCCTGGGTTCAAATCCCAGCAGTGCCTTATGCTAGACAAAAGCGTGAGGCAGTAAAAAGAAATGTATGAGATAGTTCCTTAAAGTGTGTTGAAGCGCATAATGTATGTGGTCAAAGCATTCCTTGCCTGCATATAACAAAACCCTGTAGGTGGCGCTGTGGCTAAGTTGGTCAAAGCGCCTGTCTAGTAAACAGGAGATCCTGGGTTCAAATCCCAGCAGTTCCTTATGTTAGGCAAGACTCAGGAGTTGGAAAACCAGAGAAGGATTTACAAAGCTAATATTAGCGGAACTGCTCCAATGTTGAAGGACAGTGAACAGCGCATAGTGGAATGTAGATGCTGCATGACTTGCTGATTGCAAAAAAAAAAAGCGATGAAAACAAAAACCCATTGAAAAAGCAAATGTCTGTAAGTGTGAAAGAGCTGCAAGAAAGGTGCAATAGTTTTTAATATATAGGGAGATAGCGTCTTAAAAAATACATTCTTAGCAACTATATCTTCTAAAAAGTTCATACCGGTTCTGCATGTGTTATTGCAGCGGGTGAGTGGGGGATACAAATAGCTCTTGGTGGTGGTGCTGTGTCTTAGTTGGTCAAAGCACCTGTCCAGAAAAACGGAGATCTTGGGTTCAATTCCCAACACTGCCTTATGTTACACAACATGCGTGAGGCAATAAAAAGAAATGTATGAGATAGTTCCTTGAAGTGTCGTCAAGCGCATGATGTATGTTGTCAAAGCATTCCTTGCCTGCATATAACAGCACCCTGTAGGTGGCGCTGTGGCTTAGTTGGTCAAAGCGCCTGTCTAGTAAACAGGAGATCCTGGGTTCAAATCCCAGCAGTGCCTTATGTTACACAACATGCGTGAGGGAATAAAAAGAAATGTATGAGATAGTTCCTTGAAGTGTCCTCAAGCGCATTATGTATGTGGTCAAAGCATTCCTTGCCTGCATATAACAGCGCCCTGTAGGTGGCGCTGTGGCTTAGTTGGTCAAAGTGCCTGTCTAGTAAACAAGAGATCCTGGGTTCAAATCCCAGCAGTGCCTTATGTTAGACAACATGCATGAGCTATTTCGTTGAACTGTGGTCATGTGCGTAATGTATGTGGTCAAAGCATCCGTTGCCTGCATATTACAGCAGCCTGTAGGTGGCGCTGTGGCTTAGTTGGTCAAAGCGCCTGTCTTGTAAACAGTAGATCCTTGGTTCAAATCCCAGCAGTGCCTTATGTTAGGAAAAAACCGAGGAGTTGGAAAAACGTAGAAGGATTTAAAAAGCTTATATTAGCGGTAGTGCTCCAATGTTGAAGGACAGTCAACAGCGCATAGTGGAATGTAGATGCTGCATGACTTGCTGATTGCAACAAAAAAAAGCGATGAAAACAAAAACCCATTGAAAAAGCAAATGTCTGCAAGTGTGAAAGAGCTGCAAGAAAGGTGCAACAGTTTTTAATATATATGGAGATAGCGTCTTAAAAAATACATTCTTAGCAACTATATCTTCTAAAAAGTTCATACCGGTTCTGCATGTGTTATTGCAGCGGGTGAGTGGGGGATACAAATAGCTCTTGGTTGTGGTGCTGTGGCTTAGTTGGTCAAAGCACCTGTCCAGAAAAACGGAGATCTTTCCTTGAAGAGATAGTTCCTTGAAGTGATAGTGATAGTTCCTTGATGAGATAGTTCCTTGAAGTGTCGTCAAGCGCATGATGTATGTTGTCAAAGCATTCCTTGCCTGCATATAACAGCACCCTGTAGGTGGCGCTGTGGCTTAGTTGGTCAAAGCGCCTGTCTAGTAAACAGGAGATCCTGGGTTCAAATCCCAGCAGTGCCTTATGTTAGACAACATACATGAGCTATTCCGTTGAACTGTGGTCATGTGCTTAATGTATGTGGTGAAAGAATCCGTTGCCTGCATATAACAGCACCCTGTAGGTGGCGCTGTGGCTTAGTTGGTCAAAGCACCTGTCCAGAAAAACGGAGATCTTGGGTTCAATTCCCAACACTTCCTTATGTTACACAACATGCGTGAGGCAATAAAAAGAAATGTATGAGATAGTTCCTTGAAGTGTCGTCAAGCGCATGATGTATGTTGTCAAAGCATTCCTTGCCTGCATATAACAGCACCCTGTAGGTGGCGCTGTGGCTTAGTTGGTCAAAGCGCCTATCTAGTAAACAGGAGATCCTGGGTTCAAATCCCAGCAGTGCCTTATGTTACACAACATGCGTGAGGGAATAAAAAGAAATGTATGAGATAGGTCCTTGAAGTGTCGTCAAGCGCATTATGTATGTGGTCAAAGCATTCCTTGCCTGCATATAACAGCACCCTATAGGTGGCGCTGTGGCTTAGTTGGTCAAAGCGCCTGTCTAGTAAACAGGAGATCCTGGGTTCAAATCCCAGCAGTGCGTTATGTTAGGCAACACTGAGGAGTTGGAAAACCAGAGAAAGATTTACAAAGCTAAAATTAGCGGAAGTGCTCCAATGTTGAAGGACAGTCAACAGCGCATAGTGGAATGTAGATGCTGCATGACTTGCTGATTGCAACAAAAAAAAGCGATGAAAACAAAAACCCATTGAAAAAGCAAGTGTCTGTAAGTGTGAAAGAGCTGCAAGAAAGGTGCAACAGTTTTTAATATATAGGGAGATAGCGTCTTAAAAAATACATTCTTAGCAACTATATCTTCTAAAAAGTTCATACCGGTTCTGCATGTGTTATTGCAGCAGGTGAGTGGGGGATACAAATAGCTCTTGGTGGTGGTGCTGTGGCTTAGTTTGTCAAAGCACCTGTCCAGAAAAACGGAGATCTTAGGTTCAATTCCCAACACTGCCTTATGTTACACAACATGCGTGAGGCAATAAAAATAAATGTATGAGATAGTTCCTTGAAGTGTCGTCAAGCGCATAATGTATGTGGTCAAAGCATCCGTTGCCTGCATATTACAGCAGCCTGTAGGTGGCGCTGTGGCTTAGTTGGTCAAAGTGCCTGTCTAGTAAACAGGAGATCCTGGGTTCAAATGCCAGCAGTGCCTTATGTTAGACAACATGCATGAGCTATTTCGTTGAACTGTGGTCATGTGCTTAATGTATGTGGTCAAAGCATCCGTTGCCTGCATATTACAGCAGCCTGTAGGTGGCGCTGTGGTTTAGTTGGTCAAAGCGCCTGTCTTGTAAACAGGAGATCCTGGGTTCAAATCCCAGCAGTGCCTTATGTTAGGCAACACTGAGGAGTTGGAAAAACGTAGAAGGATTTAAAAAGCTTATATTAGCGGTAGTGCTCCAATGTTGAAGGACAGTCAACAGCGCATAGTGGAATGTAGATGCTGCATGACTTGCTGATTGCAACAAAAAAAAGCGATGAAAACAAAAACCCATTGAAAAAGCAAATGTCTGCAAGTGTGAAAGAGCTGCAAGAAAGGTGCAACAGTTTTTAATATATAGGGAGATAGCGTCTTAAAAAATACATTCTTAGCAACTATATCTTCTAAAAAGTTCATACCGGTTCTGCATGTGTTATTGCAGCAGGTGAGTGGGGGATACAAATAGCTCTTGGTGGTGGTGCTGTGGCTTAGTTGGTCAAAGCACCTGTCCAGAAAAACGGAGATCTTGGGTTCAATTCCCAACACTGCCTTATGTTACACAACATGTGTGAGGCAATGAAAAAAAAAAATTATGAGATAGTTCCTTGAAGTGTCGTCAAGCGCATGATGTAGCTGGTCAAAGCATTCCTTGCCTGCATATAACAGCGCCCTGTAGGTGGCGCTGTGGCTTAGTTGGTCAAAGGGCCTGTCTAGTAAACAGGAGATCCTGGGTTCAAATCCCAGCAGTGCCTTATGTTGGACAACATGCATGAGCTATTTCGTTGAACTGTGGTCATGTGCTTAATGTATGTGGTGAAAGCATCCGTTGCCTGCATATAAGAGCACCCTGTAGGTGGCGCTGTGGCTTAGTTGGTCAAAGCACCTGTCCAGAAAAACGGAGATCTTGGGTTCAATTCCCAACACTTCCTTATGTTACACAACATGCGTGAGGCAATAAAAAGAAATGTATGAGATAGTTCCTTGAAGTGTCGTCAAGCGCATGATGTATGTTGTCAAAGCATTCCTTGCCTGCATATAACAGCACCCTGTAGGTTGTGCTGTGGCTTAGTTGGTCAAAGCGCCTGTCTAGTAAACAGGAGATCCTGGGTTCAAATCCCAGCAGTGCCTTATGTTACACAACATGCGTGAGGGAATAAAAAGAAATGTATGACATAGTTCCTTGAAGTGTCGTCAAGCGCATTATGTATGTGGTCAAAGCATTCCTTGCCTGCATATAACAGCACCCTGTAGGTGGCGCTGTGGCTTAGTTGGTCAAAGCGCCTGTCTAGTAAACAGGAGATCCTGGGTTCAAATCCCAGCAGTGCCTTATGTTAGACAACATACATGAGCTGTTTCGTTGAACTGTGGTCATGTGCTTAATGTATGTGGTGAAAGCATCCGTTGCCTGCATATAACAGCACCCTGTAGGTGGCGCTGTGGCTTAGTTGGTCAAAGCGCCTGTCTAGTAAACAGGAGATCCTGGGTTCAAATCCCAGCAGTGCCTTATGTTACACAACATGCGTGAGGGAATAAAAAAAAATGTATGAGATAATTCCTTGAAGTGTCGTAAAGCGCATTATGTATGTGGTCAAAGCATTCCTTGCCTGCATATAACAGCACCCTGTAGGTGGCGCTGTGGCTTAGTTGGTCAAAGCGCCTGTCTAGTAAACAGGAGATCCTGGGTTCAAATCCCAGCAGTGCCTTATGCTAGACAAAAGCGTGAGGCAGTAAAAAGAAATGTATGAGATAGTTCCTTAAAGTGTGTTGAAGCGCATAATGTATGTGGTCAAAGCATTCCTTGCCTGCATATAACAAAACCCTGTAGGTGGCGCTGTGGCTAAGTTGGTCAAAGCGCCTGTCTAGTAAACAGGAGATCCTGGGTTCAAATCCCAGCAGTTCCTTATGTTAGGCAAGACTCAGGAGTTGGAAAACCAGAGAAGGATTTACAAAGCTAATATTAGCGGAAGTGCTCCAATGTTGAAGGACAGTGAACAGCGCATAGTGGAATGTAGATGCTGCATGACTTGCTGATTGCAAAAAAAAAAAGCGATGAAAACAAAAACCCATTGAAAAAGCAAGTGTCTGTAAGTGTGAAAGAGCTGCAAGAAAGGTGCAATAGTTTTTAATATATAGGGAGATAGCGTCTTAAAAAATACATTCTTAGCAACTATATCTTCTAAAAAGTTCATACCGGTTCTGCATGTGTTATTGCAGCGGGTGAGTGGGGGATACAAATAGCTCTTGGTGGTGTTGCTGTGTCTTAGTTGGTCAAAGCACCTGTCCAGAAAAACGGAGATCTTGGGTTCAATTCCCAAACCTGCCTTATGTTACACAACATGCGTGAGGCAATAAAAAGAAATGTATGAGATAGTTCCTTGAAGTGTCGTCAAGCGCATGATGTATGTTGTCAAAGCATTCCTTGCCTGCATATAACAGCACCCTGTAGGTGGCGCTGTGGCTTAGTTGGTCAAAGCGCCTGTCTAGTAAACAGGAGATCCTGGGTTCAAATCCCAGCAGTGCCTTATGTTACACAACATGCGTGAGGGAATAAAAAGAAATGTATGAGATAGTTCCTTAAAGTGTCGTCAAGCGCATTATGTATGTGGTCAAAGCATTCCTTGCCTGCATATAACAGCGCCCTGTAGGTGGCGCTGTGGCTAAGTTCGTCAAAGCGCCTGTCTAGTAAACAGGAGATCCTGGGTTCAAATCCCAGCAGTGCCTTATGTTAGACAAAATGCATGAGCTATTTCGTTGAACTGTGGTCATGTGCTTAATGTATGTGGTCAAAGCATCCGTTGCCTGCATATTACAGCAGCCTGTAGGTGGCGCTGTGGCTTAGTTGGTCAAAGCGCCTGTCTTGTAAACAGTAGATCCTTGGTTCAAATCCCAGCAGTGCCTTATTTTAGGCAAAACCGAGGAGTTGGAAAAACGTAGAAGGATTTAAAAAGCTTATATTAGCGGTAGTGCTCCAATGTTGAAGGACAGTCAACAGCGCATAGTGGAATGTAGATGCTGCATGACTTGCTGATTGCAACAAAAAAAAGCGATGAAAACAAAAACCCATTGAAAAAGCAAATGTCTGCAAGTGTGAAAGAGCTGCAAGAAAGGTGCAACAGTTTTTTATATATAGGGAGATAGCGTCTTAAAAAATACATTCTTAGCAACTATATCTTCTAAAAAGTTCATACCGGTTCTGCATGTGTTATTGCAGCGGGTGAGTGGGGGATACAAATAGCTCTTGGTGGTGGTGCTGTGGCTTAGTTTGTCAAAGCACCTGTCCAGAAAAACGGAGATCTTTCCTTGAAGAGATAGTTCCTTGAAGTGATAGTGATAGTTCCTTGATGAGATAGTTCCTTGAAGTGTCGTCAAGCGCATGATGTATGTGGTCAAAGCATTCCTTGCCTGCATATAACAGCACCCTGTAGGTGGCGCTGTGGCTTAGTTGGTCAAAGCGCCTGTCTAGTAAACAGGAGATCCTGGGTTCAAATCCCAGCAGTGCCTTATGTTAGACAACATACATGAGCTATTTCGTTGAACTGTGGTCATGTGCTTAATGTATGTGGTGAAAGTATCCGTTGCCTGCATATAACAGCACCCTGTAGGTGGCGCTGTGGCTTAGTTGGTCAAAGCACCTGTCCAGAAAAACGGAGATCTTGGGTTCAATTCCCAACACTTCCTTATGTTACACAACATGCGTGAGGCAATAAAAAGAAATGTATGAGATAGTTCCTTGAAGTGTCGTCAAGCGCATGATGTATGTTGTCAAAGCATTCCATGCCTGCATATTACAGCACCCTGTAGGTGGCGCTGTGGCTTAGTTGGTCAAAGCGCCTGTCTAGTAAACAGGAGATCCTGGGTTCAAATCCCAGCAGTGCCTTATGTTAGACAACATGCATGAGCTATTTCGTTGAACTGTGGTCATGTGCTTAATGTATGTGGTCAAAGCATCCGTTGCCTGCATATTACAGCAGCCTGTAGGTGGCGCTGTGGCTTAGCTGGTCAAAGCACCTGTCTTGTAAACAGTAGATCCTTGGATCAAATCCCAGCAGTGCCTTATGTTAGGCAAAACCGAGGAGTTGGAAAAACGTAGAAGGATTTAAAAAGCTAATATTAGCGGAAGTGCTCCAATGTTGAAGGACAGTGAACAGCGCATAGTGGAATGTAGATGCTGCATGACTTGCTGATTGCAACAAAAAAAAGCGATGAAAACAAAAACCCATTGAAAAAGAAAATGTCTGCAAGTGTGAAAGAGCTGCAAGAAAGGTGCAACAGTTTTTAATATATAGGGAGATAGCGTCTTAAAAAATACATTCTTAGCAACTATATCTTCTAAAAAGTTCATACCGGTTCTGCATGTGTTATTGCAGCGGGTGAGTGGGGGATACAAATAGCTCTTGGTGGTGGTGCTGTGTCTTAGTTGGTCAAAGCACCTGTCCAGAAAAACGGAGATCTTGGGTTCAATTCCCAACACTGCCTTATGTTACACAACATGCGTGAGGCAATAAAAAGAAATGTATGAGATAGTTCCTTGAAGTGTCGTCAAGCGCATGATGTATGTTGTCAAAGCATTCCTTGCCTGCATATAACAGCACCCTGTAGGTGGCGCTGTTGCTTAGTTGGTCAAAGCGCCTGTCTAGTAAACAGGAGATCCTGGGTTCAAATCCCAGCAGTGCCTTATGTTACACAACATGCGTGAGGGAATAAAAAGAAATTTATGAGATAGTTCCTTGAAGTGTCGTCAAGCGCATTATGTATGTGGTCAAAGCATTCCTTGCCTGCATATAACAGCGCCCTGTAGGTGGCGCTGTGGCTTAGTTGGTCAAAGCGCCTGTCTAGTAAACAGGAGATCCTGGGTTCAAATCCCAGCAGTGCCTTATGTTAGACAACATGCATGAGCTATTTCGTTGAACTGTGGTCATGTGCTTAATGTATGTGGTCAAAGCATCCGTTGCCTGCATATTACAGCAGCCTGTAGGTGGCGCTGTGGCTTAGCTGGTCAAAGCACCTGTCTTGTAAACAGTAGATCCTTGGATCAAATCCCAGCAGTGCCTTATGTTAGGCAAAACCGAGGAGTTGGAAAAACGTAGAAGGATTTAAAAAGCTAATATTAGCGGAAGTGCTCCAATGTTGAAGGACAGTGAACAGCTCATAGTGGAATGTAGATGCTGCATGACTTGCTGATTGCAAAAAAAAAAGCGATGAAAACAAAAACCCATTGAAAAAGCAAGTGTCTGTAAGTGTGAAAGAGCTGCAAGAAAGGTGCAATAGTTTTTAATATATAGGGAGATAGCGTCTTAAAAAATACATTCTTAGCAACTATATCTTCTAAAAAGTTCATACCGGTTCTGCATGTGTTATTGCAGCAGGTGAGTGGGGGATACAAATAGCTCTTGGTGGTGGTGCTGTGGCTTAGTTGGTCAAAGCACCTGTCCAGAAAAACGGAGATCTTGGGTTCAATTCCCAACACTGCCTTATGTTACACAACATGTGTGAGGCAATGAAAAAAAAAATTTATGAGATAGTTCGTTGAAGTGTCGTCAAGCGCATTATGTATGTGGTCAAAGCATTCCTTGCCTGCATATAACAGCACCCTGTAGGTGGCGCTGTGGCTTAGTTGGTCAAAGCGCCTGTCTAGTAAACAGGAGATCCTGGGTTCAAATCCCAGCAGTGCCTTATGTTAGACAACATACATGAGCTATTTCGTTGAACTGTGGTCATGTGCTTAATGTATGTGGTGAAAGCATCCGTTGCCTGCATATAACAGCACCCTGTAGGTGACGCTGTGGCTTAGTTGGTCAAAGCACCTGTCCAGAAAAACGGACATCTTAGGTTCAATTCACAACACTGCCTTATGTTACACAACATGCGTGAGGCAATAAAAAGAAATGTATGAGATAGTTCCTTGAAGTGTTGTCAAGCGCTGTGCTTAGTTGGTCAAAGCACCTGTCTTGTAAACAGGAGATCCTGGGTTCAAATCCCAGCAGTGCCTTATGTTAGGCAACACTGAGGAGTTGGAAAAACGTAGAAGGATTTAAAAAGCTTTTATTAGCGGTAGTGCTCCAATGTTGAAGGACAGTCAACAGCGCATAGTGGAATGTAGATGCTGCATGACTTGCTGATTGCAACAAAAAAAAGCGATGAAAACAAAAACCCATTGAAAAAGCAAATGTCTGCAAGTGTGGAAGAGCTGCAAGAAAGGTGCAACAGTTTTTAATATATAGGGAGATAGCGTCTTAAAAAATACATTCTTAGCAACTATATCTTCTAAAAAGTTCATACCGGTTCTGCATGTGTTATTGCAGCGGGTGAGTGGGGGATACAAATAGCTCTTGGTGGTGGTGCTGTGGCTTAGTTGGTCAAAGCACCTGTCCAGAAAAACGGAGATCTTTCCTTGAAGAGATAGTTCCTTGAAGTGATAGTGATAGTTCCTTGATGAGATAGTTCCTTGAAGTGTCGTCAAGCGCATGATGTATGTGGTCAAAGCATTCCTTGCCTGCATATAACAGCACCCTGTAGGTGGCGCTGTGGCTTAGTTGGTCAAAGCGCCTGTCTAGTAAACAGGAGATCCTGGGTTCAAATCCCAGCAGTGCCTTATGTTAGACAACATACATGAGCTATTTCGTGGAACTGTGGTCATGTGCTTAATGTATGTGGTGAAAGCATCCGTTGCCTGCATATAAGAGCACCCTGTAGGTGGCGCTGTGGCTTAGTTGGTCAAAGCACCTGTCCAGAAAAACTGAGATCTTGGGTTCAATTCCCAACACTTCCTTATGTTACACAACATGCGTGAGGCAATAAAAAGAAATGTATGAGATAGTTCCTTGAAGTATCGTCAAGCGCATGATGTATGTTGTCAAAGCATTCCTTGCCTGCATATAACAGCACCCTGTAGGTGGCGCTGTGGCTTAGTTGGTCAAAGCGCCTGTCTAGTAAACAGGAGATCCTGGGTTCAAATCCCAGCAGTGCCTTATGTTACACAACATGCGTGAGGCAGTAAAAAGAAATGTATGAGATAGTTCCTTGAAGTGTGTTGAAGCGCATAATGTATGTGGTCAAAGCATTCCTTGCCGGCATATAACAAAACCCTGTAGGTGGCGCTGTGGCTAAGTTGGTCAAAGCGCCTGTCTAGTAAACAGGAGATCCTGGGTTCAAATCCCAGCAGTTCCTTATGTTAGGCAACACTGAGGAGTTGGAAAACCAGAGAAGGATTTACAAAGCTAATATTAGCGGAAGTGCTCCAATGTTGAAGGACAGTGAACAGCGCATAGTGGAATGTAGATGCTGCATGACTTGCTGATTGCAAAAAAAAAAAAGCGATGAAAACAAAAACCCATTGAAAAAGCAAGTGTCTGTAAGTGTGAAAGAGCTGCAAGAAAGGTGCAATAGTTTTTAATATATAGGGAGATAGCGTCTTAAAAAATACATTCTTAGCAACTATATCTTCTAAAAAGTTCATACCGGTTCTGCATGTGTTATTGCAGCGGGTGAGTGGGGGATACAAATAGCTCTTGGTGGTGGTGCTGTGTCTTAGTTGGTCAAAGCACCTGTCCAGAAAAACGGAGATCTTGGGTTCAATTCCCAACACTGCCTTATGTTACACAACATGCGTGAGGCAATAAAAAGAAATGTATGAGATAGTTCCTTGAAGTGTCGTCAAGCGCATGATGTATGTTGTCAAAGCATTCCTTGCCTGCATATAACAGTACCCTGTAGGTGGCGCTGTGGCTTAGTTGGTCAAAGCGCCTGTCTAGTAAACAGGAGATCCTGGGTTCAAATCCCAGCAGTGCCTTATGTTACACAACATGCGTGAGGGAATAAAAAGAAATGTATGAGATAGTTCCTTGAAGTGTCGTCAAGCGCATTATGTATGTGGTCAAAGCATTCCTTGCCTGCATATAACAGCGCCCTGTAGGTGGCGCTGTGGCTTAGTTGGTCAAAGCGCCTGTCTAGTAAACAGGAGATCCTGGGTTCAAATCCCAGCAGTGCCTTATGTTAGACAACATGCATGAGCTATTTCGTTGAACTGTGGTCATGTGCTTAATGTATGTGGTCAAAGCATCCGTTGCCTGCATATTACAGCAGCCTGTAGGTGGCGCTGTGGCTTAGCTGGTCAAAGCACCTGTCTTGTAAACAGTAGATCCTTGGATCAAATCCCAGCAGTGCCTTATGTTAGGCAAAACCGAGGAGTTGGAAAAACGTAGAAGGATTTAAAAAGCTTATATTAGCGGTAGTGCTCCAATGTTGAAGGACAGTCAACAGCGCATAGTGGAATGTAGATGCTGCATGACTTGCTGATTGCAACAAAAAAAAGCGATGAAAACAAAAACCCATTGAAAAAGCAAATGTCTGCAAGTGTGAAAGAGCTGCAAGAAAGGTGCAACAGTTTTTAATATATAGGGAGATAGCGTCTTAAAAAATACATTCTTAGCAACTATATCTTCTACAAAGTTCATACCGGTTCTGCATGTGTTATTGCAGCGGGTAAGTGGGGGATACAAATAGCTCTTGGTGGTGGTGCTGTGGCTTAGTTGGTCAAAGCACCTGTCCAGAAAAACGGAGATCTTTCCTTGAAGAGATAGTTCCTTGAAGTGATAGTGATAGTTCCTTGATGAGATAGTTCCTTGAAGTGTCGTCAAGCGCATGATGTATGTGGTCAAAGCATTCCTTGCCTGCATATAACAGCACCCTGTAGGTGGCGCTGTGGCTTAGTTGGTCAAAGCGCCTGTCTAGTAAACAGGAGATCCTGGGTTCAAATCCCAGCAGTGCCTTATGTTAGACAACATACATGAGCTATTTCGTGGAACTGTGGTCATGTGCTTAATGTATGTGGTGAAAGCATCCGTTGCCTGCATATAACAGCACCCTGTAGGTGGCACTGTGGCTTAGTTGGTCAAAGCACCTGTCCAGAAAAACGGAGATCTTGGGTTCAATTCCCAACACTTCCTTATGTTACACAACATGCGTGAGGCAATAAAAACAAATGTATGAGATAGTTCCTTGAAGTGTCGTCAAGCACATGATGTATGTTGTCAAAGCATTCCTTGCCTGCATATAACAGCACCCGGTAGGTGGCGCTGTGGCTTAGTTGGTCAAAGCGCCTGTCTAGTAAACAGGAGATCCTGGGTTCAAATCCCAGCAGTGCCTTATGCTAGACAAAAGCGTGAGGCAGTAAAAAGAAATGTATGAGATAGTTCCTTAAAGTGTGTTGAAGCGCATAATGTATGTGGTCAAAGCATTCCTTGCCTGCATATAACAAAACCCTGTAGGTGGCGCTGTGGCTAAGTTGGTCAAAGCGCCTGTCTAGTAAACAGGAGATCCTGGGTTCAAATCCCAGCAGTTCCTTATGTTAGGCAACACTGAGGAGTTGGAAAACCAGAGAAGGATTTACAAAGCTAATATTAGCGGAAGTGCTCCAATGTTGAAGGACAGTCAACAGCGCATAGTGGAATGTAGATGCTGCATGACTTGCTGATTGCAAAAAAAAAAAGCGATGAAAACAAAAACCCATTGAAAAAGCAAATGTCTGTAAGTGTGAAAGAGCTGCAAGAAAGGTGCAATAGTTTTTAATATATAGGGAGATAGCGTCTTAAAAAATACATTCTTAGCAACTATATCTTCTAAAAAGTTCATACCGGTTCTGCATGTGTTATTGCAGCGGGTGAGTGGGGGATACAAATAGCTCTTGGTGGTGGTGCTGTGTCTTAGTTGGTCAAAGCACCTGTCCAGAAAAACGGAGATCTTGGGTTCAATTCCCAACACTGCCTTATGTTACGCAACATGCGTGAGGCAATAAAAAGAAATGTATGAGATAGTTCCTTGAAGTGTCGTCAAGCGCATGATGTATGTTGTCAAAGCATTCCTTGCCTGCATATAACAGCACCCTGTAGGTTGTGCTGTGGCTTAGTTGGTCAAAGCGCCTGTCTAGTAAACAGGAGATCCTGGGTTCAAATCCCAGCAGTGCCTTATGTTACACAACATGCGTGAGGGAATAAAAAGAAATGTATGACATAGTTCCTTGAAGTGTCGTCAAGCGCATTATGTATGTGGTCAAAGCATTCCTTGCCTGCATATAACAGCACCCTGTAGGTGGCGCTGTGGCTTAGTTGGTCAAAGCGCCTGTCTAGTAAACAGGAGATCCTGGGTTCAAATCCCAGCAGTGCCTTATGTTAGACAACATGCATGAGCTATTTCGTTGAACTGTGGTCATGTGCTTAATGTATGTGGTCAAAGCATCCGTTGACTGCATATTACAGCAGCCTGTAGGGGGCGCTGTGGCTTAGTTGGTCAAAGCGCCTGTCTTGTAAACAGGAGATCCTGGGTTCAAATCCCAGCAGTGCCTTATGTTAGGCAACACCGAGGAGTTGGAAAAACGTAGAAGGATTTAAAAAGCTTATATTAGCGGTAGTGCTCCAATGTTGAAGGACAGTCAACAGCGCATAGTGGAATGTAGATGCTGCATGACTTGCTGATTGCAACAAAAAAAAGCGATGAAAACAAAAACCCATTGAAAAAGCAAATGTCTGTAAGTGTGAAAGAGCTGCAAGAAAGGTGCAACAGTTTTTAATATATAGGGAGATAGCGTCTTAAAAAATACATTCTTAGCAACTATATCTTCTAAAAAGTTCATACCGGTTCTGCATGTGTTATTGCAGCAGGTGAGTGGGGGATACAAATAGCTCTTGGTGGTGGTGCTGTGGCTTAGTTTGTCAAAGCACCTGTCCAGAAAAACGGAGATCTTAGGTTCAATTCCCAACA
Source organism: Coilia nasus (assembly GCA_027475355.1). Taxonomy (NCBI): domain Eukaryota; kingdom Metazoa; phylum Chordata; class Actinopteri; order Clupeiformes; family Engraulidae; genus Coilia; species Coilia nasus. The sequence goes on from CM050209.1 coordinate 4,388,689, forward strand.
CTGCCTTATGTTACACAACATGCGTGAGGCAATAAAAATAAATGTATGAGATAGTTCCTTGAAGTGTCGTCAAGCGCATAATGTATGTGGTCAAAGCATCCGTTGCCTGCATATTACAGCAGCCTTTAGGTGGCGCTGTGGCTTACTTGGTCAAAGCGCCTGTCTAGTAAACAGGAGATCCTGGGTTCAAATCCCAGCAGTGCCTTATGTTAGACAACATGCATGAGCTATTTCGTTGAACTGTGGTCATGTGCTTAATGTATGTGGTCAAAGCATCCATTGCCTGCATATTACAGCAGCCTGTAGGTGGCGCTGTGGCTTAGTTGGTCAAAGCGCCTGTCTTGTAAACAGGAGATCCTGGGTTCAAATCCCAGCAGTGCCTTATGTTAGGCAACACTGAGGAGTTGGAAAAACGTAGAAGGATTTAAAAAGCTTATATTAGCGGTAGTGCTCCAATGTTGAAGGACAGTCAACAGCGCATAGTGGAATGTAGATGCTGCATGACTTGCTGATTGCAACAAAAAAAAGTGATGAAAACAAAAACCCATTGAAAAAGCAAATGTCTGCAAGTGTTAAAGAGCTGCAAGAAAGGTGCAACAGTTTTTAATATATAGGGAGATAGCGTCTTAAAAAATACATTCTTAGCAACTATATCTTCTAAAAAGTTCATACCGGTTCTGCATGTGTTATTGCAGCAGGTGAGTGGGGGATACAAATAGCTCTTGGTGGTGGTGTTGTGGCTTAGTTGGTCAAAGCACCTGTCCAGAAAAACGGAGATCTTGGGTTCAATTCCCAACACTGCCTTATGTTACACAACATGTGTGAGGCAATGAAAAAAAAAATTTATGAGATAGTTCGTTGAAGTGTCGTCAAGCGCATGATGTATGTGTTCAAAGCATTCCTTGCCTGCCTATAACAGCACCCTGTAGGTGGCGCTGTGGCTTAGTTGGTCAAAGCGCCTGTCTAGTAAACAGGAGATCCTGGGTTCAAATCCCAGCAGTGCCTTATGTTAGACAACATACATGAGCTATTTCGTTGAACTGTGGTCATGTGCTTAATGTATGTGGTGAAAGCATCCGTTGCCTGCATATAACAGCACCCTGTAGGTGACGCTGTGGCTTAGTTGGTCAAAGCACCTGTCCAGAAACACGGACATCTTAGGTTCAATTCACAACACTGCCTTATGTTACACAACATGCGTGAGGCAATAAAAAGAAATGTATGAGATAGTTCCTTGAAGTGTTGTCAAGCGCTGTGCTTAGTTGGTCAAAGCGCCTGTCTTGTAAACAGGAGATCCTGGGTTCAAATCCCAGCAGTGCCTTATGTTAGGCAACACTGAGGAGTTGGAAAAACGTAGAAGGATTTAAAAAGCTTTTATTAGCGGTAGTGCTCCAATGTTGAAGGACAGTCAACAGCGCATAGTGGAATGTAGATGCTGTATGACTTGCTGATTGCAACAAAAAAAAGCGATGAAAACAAAAACCCATTGAAAAAGCAAATGTCTGCAAGTGTGAAAGAGCTGCAAGAAAGGTGCAACAGTTTTTAATATATAGGGAGATAGCGTCTTAAAAAATACATTCTTAGCAACTATATCTTCTAAAAAGTTCATACCGGTTCTGCATGTGTTATTGCAGCGGGTGAGTGGGGGATACAAATAGCTCTTGGTGGTGGTGCTGTGGCTTAGTTGGTCAAAGCACCTGTCCAGAAAAACGGAGATCTTTCCTTGAAGAGATAGTTCCTTGAAGTGATAGTGATAGTTCCTTGATGAGATAGTTCCTTGAAGTGTCGTCAAGCGCATGATGTATGTGGTCAAAGCATTCCTTGCCTGCATATAACAGCACCCTGTAGGTGGCGCTGTGGCTTAGTTGGTCAAAGCGCCTGTCTAGTAAACAGGAGATCCTGGGTTCAAATCCCAGCAGTGCCTTATGTTAGACAACATGCATGAGCTATTTCGTTGAACTGTGGTCATGTGCTTAATGTATGTGGTCAAAGCATCCGTTGACTGCATATTACAGCACCCTGTAGGTGGCGCTGTGGCTTAGTTGGTCAAAGCGCCTGTCTTGTAAACAGGAGATCCTGGGTTCAAATCCCAGCAGTGCCTTATGTTAGGCAACACCGAGGAGTTGGAAAAACGTAGAAGGATTTAAAAAGCTTATATTAGCGGTAGTGCTCCAATGTTGAAGGACAGTCAACAGCGCATAGTGGAATGTAGATGCTGCATGACTTGCTGATTGCAACAAAAAAAAGCGATGAGGACAAAAACCCATTGAAAAAGCAAATGTCTGTAAGTGTGAAAGAGCTGCAAGAAAGGTGCAACAGTTTTTAATATATAGGGAGATAGCGTCTTAAAAAATACATTCTTAGCAACTATATCTTCTAAAAAGTTCATACCGGTTCTGCATGTGTTATTGCAGCGGGTGAGTGGGGGATACAAATAGCTCTTGGTGGTGGTGCTGTGTCTTAGTTGGTCAAAGCACCTGTCCAGAAAAACGGAGATCTTGGGTTCAATTCCCAACACTGCCTTATGTTACACAACATGCGTGAGGCAATAAAAAGAAATGTATGAGATAGTTCCTTGAAGTGTCGTCAAGCGCATGATGTATGTTGTCAAAGCATTCCTTGCCTGCATATAACAGCACTCTGTAGGTGGCGCTGTGGCTTAGTTGGTCAAAGCGCCTGTCTAGTAAACAGGAGATCCTGGGTTCAAATCCCAGCAGTGCCTTATGTTAGACAAAATGCATGAGCTATTTCGTTGAACTGTGGTCATGTGCTTAATGTATGTGGTCAAAGCATCCGTTGCCTGCATATTACAGCAGCCTGTAGGTGGCGCTGTGGCTTAGTTGGTCAAAGCGCCTGTCTTGTAAACAGTAGATCCTTGGTTCAAATCCCAGCAGTGCCTTATGTTAGGCAAAACCGAGGAGTTGGAAAAACGTAGAAGGATTTAAAAAGCTTATATTAGCGGTAGTGCTCCAATGTTGAAGGACAGTCAACAGTGCATAGTGGAATGTAGATGCTGCATGACTTGCTGATTGCAACAAAAAAAAGCGATGAAAACAAAAACCCATTGAAAAAGAAAAAGTCTGCAAGTGTGAAAGAGCTGCAAGAAAGGTGCAACAGTTTTTAATATATAGGGAGATAGCGTCTTAAAAAATACATTCTTAGCAACTATATCTTCTAAAAAGTTCATACCGGTTCTGCATGTGTTATTGCAGCGGGTGAGTGGGGGATACAAATAGCTCTTGGTGGTGGTGCTGTGGCTTAGTTGGTCAAAGCACCTGTCCAGAAAAACGGAGATCTTAGGTTCAATTCCCATCACTGCCTTATGTTACACAACATGCGTGAGGCAGTAAAAAGAAATGTATAAGATAGTTCCTTGAAGTGTCGTCAAGCGCATGATGTATGTGGTCAAAGCATTCCTTGCCTGCATATAACAGCACCCTGTAGGTGGCGCTGTGGCTTAGTTGGTCAAAGCGCCTGTCTAGTAAACAGGAGATCCTGGGTTCAAATCCCAGCAGTGCCTTATGTTAGACAACATACATGAGCTATTTCGTTGAACTGTGGTCATGTGCTTAATGTATGTGGTGAAAGCATCCGTTGCCTGCATATAACAGCACCCTGTAGATGGCGCTGTGGCTTAGTTGGTCAAAGCACCTGTCCAGAAAAACGGAGATCTTGGGTTCAATTCCCAACACTAACTTATGTTACACAACATGCGTGAGGCAATAAAAAGAAATGTATGAGATAGTTCCTTGAAGTGTCGTCAAGCGCATGATGTATGTTGTCAAAGCATTCCTTGCCTGCATATAACAGCACCCTGTAGGTGGCGCTGTGGCTTAGTTGGTCAAAGCGCCTGTCTAGTAGACAGGAGATCCTGGGTTCAAATCCCAGCAGTGCCTTACGTTACACAACATGCGTGAGGGAATAAAAAGAAATGTATGAGATAGGTCCTTGAAGTGTCGTCAAGCGCATTATGTATGTGGTCAAAGCATTCCTTGCCTGCATATAACAGCACCCTGTAGGTGGCGCTGTGGCTTAGTTGGTCAAAGCGCCTGTCTAGTAAACAGGAGATCCTGGGTTCAAATCCCAGCAGTGCCTTATGTTAGACAACATGCGTGAGGCAGTAAAAAGAAATGTATGAGATAGTTCCTTGAAGGGTGGTCAAGCGCATAATGTATGTGGTCAAAGCATTCCTTGCCTGCGTATAACAGGACCCTGTAGGTGGCGCTGTGGCTTAGTTGGTCAAAGCGCCTGTCTAGTAAACAGGAGATCCTGGGTTCAAATCCCACCAGTGCCTTATGTTAGGCAACACTGAGGAGTTGGAAAACCAGAGAAGGATTTACAAAGCTAATATTAGCGGAAGTGCTCCAATGTTGAAGGACAGTGAACAGCGCATAGTGGAATGTAGATGCTGCATGACTTGCTGATTGCAACAAAAAAAAGCGATGAAAACAAAAACCCATTGAAAAAGCAAATGTCTGTAAGTGTGAAAGAGCTGCAAGAAAGGTGCAAAAGTTTTTAATATATAGGGAGATAGCGTCTTAAAAAATACATTCTTAGCAACTATATCTTCTAAAAAGTTCATACCGGTTTTGCATGTGTTATTGCAGCGGGTGAGTGGGGGATACAAATACCTCTTGGTGGTGGCGCTGTGGCTTAGTTTGTCAAAGCACCTGTCCAGAAAAACGGAGATATTGGGTTCAATTCCCAACACTGCCTTATGTTACACAACATGTGTGAGGCAATGAAAAAACAAATTTATGAGATAGTTCCTTGAAGTGTCGTCAAGCGCATTATGTATGTGGTCAAAGCATTCCTTGCCTGCATATAACAGCACCCTGTAGGTGGCGCTGTGGCTTAGTTGGTCAAAGCGCCTGTCTAGTAAACAGGAGATCCTGGGTTCAAATCCCAGCAGTGCCTTATGTTAGACAACATGCATGAGCTATTTCGTTGAACTGTGGTCATGTGCTTAATGTATGTGGTCAAAGCATTCCTTGCCTGCATATAACAGCACCCTGTAGGTGGCGCTGTGGCTTAGTTGGTCAAAGCGCCTGTCTAGTAAACAGGAGATCCTGGGTTCAAATCCCTGCAGTGCCTTATGTTAGACAACATGCATGAGCTATTTCGTTGAACTGTGGTCATGTGCTTAATGTATGTGGTGAAAGCATCCGTTGCCTGCATATAACAGCACCCTGTAGGTGGCGCTGTGGCTTAGTTGGTCAAAGCGCCTGTCTAGTAAACAGGAGATCCTGGGTTCAAATCCCAGCAGTGCCTTATGCTAGACAAAAGCGTGAGGCAGTAAAAAGAAATGTATGAGATAGTTCCTTAAAGTGTGTTGAAGCGCATAATGTATGTGGTCAAAGCATTCCTTGCCTGCATATAACAGAACCCTGTAGGTGGCGCTGTGGCTAAGTTGGTCAAAGCGCCTGTCTAGTAAACAGGAGATCCTGGGTTCAAATCCCAGCAGTGCCTTATGTTAGGCAACACTGAGGAGTTGGAAAACCAGAGAAGGATTTACAAAGCTAATATTAGCGGAAGTGCTCCAATGTTGAAGGACAGTGAACAGCGCATAGTGGAATGTAGATGCTGCATGACTTGCTGATTGCAAAAAAAAAAAGCGATGAAAACAAAAACCCATTGAAAAAGCAAGTGTCTGTAAGTGTGAAAGAGCTGCAAGAAAGGTGCAACAGTTTTTAATATATAGGGAGATAGCTTCTTAAAAAATACATTCTTAGCAACTATATCTTCTAAAAAGTTCATACCGGTTCTGCATGCGTTATTGCAGCAGGTGAGTGGGGGATACAAATAGCTCTTGGTGGTGGTGCTGTGGCTTAGTTGGTCAAAGCACCTGTCCAGAAAAACAGAGATCTTGGGTTCAATTCCCAACACTGCCTTATGTTACACAACATGAGTGAGGCAATAAAAAGAAATGTATGAGATAGTTCCTTGAAGTGTCATCAAGCGCATGAAGTATGTGGTCAAAACATTCCTTGCCTGCATATAACAGCAGGTGAGTGGGGGATACAAAAAGCTCCAGGTGGTGGTGCTGTGGCTTAGTTTGTCAAAGCACCTGTCCAGAAAAACGGAGATCTTAGGTTCAATTCCCAACACTGCCTTATGTTACACAACATGCGTGTGAGGCAATGAAAAAAAAAATGTATGAGATAGTTCCTTGAAGTGTCGTCAAGCGCATTATGTATGTGGTCAAAGCATTCCTTGCCTGCATATAACAGCACCCTGTAGGTGGCGCTGTGGCTTAGTTGGTCAAAGCGCCTGTCTAGTAAACAGGAGATCCTGGTTTCAAATCCCAGCAGTGCCTTATGTTAGACAACATGCGTGAGGCAATAAAAAGAAATGTATGAGATTGTTCCTTGAAGTGTCGTCAAGCGCATTATGTATGTGGTCAAAGCATTCCTTGCCTGCATATAACAGCTCCCTCTAGGTGGTGCTGTGGCTTAGTTGGTCAAAGCGCCTGTCTAGTGAACAGGAGATCCTGGGTTCAAATCCCAGCAGTGCCTTTTGTTAGACAACATGCATGAGCTATTTCGTTGAACTGTGGTTGGGTGCTTAATGTATGTGGTCAAAGCATCCGTTGCCTGCATATTACAGCAGCCTGTAGGTGGCGCTGTGGCTTAGTTGGTCAAAGCGCCTGTCTTGTAAACAGGAGATCCTGGGTTCAAATCCCAGCAGTGCCTTATGTTAGGCAACACTGAGGAGTTAGAAAACCAGAGAAGGATTTACAAAGCTAATATTAGCGGAAGTGCTCCAATGTTGAAGGACAGTGAACAGCGCATAGTGGAATGTAGATGCTGCATGACTTGCTGATTGCAACAAAAAAAAGCGATGAAAATAAAAACCCATTGAAAAAGCAAATGTCTGCAAGTGTGAAAGAGCTGCAAGAAAGGTGCAACAGTTTTTAATATATAGGGAGATAGCGTCTTAAAAAATACATTCTTAGCAACTATATCTTCTAAAAAGTTCATACCGGTTCTGCATGTGTTATTGCAGCAGGTGAGTGGGGGATACAAATAGCTCTTGGTGGTGGTGCTGTGGCTTAGTTGGTCAAAGCACCTGTCCAGAAAAACAGAGATCTTGGGTTCAATTCCCAACACTGCCTTATGTTACACAACATGCGTGAGGCAATAAAAAGAAATGTATGAGATAGTTCCTTTAAGTGTCGTCAAGCGCATGATGTATGTGGTCAAAGCATTCCTTGCCTGCATATAACAGCACCCTGTAGGTGGCGCTGTGGCTTAGTTGGTCAAAGCGCCTGTCTAGTAAACAGGAGATCCTGGTTTCAAATCCCAACACTGCCTTATGTTAGACAAAATGCGTGAGGCAATAAAAAGAAATGTATGAGATAGTTCCTTGAAGTGTCGTCAAGCGCATTATGTATGTGGTCAAAGCATTCCTTGCCTGCATATAACAGCACCCTGTAGGTGGCGCTGTGGCTTAGTTGGTCAAAGTGCCTGTCTAGTAAACAGGAGATCCTGGGTTCAAATCCCAGCAGTGCCTTATGTTAGACAACATGCATGAGCTATTTCTTTGAACTGTGGTCATGTGCTTAATGTATGTGGTCAAAGCATCTGTCGCCTGCATATTACAGCTTCCTGTAGGTGGCACTGTTGCTTAGTTGGTCAAAGCACCTGTCTTGTAAACAGGAGATCCTGGGTTCAAATCCCAGCAGTGCCTTCTGTTAGGCAACACTGAGGAGTTGGAAAAACGTAGAAGGATTTAAAAAGCTTATATTAGCGGTAGTGCTCCAATGTTGAAGGACAGTCAACAGCGCATAGTGGAATGTAGATACTGCATGACTTGCTGATTGCAACAAAAAAAAGCGATGAAAAAAAAAAACCCATTGAAAAAGCAAATGTCTGTACGTGTGAAAGAGCTGCAAGAAAGGTGCAACAGTTTTTAATATATAGGGAGATAGCGTCTTAAAAAATACATTCTTAGCAACTATATCTTCTAAAAAGTTCATACCGGTTCTGCATGTGTTATTGCAGCGGGTGAGTGGGGGATACAAATAGCTCTTGGTTGTGGCGCTGTGGCTTAGTTGGTCAAGACGCCTGTCCAGAAAAACGGAGATCTTAGGTTCAATTCCCAACAGTGCCTTATGTTACACAACATGTGTCAGGCAATAAAAAGAAGCGTGGTCAAGCACATGATGTATGTGGTCAAAGCATTCCTTGCCTACATATAACAGGACCCTGTAGGTGGCGCTGTGGCTTAGTTGGTCAAAGCGCCTGTCTTGTAAACAGGAGATCCTGGGTTCAAACCCAGCAGTGCCTTATGTTAGGCAACACTGAGGAGTTGGAAAAACGTAGAAGGAATTAAAAAGCTTATATTAGCGGTAGTGCTCCAATGTTGAAAGACAGTCAACAGCGCATGGTGGAATGTAGATGCTGCATGGCAAAAAAAAAGCGATGAACACAAAAATCCTGTTGAAAAAGCATTCGTATCTAAGGGTGAAAGACCTGCTAGAAAGGTGCAAAACTTTTTAAAATATATGGAGATAGTGTCTTAAAAAATACATCCTTAGCAACTATATCTTCTAAAAAGTTAATACCGGTTCTGCATGCGTTATTGGGTTCAAATCCCAGCAGTGCCTTATGTTAGACAACATGCGTGAGGCCGTAAAAAGAAATGTATGATATAGTTCCTTGAAGTGTGGTCAAGCGCATAATTTATGTGCTCAAAGCATTCCTTGCCTGCATATAGCAACTATATCTTCTAAAAAGTTCATACCGGTTCTGCATGTGTTATTGCAGCGGGTGAGTGGGGGCTACAAATAGCTCTTGGTGGTGGCGCTGTGGCTTAGTTGGTCAAGGCGCCTGTCCAATGAACCAGAGATATTGGGTTTAAATCCCAACAGTGCCTTATGTTAGACAACATGCGTGAGGCAATAAAAAGAAATGTATGAGATAGCTCCTTGAAGTGTAGTCAAGCGCATAATGTATGTGGTCAAAGCATTCCTTGCCTGCATATAACAGCACCCTGTAGGTGGCACTGTGGCTTAGTTGGTCAAAGCTTCTGTCTAGTAAACAGGAGATCCTGGGTTCAAATCCCAGCAGTGCCTAATGTTAGACAACATGCATGAGCTATTTCGTTGAACTGTGGTCAAGTGCATAATGTATGTGGTCAAAGCATTCCTTGCCTGCATATAACAGCACCCTGTAGGTGGCGCTGTGGCTTAGCTGGTCAAAGCGCCTGTCTAGTAAATAGGAGATCCTGGGTTCAAATCCCAGCAGTGCCTTATGTTGGACGACATGCATGAGCTATTTAGCTGAACTGTGGTCATGTGCTTAAAGGTGTATTCCATCATGTTTTCATTAATTTTGCGGTGTTCTCTAGTATTGATAATTGCCCTGTGCGTTGGTTTTGCTGAAAAAAATGTTCTAGTGCTTCTGTTTCAGGCTGTTTTAGTTTGGTGGAGGGGGTGGGGCCGGGAGAACGACACGATTTCACCAGAGGCGTGACACGCTCCCTGCAGCTTCCTTTGCCCCACAGTCAACCTGATAGTGGGGAAAAGTCAACTTGACAGCGCTAAAACTGCACACAGAATGTCTTAGGAGATACAGCCTTATGTGTTTGATCCTGAATCCGAAGAGGAAAGAGAGATGGCACAAGCACAGTTGCTTCCTGACCGTTTGTCAATGAACGTTTCAGAATGGTAATATTTGCATGACAAAACAGTGCAAGTGCCCGGCTAAATGCAGTTCAGTCATTTAACTAGCCTGCTAATCTTATGCGAGTCACAGGCTAACATCATTTAAAGCCCATTCGGTCAGTTTCTCTTATATGTATTTTCACGTCTGCGTCACGCCGAAGGCCCTTTTCGCATTGGTCGTTTTTCCAGCCTATTGTCTTCTTTTGACTGATATAGCAAATGGGGGTAGAAAAACATTTTGATATGCAGCATGCATATGCAACTCGGGGTGACCTATCACATTTCAAAAGAGCAAGTACTAAACGGTTTCTCGTGGAAGTATACCTTTAATGTATGTGGTTAAAGCATCGGTTGCCTGCATATTACAGCAGCCTGTAGGTGGCGCTGTGGCTTAGATGGTCAAAGCGCCTGTCTTGTAAACAGGAGATCCTGGGTTCAATTCCGAGTAGTGCCTTATGTTAGGCAACACTGAGGAGTTGGAAAAACAGAGGAGGTTTTAAGAAGCTAATATTAGCGGTAGTGCTCCAGTGTGCCGGACGCATGATCTGATATCACCAAGTAATTAACAGTCCAGGATCGATGTCAAAGTTGTTCGTCCAGGATCAATGTTTCAGCCAACCAATCAGGTGGCACTTGTGGTTGATGATGTCATTTAGAGGGCGACGTGAAAAATTCATATCAGCAAATGTTACAAGGTCAAGCTGCCCGCCGAAAAGTGCGCAAGCTGCCAGAGGAGGTCGACGACCGTTGGGACTTTGCCCTTCTTTTCCAAAGAAACAGGTAACACTATTTACGAAATGTTGCAGTACCATATTGGGTGGCATTCTGTTGCAGTTTTCCAACCGAACTGTTCTGTTTTAATTGCGTTTGGTGCTAGATACTTTTGGGGCGAGGGAGAGTTTTTATTAGGATCAGTCAGCGGTGCCACGGCACATAGGATAACGTTAGTATTTGCTCATGATGCTATGCTTATGATGCGCTTGTGTATGAAATGAAAGGTCTGCAAGTAAACATTTCAAATAGGTTTTAAGAACTAGCCTGCTACGTGTAGGCATTAGCACTGGGTGTAATCGCTAACCACCAGTTACAATGTATACTGTATTACAAAAAAATGTGTCGAAATGGTAGTGTTTAGTCATATTTCCGAAGAGGAGTCAATGTACCTAATTATGGTATGGTAGTAGGAAAATGGGTTAATGTAATAATTGACATTACAAGCTAACTCCTCAATAACTTGGCTAATTCAACTCTTTTTTGACTGACGACGATGGCAGCAGGATATTCCAGCACTAGCCCCACACTTTCTCTGTGCTATCGACATTTTACTCCGGGAGCACCATAGTATCATTTCAGGACTGATGCAGCATCTCATTCATCCTGGACCGTTGTTGCTTATCTTTAGTCCAGGACAGTCATGATGATTTATCATTAACCTAGTACAATCAGCCTTACAGTTATGATTTACTTTACTGGGTGTTTTACTAGGATCATCAGAGAATATTATGTATCCTGAACTCCTGAATTGTCATGTGGTCTTGGTCAAGGACCTTCCTGAAATTTAGTTGTTCCTGAACTGTTACTAAGTTACTAAGTATATTATCCAAACAGTTGTGATGATGTTTGCTCCAATTTTGGTCACTTGGATGTATTTGTCTTTTCAGAGTTGCTCAACTATAGAAGATTTTAATGTGACACTAATTTTTTATATCCTCTATATTGTTAGAAACCCATTTTCAAAGGAAAGGTGGTGGTGGCATTCTTGGAGGATGGGAACCACTGGACTCTCTTTGTAAGTTTATGATAAACTATGTAATGTACTGTATATTGTCTTGTGTCCAAAATGGCATCCTCTGATGTTGTGTAAGTGGAGCATCTCTGGAGGTTTGAAGCTAAATTTGGATTTTTCCTACACTGAACACTATCTTTGCCTTAATGCATGACATGTTATGAAATAACATTGCACCCAGTGCAATGACTATTTTATCTAATTTATGTTTCGGTCAGGGAATCAGCCTTCTCAGGACCCCCCAAACAACTGACATTTGGGCTGTTGTCATTCCTGCAGCAGAGGCATGGCATTACCAACCTTCTACCCTCCATGTGTGTTTTACTAACAGTCTCTGTCTTGTCTTACTAATGTGCTACACCCGAAAAGCTGGTCTTTGCCCACCGTTTATCCCATGTGTATCTTCATGATTTCTTAGTAACGTGTTTTGTCTTACTAATGTTAGTCAGCCCTGATTCCCTTTCATGTCACCGATTTGTCTATTTATAGTCATTTATTTATATTCGTTGATTTCAACATTTCCCTGTATTGTGAAGCTGTTGAGATATGGTTGTTGTTGTTGTTGTTGTTCACTGTCCTAACTTTTTTTTTTTTTTAACAAACCCCACCACCCAAGGTATGAAGTTAACCACAGTGCAACCATCGACTGCGAGACCTGATGGGGAGAATGACCACATGAACACACACTTGCACACATTCTTTCTCTTAGTCTGAAATTGGTTGATGGCTCAGGCCTTGTGGTAAATAAAGTGCATAGAAAGTGTATTGTGTTGCTTTGAATTGAGACCACCACCTTAGCACACTCACACACATTAACCTCCGAAGGTAGCTCTACAGAGCTAGCTGAAAATGCATTTGTCTTTAATTGTATTTTAATAAACGATTGCCACCCAGTAACAATGCTAAACAGTTAGGATATGCATTTTATAGTTAATGTGAATGTTATGCATAAAGGGTAAACACAAAAGAAAAACCCTTGTTTTAAGTTCATTTGAAATTGTTACATGGATGTTTTTCATGAGGATGGGTTACTGCAGCACTGTGATACAGAGGCAGAGGTTTGTAAACAAAGCAAAATAACCTTATTTTAGATCTGGGCTCTCTCCAAGCTGTTTTCCACCCAGAGCTACTCTAAGCCTACAATTACATTATTGATAATCACCTTTATCTTGCATACTTCTCATTTAAATTTGTGAGGAAAAAATTATGTTCTAACCTTTATTTTCCATAGTCATGGCAAAATCTGGTGTGCACTTGGTACATAGTACGTCAGCTCTATGCACACACCAATCTTCTCGTCAGAGGTGTTAAATGCCACAGTTTAACAGTTCGGAAACACTTGCATGTCAAAGGAGTGAAACATGACTGAATTACAGGTTTACATCTCGATTTGGGAATTAAACTGGATAAATCCGAAAAGGTTTGAGTCAGTGTGTATATTTACAGTGTTTTCAGCTGTATAAGACGAGTTGGCTTAATAAACGAACCTTGGTTTGTGGATAAAACTGAGCATAATCCTAAAGGTTTTTGGTCAATGTTTGTATTTCTTGTGAGCTTCCAGCAATATTAGGCGATTTGTGGAGAAGACATGTTTAGCTAAGTTAGGTAGCAAATGCCACAGTTCGGCAAACCTTGCATGTCGGAGGAGTGAAACCTGACTGAAATGCAGGTTTACATCTTGATTTGGGAATTAAACTGGATAAACCCTAAAAGGTTCGGGGTAGCGTGTATATTTACTGTGTTTTCAGATGTGTAAGATGTTATGAGTAATGATGGGATGGGAACTGCAGGCTTGCACCTATGTTGGCTTGTGGATAAAACAAAACAAAATCCTAAATGTTTTTGGTCAGTGCTTGTACTTCTTGTGAGTTTCTAGCAATATTGGCCTGTGTGTAGCAATGGAAAGACATTTGTAGGCCGGACCGCGGTGAAGTTAGTTTCACGTTGGATATTCGACAGATATTCGGATATTCGTAGAATCTGTTATAGGCTTAGGGACCATCAATAAATTACTGCCCAAACAGCACTGTTTCTCACTAGCCCCGTGCTTTATGTAGCCTACTATGTGATGTCCAAATCATGCCCCCTTCAATATATATACACATCGAATTAAAATACTAATATTTCCTATATGGAAAACTCTTTTCTTCAATAGTTTTCACATACAGCAACCTTCTGACCCCAAACCTTGCACCATGCTTTGGCTGCTTGAGACTACTAAGATACACCACAATTTATTGGGATTTTTTGCCCCCTTCAATGTATAAATACAAACAAATTAAAATACCATTGTTTTCTATGGGGAAACTCTTTTTTTCAATAGTTTTCACATACAGCAACCGTGGGACCCCAAACCATGCACCATGCTTTGGCTACTTGGGACTACTAAGATACACCAACAGTTATTGGGATTGGCCCCATGAATGTATAGCCACATCAAATTAAAATACCATTGTTTCCTATGGGGAAAACTCTTTTTTCAATAGTTTTCACATAAAGCTATATTGGGACCCTAAACCTTGCACCATGCTTTGGCTACACGGGACTACTAAGATACACCACAATTTATTGGCATTTTTGCCCCGTTCACTGTATATGCACATCATATAAAAATACCATTGTTTTCTATGGGGAAACTCTTTTTTTCAATAGTTTTCATATAGAACAACCTTGGGACCCCAAACCTTGCACCATGCTTTGGCTGCATGGGACTACTAAGATACACCAACAGTTATTGGGATTGGCCCCATGAATGTATAGCTACATCAAATTAAAATACTATTGTTTCCTATGGGGAAAACTCTTTTTTCAATAGTTTTCACATAAAGCTATATTGGGACCCTAAACCTTGCACCATGCTTTGGCTACACGGGACTACCAAGATACACCACAATTTATTGGCATTTTTGCCCCCTTCACTGTATATGCACATCACATAAAAATACCATTGTTTTCTATGGGGAGAACTCTTTTTTTTCAATAGTTTTCATATAGAACAACCTTGGGACCCCAAACCTTGCACCATGCTTTGGCTGCATGGGACTAGAAAGATACACCAACAGTTATTGGGATTATATGACCCCATGAATGTATATCCGCATCAAATTAAAATACCATTAGTTCTTATGGTGAAAACTCTTTTTTCAATAGTTTTCACATAGAGCAACCTTGTGACCCCAAACCTTGCACCATGCTTTGGCTGCATGGGACTACTAGATACACCACAATTTATTGGGATTGTATGGCCCATGAATGTATAGCCACATCAAATTAAAATACACATATTTTCTATGGGGAAAACACTTTTTTTTCTCAATAGTTTTCACATGCAGCAACCTTGGGACCACAAAACTTGCACAATGCTTTGGCTGCTTGAGACTACTAAGATACACTACAATTTATTGGGATTTTTTGCCCCCTTCAATGTATACATACAAACAAATTAAAATACCATTGTTTTCTATGGGGAAACTCTTTTTTTCAATAGTTTTCACATACAGCAACCTTGGGACCCCAAACCTTGCACCATGCTTTGGCTGCATGGGACTAGTAAGATACACCAACAGTTATTGGGATTATATGACCCCATGAATGTATATCCGCATCAAATTAAAATACCATTAGTTCTTATGGGGAAAACTCTTTTTTCAATAGTTTTCACATAGAGCAACCTTGTGACCCCAAACTTTGCACCATGCTTTGGCTGCATGGGACTACTAAGATACACCAAAATTTATTGGGATTGTATGGCCCATGAATGTATAGCCACATCAAATTAAAATATTATTGTTTTCTATGGGGAAACCTTTTTCTCAATAGTTTTCACACACAGCAACATTGGGACCCCAAACCTTGCACCATGCTTTGGCTGCTTGGGACTACTAAGATACACCACCATTTATTGGCATTTTTGCCCCCTTCACTGTATATGCACATCACATAAAAATACCATTGTTTTCTATGGGGAAAACTTTTTTTTCAATAGTTTTCACATAGAGCAATGTTGGGACCCCAAACCTTGCTAAAAGCTTTTTATGAAAAATGACTTTTTTCCACGAGCTTCCATATCTATGCCGTTGGGACCTCAAATCAGTGTTGAATACTGTGGGATTCGTCTATGGACTGTATTTTACAACCACAAGTTTACAATAACTCTGTAATTGAAACAGATATTGTTCATCCTGTTTTGGTGGAGCTTATCTCCATCTCAGTCAGCCCTTCATATCATCAGGACCCCGGGATTGTCATCAACATACAAAGTCATTTTTCATAAAAAGCTTTTAGCAAGGTTTGGGGTCCCAAGGTTGCTGTATGTGAAAACTATTGAAAAAAAGAGTTTTCCCCATATAAAACAATGGTATTTTAATTTCATGTGTATATACAGTGAAGGGGGCAAAAATGGCAATAAATGGTGGTGTATCTTAGTAGTCCCAAGCAGCCAAAGCATGGTGCAAGGTTTGGGTTCCCAAGGTTGTTTTATATGAAAACTATTTAAAAAAAGAGTTTTCCCCATAGAAAACAATGGTATTTTTATGTGATGTGCATATACAGTGAAGGGGGCAAAAATGCCAATAAATTGTGGTGTATCTTGGTAGTCCCGTGTAGCCAAAGCATGGTGCAAGGTTTAGGGTCCCAATATAGCTTTATGTGAAAACTATTGAAAAAAAGAGTTTTCCCCATAGGAAACAATAGTATTTAATAATTTGATGTGGCTATACATTCATGGGGCCATACAATCCCAATAACTGTTGGTGTATCTTACTAGTCCCAAGTAGCCAAAGCATGGTGCATGGTTTGGGGTCCCAAGGTTGCTGTATGTGAAAACTATTAAAAGAAAGAGTTTCCCCATAGAAAACAATGGTATTTTAATTTGTTTGTATTTATACATTGAAGGGGGCAAAAAATCCCAATAAATTGTGGTGTATCCTAGTAGTCCCAAGCAGCCAAAGCATTGTTCAAGTTTTGTGGTCCCAAGGTTGCTGCATGTGAAAACTATTGAGAAAAAAAGAGTTTTCCCAAAAGAAAATATGTGTATTTTAATTTGATGTGGCTATACATTCATGGGCCATACAATCCCAATAAATTGTGGTGTATTTTAGTAGTCCCAAACAGCCAAAGCATGGTGCAAGGTTTGGGGTCAGAAGGTTGCTGTATGTGAAAACTATTGAAGAAAAGAGTTTTCCATATAGCAAATATTGGTATTTTAATTCGATGTGGATATATATTGAAGGGGGCATGATTTGGACATCACATAATAGGCTACATAAAGCACGGAGCTAGTGAGAAACAGTGCTGTTTGGGCAGTAATTTATTGATGGTCCCTAAGCCTATAACAGCTCTGAGCTCTGTACACCACTGAGTGCAAGTCAGATAGCGTAGCCTATACAGCGCGATTCTACGAATATCCGAATATCTGTCGAATATCCAACGTGAAACTAACTTGTAGGCCGGTAGTTACTAGGCTAAAGTTAGCTGACATTTAGCAGGCTAAAGTTAGCAGACAATTGTCCATTGTTTTAAATGGCCTGCTTCGCGCAGTCCGTGTGAAACTCAAGCTAATTGAACATAGTAATTAAATACAGCGAATTAAACAACACATCGATTCGGGAAAAATTAATCGATCATTTTTTTTCTAATCGAATTAATCGATTAATTGTTTCAGCTCTACTAGTAACGTTTGCTGATATAAATTTTTCACGTCGCCCTGTAAATTACATCATCAACCACAAGTGCCCCCTGATTGGTTGGCTGAAACATTGATCCTGGACGAAGAACTTCGACATCAATCCTGGACAGAGGCGTCACTTGACCTATTACTGTACTGGGGCACAGCTGGGGCACACATAATTAATGCGAGCGTGCAAAGCGCGCAATTAATTTTTTTAGCACTTATTTATCATTAAAAAAAAAAACATAAACAGTGCTTTAAACTAAATAGACATATCAGATTATTTTGATATGCTCATCAAACATCGTAGATGTCAGATAGCAATCTCCAGAAACCGAGTGTGGGAGCTCACAGTGCTAGGCTAACTGTTACATGAATCAACAACGATAATAGGCATATGCCAGTTAGCTAAAAGACAGCAGCTAACGACTCCAGTAGGCTACTTCAATTTACAGCCAGAACAGCTTGCATGACAGCTGCCTCATACATTAAACGTAAAAAGTAACGTTGTAATATGTAAATCCACATGGAAATGGCGACACAGAGGTGAAAACAAACAACAATGATGAGCAATTTACCCGGTACTAACCTGTAAGACAGGTGGAAAGACATAGCGCTCAGACACCGTTGTTACACGTTATGTCACAGCCAAAGTCGCGTGAATAAATAACGATATTGAGTAGCCATGTGCACATTGTTTATGGAGTGAATAAAGTAGCAATGAGTTGCCATATTAAGTAGCTATGTGCGCATTCTGTAGATTATGTAGACCTAAAACTCGAAAGTGTTTTTTTTTAACTGGTGAAATTTATACTGGGGCACTAACAGACCAATACTGGGGCACGTGCCCCAGTAAAATATGTCTGGCGACGCCCCTGATCCTGGACTGTTAATTAGTGATATCAGATCGTGCGTGGAAGGACAGTCAACATGGCATGTTGGAATGTAGATGCTGCATGACTTGCTGATTGCAACAAAAATAAGCGATGAACACAAAAAACCACTGAAAAAGCAAATGTCTCTAAGTGTGAAAGAGCTGCAAGAAAGGTTCAACACTTTTGAAATTATATGGGGATAGTGCCTTAATAAATACATCCTTAATAACTATATCTCCTACAAATTTCATATTGGTTCTGCATGTGGTATTGCAGTTTGAGTGGGGGCTATAAAACAGCCTTGAGGTGGTGCTGTGTCTTTGTTGTGCCTGCCTAATAAACAGGAAATTCTGGGTTGAAATCTCAGCAGTGGCCTCATGCATGTGAGATAAGATGCATGAGTTGATAAACAATAATGTATGAGCTAATTCCTTGATGTGTTTACAGTAAGTATCTCTGTGGGATTGATATGGTGAAAACAATCTGTTTCGCAGGTTCTTTGAATACAACTGTGTGGGATGGAGAACTTGTCAGTGGTAAGGATTTCCATATTTATCATCTGGCTGCCACCCAGCGTGTAACAACATGGTGTAACGGCCAAAAAGAAAATCACACATTTTATTTCGTTCAGTGGTAGTTAGAACATTTGCTTTCTGCTCACCTGTAGCACCCTGAGCAAGTGATGGAAAAAAAGCTAGTGATGCAAAAAGAAGTCTTCCTTTCTCACTCTCACACACACACCACCTCTATGGCATGACAAAAAAGTGAGGCATATTCCAACAGCTTTCCTTCACTTAACATTGTTTGCTTAATGTAGCATCTCAGCTCAGCCATCACAGATAAACTACAAGTAGTATTTACAAAGAGGCGCATTGATTAGTTAAAATGACTGGCAATCAATAGTTAATGTTCGGCTCACTGTAATGACTTCATTAGCAAGCTGGCCCCTGAGGGTTCGTTTGTAAACGCTAGCGACCCTGTCTAGTGCGTCGGCGCTCAGGGCAAGGGTTTGTCACTCAGGTGAAACGACAGTGGCAACTGCTCCTTACAACTCTGCCCCCATTCCCCACTCCCTACCCCTACGTTACTATGTAGATGAGGAGCAGTCTCACACTAATCCACCACTTAATATTCAGAGCTGGCTTGTCTGTATGTATGTGTGTGTGTGTGTGTGTGTATGTATGTGTATGTTCTGAAGTAGGTGTTTGTATATGTGTGTAGATATGTATGTGTGCGTGCGTGCATGTGTGTGTGTGCGAGAGAGAGAAATAGACATATGGTTGCACTGATCTTTTTAAAAGTGCAGTTACTGTTCATTTAGAAAGTGATACATTAACAGTGCAGAGTTTGCCTGGAAATGTCATTTTCACAAAAATAAATAAATAAATGGGCTGAATAATTTAATCCAACCTCAAGGGGGCTTACATAAATACATTTTTATTATGTTAACATTAAAAACACACAAGTAAAAAATGCATTAAAAAGAAAACATCAACCAACATCATGATTTGGGCGAAAGTAATTATGAAAAGACAATGCAAAAAGGCGTTTGGAAATAAGGCCAAGTAATGCCTGTGTGCGTCTGTGTATTTAGTTAATCCCTTTACATTAATATCAAACAAACTAACTGACGGGCTGCCCTGAAAGGCGCAGGCACACACACACACACACAGTTTGGACAGCCAATCATCCGCATGTCCCCATTCAGCATCAAGTGACAAGGCAACAACCCATTTCCAACCCTCAATGTCCCTTCAACCTCCCTGCCCGCCTTCTCTAAGTAAAAGCCTCTCCCTTCCTCTGTTCCCCATGTGCCTCATCACCCAGCCACAGGCACTTAGGCCACAAGGCAAACCCCTTCATGACCAGTTCAAGCCACATTAACCAAGACGTCCTGTGAAGCACTGCAGTGAATATAATCCTTATGGTAGGGCTGCTTTTTATGCAGATGTGTGCTTGATAATTAGGATGATTTGATTGTAACATTGTGTGTGTGTCTTTGCCTGTCTGTCAACATCCGTGTGTGTGTGTGTGTGTGTGTGTGTGTGTGTGTGTGTGTGTGTGTGTGTGTATGTGTATGTGTATGTGTACGTGTGCACACTGCACAGTACAATGCTCAGCAGATGAAGAAGATGTCCTCCAGGATTTGGCTCTCCTCAGGGTCCTGTGGGGACAGACAGGAGCGTGGGGTGGCGGCTGAGGGCAGCAGGGTGTGTCGGGGGGGCCGCAGGGTGCTGGCTGGGGCCCTGGGTCTCGGACACTCCACCAGAGAGATGGGGCTGAAGATCTCCAGCAGCTCCACCAGGGATGAGTTTGGACTGCAATATTCACAGCATATGTCGAACAGACTTACATTACGAAGTCACACAGAAGATGCTTTCATAATATTAAATCTTGCATTTTGGGTCACTCACTGAGTACAGTCTGTACTTTAAACTGACGGCTAAGCAAGTGGAATAATTTAGGAATTTCGACAGCTTTCAAACGACTGCAAATACATTCTGGGGCAGTGGGGGCCTAGCGGGTACAGTATTGGACCTGTGATCACAAGTTTGAATCCAGGTTCGCCAGTAGAGGTACCCTGAGCATTGTACCATCCTCACACACTGCTCCCCAGGCACCGTTGTCATGGCTGCCACCTGCTCATGTGTGTGATGGGTTAAATGCAGAGGCTGAATTTGGTTCTGTGCACTGTGATGTGCGGTGTGATCACAATGACCAATGACTATCACTTTCAAAAAGGCGAAGTCAAAAAAGTGCATACTGTTTTTCACTTTTCCACATAACTTGAATGATCCTGCTTCCTGGTTAAACCATTGTAGTGCAGTGCTACAGCAGACTGTTCCTGTTAAAGGTTATCATGGTCCCAATGTAATGCTGCTGTGCAAAATAATAGGGAGGCACACACACACGCACGCACATGTGCACGCCCACACACACACACACTCTCGTCATGTATTTTTCAAGTGGTGTGAGTGATGAGCACTATTCCGCCTTCACAACTGTGCAGGTCTTTAGGGAGCCCCTCATTAGACCACACACTGACCCCCCTCAGCCCCCTGCGAGAGCGGCGAAAAACGTGAGACAGAGACAAAAAAGAAAGAGAGGGAGAAGAGGAAGAAGAGAAAAATGAAAAGGAATGCCTAAGCAGATGAAGCTAATAGAGAGATGGTAAATTATTCAGAGGGTACACAGACAGACGAGCATGTTTCAGACATAAAAACACGAATCCTTCATTCACGGTCCACTGCTGCTGCAAACATCATCCCCCTCTCGTTTTAAGCAGCACACATTTGCATTGGGCAGCGGGCAGGCCAAAGGGGGGTTTATGGCATGTGTATGTGTGAGTGTACATGTACGTGTGGTGTGTGTGTGTGTACATGTACGTGTGGTGTGTGGTGTGCGTATGTGTGTGTACAAGTACGTGTGGTGTGTGTGTGTGTGTGTACAAGTACGTGTGGTGTGTGGTGTGCGTATGTGTGTGTACAAGTACGTGTGGTGTGTGGTGTGCGTATGTGTGTGTACAAGTACGTGTGGTGTGTGTGTGTGTGTACAAGTACGTGTGGTGTGTGTGTGTACGTGTACAAGTACGTGTGGTGTGTGTGTGTACGTGTACGTGTACGTGTACATGTATGCGTAATGTGTGTATGTGAATAAATGAGTTCAGAGCAATGTGCGTCACGTTCAGGCACTGAAACCGCAGCTGAGGGAAGAGGAAAAAAAGACTAGTCCAGCTTTTATAGGCCAATGAATGAACATGTGTCTGAGATGGTAACTTTTGTCTGACTGCTTTTTTCTCTGCTGGGTATTCTCTTTACTGTCTTCACACAATAAGGGCAACATGGTGACACAGAGGTCAAGGCGAGTATGAGAATACCCATCCTCAAACTTTACAGTAACACCAGGCTATAGTGGGGTGGACCCATCCTCAAACCTTACAGTAACACCTGGCTATAGTGGGGTAGACCCATCCTCAAACCTTACTATAACACCAGGCTATAGTGGGGTAGACCCATCCTCAAACCTTACTATAACACCAGGCTATAGTGGGGTAGACCCATCCTCAAACCTTACTATAACAGCGGGCTATAGTGGGGTAGACCCATCCTCAAACCTTACTATAACAGCGGGCTATAGTGGGGTAGACCCATCCTCAAACCTTACTATAACAGCGGGCTATAGTGGGGTAGACCCATCCTCAAACCTTACTATAACAGCGGGCTATAGTGGGGTAGACCCATCCTCAAACCTTACTATAACAGCGGGCTATAGTGGGGTAGACCCATCCTCAAACCTTACTATAACAGCGGGCTATAGTGGGGTAGACCCATCCTCAAACCTTACTATAACACCAGGCTATAGTGGGGTAGACCCATCCTCAAACCTTACTATACTAGCGGGCTATAGTGGGGTAGACCCATCCTCAAACCTTACTATAACAGTGGGCTATAGTGGGGTAGACCCATCCTCAAACCTTACTATAACACCAGGCTATAGTGGGGTAGACCCATCCTCAAACCTTACTATAACAGCGGGCTATAGTGGGGTAGACCCATCCTCAAACCTTACTATAACAGCGGGCTATAGTAGCATAGACCCATCCTCATACCTTAGTAGGGTAGACCCATCCTCATACCTTACTGTAACACCTAACTATACTAGGGCTGAGCAATTAGTGGATTTTGATTGCAATTACAGTTGACTTCACATAATTATAATACTAGAAAAAAATTACTAAGAAAAAAAAAAACACATTTTGCCACATTCCATTTTGTATTATTGTTCTTATTTTGTCTTTTATTGAAAACGGCATTTCTCACTCCTCCCAAGAACTTTAGAGCCTACTCTATTCCCGGTGAGTTAAGTTTAGCTTGAGCTACCAGAAAGCCTTTCAATTAGCAGTCGGACTGGCAAAATTTAATATGGTTTACAATTCATGGGGAGGCTAAGCATAATATATTAACTTAATAGGCACAGATACAGTAGTACCTCTTCACAAAATGAAAATATTTATACATTTCCTAAAGAAATAATCTAATAGTCTAGTGTTTCAGACTTAAGTCCATGTGCACAATCTAATTAGTTCATTGCTGAGACTATGCCAGAGAAACAACTGAATGAGTAATCTGGTTAAGTGAGAATCTGAATATTGACCAAAACAGTCCTGATGTAAAATTTTCCTGCACCAAACAGCCTTAATTTACAGTACGTTTCTCCTGGTCTGCTACTTTAAATGTGCTCTCGCCAACCAACTGCCTAATGACTACCCCCCCACCTACACACACACACACCATCTTTCATATCCTCCCCCTCTTACTCGTGCTTGTGTTCTCTTGTTGACTAGATCTTTAGCAGAGGAGCTTGGCAAAGATCCACTGATCAGCTGTAAACTTGAGTGCCGAGCACAACACTCACTCCTCTATGTCTCTATTACGTTCCCTGCTTAATGGCTCTCTCCTGCTCTCTCCTACTCCTCCCTCTCTTGCTCCATCTCACTCCTCTTCTTCCTCGCGCTCACTGCAATTTCATTGCTTTTGCCCTTTGACCCCCCTTCAAGCGCACACTCGTCCTGACCCCCATCTGCAGTGGCTGTGGAGGGTTGCAGCAGGAGTGAGAACGAGAGTGGGAATCAGCTCACTGCAATCAGAGAAAGCTCTCCCCCTCTCCACTTCCTAAGCTGTGTGCGCCTTTACATGCAGATGTATACCTAGGGCTACACAAACACAGATGCATGTATCCACACACACACGCATCTCGAGGCATGCTTCTGTATAAAATGTACCAAATGGCTCCAGGACCAAGGCATTTTTTTACCTAAATAGTGCACATCCATTTGCACTTGCTGGTTGTAAATGTCAGATGTCTATGGCCTGGTACATTCAAATGTGCTATTACCATTGTGATCAAGCTATACTGAAATTGAGCATACCAACAAACACACAAGTGCATGTGTGTAACAAAATCCTAACTTACACATTGTGTGTCACAAAGGACCACTCAACAGCAACATTTCAATACACCTCTCACTCCCTCCCTCTCTCTCTCTCACACACACACATACATACATACATACACACACACACACTTTAAGAGGGGGAGGAGGTAACAATTCTACAAAAGGGGATAATGCCACACGGAAAAGAAATTGGACTCCAAGTAACTAAATCTGTCTTCTTCATTTGGTTTCCTTCTGCCTGTCAATAGCGTTTAGCGTGGGGAGAATGAAAGAGCCAGTAAGCGAGGGTGTCTGTGTGTGTGTATGTGTGTGTGTGTGTGTGTATGTGTGTGTGGCGCTAGTTGACGGGGAGGGACTTTGGCCGGGCTCCCTCCTGAAATGTGAGCATTTGCATATTTATTTGTTGATTTATTTAACGGACAGGCCCCTTCTACAGCCATCCATCAAGGAAGGACACACAGACATGAATAATGCAGGCTCCGACTCCATACAGCACACATACATACACATTCCCTCTCTACACACACACACACACAGTCCCAATCACAGATCCAGCACAGGGGACCTAGAAGGTGGGAAACAGGGCAACCACTAGCACAACAGGAAAGGAATACATAGAACTTACATTATACACCCTCACACAGCAAAACCAGAACTACAAACAAATACACACACACACACACACACACACACACACACAGTGTTCCAGACCAACTACTCACACTCTCTAAACACAAATTCATCACTCAATCTACGAATCATGAAACATGTAGCATCATATAATAGGTACATATACTATAATAAGTCCAATATCCCTGTGCACAGCTTGGTAAAGGCCCAGGTGCTGATGTTGTGCAGCAAAAGTATCAAAAGTCTTTTATCACCACACACTGGTTTAGTCTCTTTGCTGGTTACTTTTATTTGGGTTAACTATAATATAGTTTTAAATTACTACTACTAACTACTGTAGTTAAGAGGGTAGAAAATATAGGCAGTTATCCACTGTGAAATATCAGACACAAGGCTGGTACATTACACAGCAATATTATACAATATATTGACTGCACACACAAATCAAGACCAGTTATACCCGTAAGCTGTCAACAGCTACTTTCTCTGCTGAATGTTTGAATGATGGAATGGTTGGCTGTGGGCATATACTTCACCCCTTAACCCTCTGAGGAGTTGCTGTGCTGTGGAAAATTGTATTTGAAAGCTCCCACAAATTCACTGGACTGAAACACGCCGAATATGATTGACCTCTACCGTCAACCCCCACTCTGCTCACCTGTAGCTTTAAGCCAATCAAAAGCCCTCACGAGTCTGGCATCACACACAGCGCATCTCGCTCCGATTGACGTTTCTCTAAGCATGCGCACTAGCGGGTTCGTCTCACGCAAACAGCAAATAAAATATGTGTGTGTGTTTTTCCCTTTCCTTCAATGCCTGCGGCAAAAAGAAAAAAAAAAAAAGACTTCAAAGGGAACGTTCAGACTTCTGGCAGCACTGTGGGTGCTGTCAATCAAAGACAGCCGTAATCACGCGAGCATGCTCTCCATCTCACACGCACACATCGCCCAATCCTGTTCAGATGAGAACAGCGTTACAACGGCACTTAAATAAAAGATGCTGTGTGTCAATAGATTGGCTGGGAGGGGGGCGGGACAGGTGTTGAACTGAATGAAAAGGCGGCCCACCTTTACGTCTGACGACGAGCAGGCGGGTGTACAAAAAGAGAAAGCAACTAAGCAAAAGAAAGGAGTGTGAATGGGCTCTGGGAGAGCTTTCTTACACATTCCACAGTCATCTGCTGTAAGGTCTTTCTTCTGGTCAGTGTTCTCGTGTACTGTGCAAAGACTTCACAGCAATGCCTCGTTTGATGTCTTAGAACTTGAGAACAAATTTGTGAAATACATAAAGGTGTTCACAAAGTACACTAATTACAATGGCCTGTAAGATGGTCTAAAACAAAGTGATGAAATTACACTGACCAGAGGGGGGGGCAGAAAGAGAGACAGAGGGAGGAGGGTGAGAGAGAGCGAGACAGAGAGGGAGGGAGAGATAGAGAGAACATGAGATTACAAAAAGCCTGCATTGCTACCAAGTCTCAATTTTGTCTGTACTACACTTTTCAACTGTACAGAAAATGAAAGGATTCAGGACACAACACCTCCTCTTTGTCTGGCTGTCGCTAATAGACTGACACACGCACACAGAAACTTGAGGCTGCCTCGGGAAAACGAAAAACAAAGCCTTTAAAATGACACACTTCATTGATTTGCACAAATGAGAGTGGGGAGGGGGAGGCCTTGATGCTGGACCACAATCAAATATTTATGCCCCATACGGGAGGGTCTGACATTAGCACACCTACCAGCAACCACGCACAACGCCTACCCACCTGAGGGAGGGAGGGAGGAAGAGAGAGGGAATGGGGTGTGGAGAGGGGGGGGGGGGGGGGGGGGGGCAGAGAGAGAGAGAGAGAGAGACAGATAGAGGCAGTTTGGGGAGGGAGGGAGACGATGGGGGGAGAAAGAGAGAGCTGAGAAAGACGGAGAGAGTGAGTGAGGAAGAGAATGACAAAGGCAGGTTGGAGGAGAGAAAGAGAAACACCCACACACACTCACACACAGAAATGAAAAGAGAAAGCAAAAAGGCAGAGACTGAGCAAGAATTGATGAGAAAAAGGTAGACAAGGGGTCAAGGCCAGACTTGGTTGTCTCTTTCTCTTCCAAGGGAGGGAGAGACAGAGGGGAAAAATGAATGGACAGTTAACATCTTCTAAAGAAAGAAAGAAAGCAGAGTGTTCAACCCCCCACCCACCCACATCAGAGACCTAACATTACTTATGTATGAAGTGCTCAGATTTTTTTGTTCTTTTTTTCTCTAAATGCTGTTACTGATCCCTCTCACCATCTCGTCTCATTAAGGCATATCTGTATTAACGCATACACAACACATTAACAGACCACACCAAGTGACTAACACATGGATGAGCAATTTGCATCAGATAAGCAAACCGTTGATAGATGACACATTTGGGAGGCAATACAAAGCCAAAGTGCAGTAACTACGTGGACACTGAAACTAAGAAAAATGCCTTCAAAGTTGTCGTACTGCCCACTCAAACATGTTGTAGGTGTTCAAAGGAGTTAAGCTGTAAGCAACTGGACTTCTTTTTGCTTGAGCTTGAAGACGTTTCCCTTTCAGACAAAAAGCTTCTTCATCTGACCATGACCTGGATGAATAAGAATCTACACAGACCTGTTGTAGGTGTAATAGTGGTGATCCTTTTATGTACTTTCTTAGCAGGAAGAAGCAAGATATCTAGTCAGAAGACAAAGGTGGTATTATAAAGTCCAGTTCCAGTCTAAACTCGACCATGACAAAATATGCAGTTACTGCGTTTTGGCTTTGTAGGGCAGTACAAACCTCCTGCATGCAGATACTGTTGGCAGACACATAAGTGACAAATGCAAATTATGACTCATCAGACTTAATGCTCTACAATGAAAAACAGTTGTTTCACAGTGTGTGTCAAACACCCTTTAAATAGAAAGAACCTAATGGAAGCATAGTACTACATCAAAGTCTACTCTTACATGAAGGTGCATAACCACACATTCCAGTGTAAGTAACAGTAACACCATGGCTAACCCAGTTCTTAGATGTGTTCAATATGCTTATTAGTCAGCCCATTATGAGCCTGGTGATGACAACTTTGTCCATGTTGTTGCTTTAGGTTTGATTTCAGTAACATTATATGAGCTTTGACAAATCAGTAAAACTAATGTACGTGTGTCAAATCATATATATATCTCAGAATGTCTCATAAATGGAACACATGAGCTTTTTATATTCCTGAACAAAATAGGAAGGATATCAAAATCTTTTTTGTTTTACAAAAATATACAAATTGAAAGGGCTTTCGCACAAATGTGACACAAATAATGAGCATTCCTTTTAGACTCACGCATGTTCCGTGTTTACGCACACACAAACGCACAGATTTAAATCAAAAGAAAGAAATATTTTTACATGAATAAAAAGACAAGATGTCTCATTAATCGCCTTTCTGGGCGGAATGAGAAACGAATTTCTCTTCGTCCCTCATGCAAGCGGTCAGGGACTCCTACTCTGCTCTCCTTCTCCCTCTCTCCCTCCTCATCCCCATCCCTCTGTTTTCTCATTATTGGGAGAGAGGGCGAGGCGGCCGGGTTCCTGCCAGGCAGGCTAATGCAGCCCAGCTTGGCTCCTGTCAGCTCCAGAGTTGGGCCCGCAGAAGTAGTGGGGGAAAGGAAAAAAAAAAAAAAAAAAAACTTCATTTAGCCCAACGCACCCCTCCCTCCCTAATCATTCCCCCCATTTCTCCATCCACCCCCCATACAGTCTCGCTCTCTCTCTCTCTCACCCCTCTTCTCCCCCCTCGTTCCTCCTTTGAAAAGACGAAAACACACCATTTATTCTCCAACAGCTCCAGCGCTCTCTTTCTCTTGTTCCATCCTCTCTTTGTGCGAGCTCTGCATCTGTGACGGAAGCTGTGGCACTCTACACTCTAAATACAATTAGCGCCTGTGCCTTGCGCACTGCGAGAAGATACTGAAACAGAGGGGGGAAAGGGACCAAAACAGAGAGAGAGAGAGAGAGATAGGGGAGAGATAGAGAGATAGAGAGCGAGAGAAGAGCAAGAGTAAGAGAGGGCTGTGAATGTAAGAGCTAGTGTATCAGCTCTTGGGGTGTCTGGCAGTTCACACACACGCACAGACACATACACACAAGCGCACAAACAATACATAAACACACACAAACAATACACATAGGCAGACACAGAAACACACAAACAGCACACCCAGACACAAACGCTTCTCCCATCAGATGGCAGGCGCACTAAACAGTGTTGGTGAGAGGGCTCTGCTGTGAGCTCTGTGTTGGGGCCAGACTTGCTGAAAGTGGTGCGGGCGTGGAGCTTTTGTTTTTCTGGAAAACATTTTAAAAATTCTCAAAGGAAAACAGCACACGAGCGGCAAGAGCCCGGCTGAAAATCAGCAGCCAATGCACCTTAAAAATAACAAATAAAAAAACTCTTGAAAATAAACAAAATATTATTTACAATAAAAGAAACAGCCCAAACACAATCAGAGGTATCCCTCCCTCACTGTAGAGACCTCTACCACTGACCTGGGCGAGACGCTTTAAATTGAACAGGGACTGCACCTCAGGTCCGGCTTTAGCAAGTCAAAAGTCTTCGCCGGCATAAATTTACTAATTAGTGCAAAGGAACAAAGGTAGTGCTAATGAAGGAAGCCAGCTGGCCCGATGCAAGCTTGGGGCTAAAAACACAGCAAGCCTCCCTTCACGGACTTCAGTAACTGTCTTTGTAGGGAGTTTGCAACCCTTGTTTTAAAAATTAATTAGCAAAAGAGACAGTGAAGATTGGACAGTGAACAAGACTAGAAGTCATTATGTATGACATTGCAGAGTTCAATTCCTCCTGCACGCTTAGAACTTTTGTGTGATTATGATGATTGTAAGCGTACACACTATAATGTTACACACTTTGTTAAACTGTAACTCATAATGGAGATACACTGCACTACAGGGACAGTAAAATAAAGTGTAACCTTATTTGCTGTACTTTAGTGAACCTATTTTGATGGGCCTATTCCTGTGTTTTCAACAAGTAAGGACACAGAGGCAGTATGCCTTAATCCTTAAAGCTTGTGAGAGGATTTTACAAATCAAAACAGCCTACCTGCTATATTCTCCCATGGAGAAAGACAGAAATGGCTTTTGTCGTTGTGCCGTCACAAACATTCCTTCTGGTTGTGGCGGGTGAAAAAAAATGGTGAGAGAATGGAGAGCGGGAGATGGCAGGCAGGCAGGCAGGAGGTGTCAAGAGTGACTCACCTGGCTTGGCGGGGAAGGTGCGGGGTGTGGGGGAGGCAGGAGGGCACGGCGGGGGCAGGAGGGGGCGAGAGGGGGGCGCTCGGAGGAACAGCAGGAGAGGTGGCCATGTCCTTTTTGGTCAGGGGTGGGGTCTCTGATGACGAAGTTGAGGGCACAGAGTGCAAGAGAATGACGTACAGAATAGTTCTGGGACTATCAAAAGGCAAATTTGAAAATAACCACAACCTAGTGCAAATGGCCACTTTATCTAAGACAGAAGGTGAATTATATACTGAAATCTTTTGCATGAACATCACAACAGCACATTTATATATGTGAATGTGTATATGTTTACAGGAACCTTACCTTGTGAGGACGTGTGTTTGGGAGGTTTGAGGTTTGGGTCCACATACGAAGGAACATCACTTCTTAGAGTTGTTCCTGCTAGATGGGATGCACTCACCCTTTCATTACTTGTACACACACACGCGCACACACACACACACACACAAAATCAGCATCTCAACATATGTGCAGAATTGCTATGTTACTGTGTCATGTTATTACTCCATCTGATCTGATTAATACATACAGTATGGATTAGGTATTATATTTTATCTTTTGTGCTTTTACATATCATTATTTGCTTTTATTTTTTAAGCACACTGAACTGCCTCTGTGTATATAATGTGCTATACAAATAAACCTGACTACAGTAAAGGCTGCATTTCTGTTTGGATTCCATAAAATCAGCCTAAATGGGTACTGGTGCCTTATTTTTTTGCCATTTTCCTTTTGACGCCTACACACAACTGTGTCGAACCACTGAGGGCCTGTACGGTTTTTGTCAATGTGCATTAAGGTATTTAACAATTTATATATTTGCTGTTGAACCCAGTTCTCTAGCATTGTTTAGACATTGCAAAAATCCATTTTTTTCTGTGAAGTGAGAGCTGTAGTAAAAAAAACAGGTATTTCTGGTGTAGTTGTAGTTGGAGACAGAATGCCATTTGTCTGCTCTTCAACCTTGAGAATATATTTTGATATGGATCTGCTACGTCCCCTTAGAAGACTGGCTTTATTCCCAATATGTTCATATCTCCAGAGGAAAACTTAAGTTGATGCGCATGTTGCATGGAGTCAATTTTTCAAGGGAGTAAATTGATTTACAACCTTAGCGAAACAGTAAAAATTGGTTACCATAAATACTTCAACAAACAGTAAGTATCTTTGATTGTAATTTGGGGATCTTAAATATAAATGAGGGTGGTGTGGAGGATTATGGGTAAAAATAGGTTTGTAGTGTAAATGAGTATACATTTCACAAGCTGTCAAGACAATGAATGATGGTAATATGCAACTTACAAATAACCAACTGTCAAAATGTGATCAGATAGATTTTTTAAAGATTATCCTGTAGATGGTGAAAACAAAATTCCTTTTTTTATGCATAAAAATGACAGGTTGCCTCAAATAAGATGTTCTGTCTCATGGCTGCATCTTTACATAAAAAAAAAAAAAAAAAAAAAACACTTGAAAATGTGAAAAGCTTTCTAGCTGCGGCTTTTGTCCTGGGTGAAGTCTTGTGACAGCACCCTGTAGAGTGCTCACCTGTGTTCCCCATAGCCATTGACTTCAGGCGGCTGCTTCAGAAGGCTGCCGTTAGGATGAGGCTTCTCCAGCCCAGCTGCATCTGAGCTGAGAGAGAGAGAGAGAGAGAGAGAGAGAGAGAGAGACAGAGAGACAGAGAGACAGAGAGACAGAGAGAGGGGGAGCGTCTAGTTAAATCTGTGGAAAAGACCCCATGCTGCTTCTTGTTCCAGTTGGTGGTGCAAATGAGAGGGCTCTGTAGCGTATAGCAGCTGTGCAGCATGACGTGCGGCAGCGTGTTTCTGTGGGGGTTACATGCTGTACTGCAGACAAATATGCATGCGTATGTATATTCGCTGATGTGCTGTAGATGGGACTGAGCTGCTACACGTCTGTGTGCACATGTGTGTGTGTGTGTAACAGCGGGTAGCATGTCAGTCCATGTCACACCTCCTGCTGTTAATTTAGCATCTGCCTGAGCTGTTGGCTCTGGTCATACATGTGTATTTTAAAATAAATCTGTGTGTGTGTGTGTGTGTGTGTGTGTGTGTGTGTGTGTGTGTGTGTGTGTGTGTGTGAGTGAAAATGGGTGGTCCATCTCATCTGTCTTTCAGCTGGCACCGTTTGCAAAGCTGCTGGTCCATGGATCACATCTGTGTTTGTGTGTGTGTATAAGTGTGCCTGTATGAACGAAGGTGTTTGCATGAGTGTATGTGTGTGTGTATGTATGTGTGTGTGTGTATTTTTGTGTATGAGTGTGTGTGTATATGTGTGTCTGTGTGTGTTTTTGTGTGTTTTTGTGTGTATGAGAGTGTGTGTGTGTGTGTGTGTGTGTGTGTGTATGTTTGGGTGTCCGAGTGTGTGTGTGTGTGTGTGTGTGTGTGTGTGTATTTTTGTGTGTATGAGAGTGTGTGTGTGTGTGTGTGTGTGTGTATGTTTGGGTGTCCGAGTGTGTGTGTGTGTGTATTTTTGTGTGTATGTGTGTGTGTATGAGTGTGTGTGCGTGTGTGTGTATTTTTGTGTGTATGTGTGTGTGTATGAGTGTGTGTGCGTGTGTGTGTATTTTTGTATGTGTGAGTGTGTATGTATGTATGTGTGTGTGCGTGTGTGTGTGTATTTTTGGGTGTCTGAGTGTTTGTGTGTATTTTTGTGTGCATGAGTGTGTGTATGAGTGTGTGCGCACGAGTGTGTGTGTGTGCTTACCCGTCTTGGAGCGTGCGCGTGTGCTGGAGCTGCTGGCTGAGGCGCTCCTCCTGCAGGGCCAGCCTGTGCTGCAGCCGCTCCCTCTCCTGCTCCAACTGCCTCTTCTGCTCCACCAGACACCGCCGCCGCTCCTCCCACTCCTCCCCTCCAGCAGGGAGCGCCACCACAGACACACCTGCCCAGCCGCCTCCCCGCCGCTCGCACCCCTCCTCTGCCTCTGCCCCTCCCTCCGGCCCCTGTGGCACAGTGGTGGTGGTGGCGGCTACAGGCCCCGGGGGGGCGTGGGGGCAAGGGCGGTGCTCTCTCCTGGATCGAGCGACAGATCTGGGCTTGGGGTTGCTAACGGAATAGACGAGGGTGGACGGCGGGGTCGTGGGGGTGGGGGTGGCCAGGCCAGGGCTGTGATTGGCCAGCAGGGAATGGGAAGGGGCCTGGGTCGTGGGGGCTGCTGCGGCTGCTGTGGCCCTGCTCACAGGTGTGTCTCTAGGGGAGGGCAGGTCCAGGTAGGAGCTGTCCAGTGTGGCAGCCTTCGCCGAGCGAGACCGGCGGCTCGACCTCTCGCTTCTGGAGGCCTAGAGGAACAGAGATACATACAGGAGGAGAAGAAGTAGAGAGAAAGAGAGAGACAGGTGGAGAGAGAGAGAGAGAAAGCGAGAGAGAGAGAAAAAGAGATAGAGACATATTGGTTACAAGAACTACTCACCCCCCGCACATACATACAGACACAAACACACATACACATGAATACATATACCTACCGAAAGACTTGCTTATGCAACAGCATGGTTATATTTAAATGTACATATTTGCACAGTATGTATTGTTATTTCTGTTGCTGCTTTCACAATGCAGCATAGAAAGAAAGAAAGAGAGAAAGAGAGAAAGAGAGAAAGAAAGAAAGAAAGAAAGAAAGAAAGAAAGAAAGAAAGAAAGAGAGAGAGAGAGAGAGAAAGAGAGAAAGAGAGAGAGAGAAAGAGAGAGAAGAGAGAGAGAGAAAGAAAGAAAGAAAGAAAGAAAGAAAGAAAGAGAGAAAGAAAGAGAGAAAGAGAGAGACAACATACATACATACATACATACATACATACATACATACATACATACAAACATACAGGGTAGACAACCTGTCCTATCAGACAATATGCTTGGGAGAGGGAGAGGGAGAGGGAGCAACAGGAAAATGCAAGTTAGAGATAAAGAGACAGAGGGAAAAGCACGTGGGGTATGAGTCAGGAGGAAAGAGTAGTAGTGAAAAGAGATTGATATCACCTCTCCGGGCAAGGAGAAAAAGGAGAGAAGAGAGAAGACAAGAGCAGAGAGATGGCGAGGGAGGAGAGGAACAGGAAAGAAAGACGAGACAGATGCACAGAGGACAAAGAAGGAGAACAGATTCTTAAACACACAACTGATCTTCACCTCTCAAGGCTCACAATGATTCGCACACACACAGGTAAGCTAAACAGACAGTAAGCAGGGTCCCAGGCCGTCTGTGTGAGGCAAACACATTCATGCACACACACACACACACACACACACACAAGGGAGGCTCCACCTTCGTCATGACAACGGAGGCAATGACTAATTCAAGAGGGGGTCAAGGGTCGGGCAAGCGCGCATTAGTCAAACTCAAGCATCCTGCGAGGATGGGCCGCTCACTAATGCTCTCCCTCCCCATCTCGCTCTCTTTCACTCTCTCTCTCTATCTTTCTTTCCCTCTACGCCTCTCTCTTTCACGCTCTCATCTGGTGTTCCGGCCTGGGCAGAGAGGCTGCAGAGCTTTGCCGTAGCAAAACGGCTGGATAATAAGTCAGAGACCATAGCACTGGCTGACTGATGGCTGAGCCCAGACCACCCAAAGGCATCGTTTGGTCGTGAGGGTAGTCACCATTAATAGGTCGGCTACAGATTGGAAACTGAGGCGGTGTGGGGAATGGGGGGGGTTGGTATGGTTGCTTTACTCAGTGGGGTGTTCCACAGCAGCAGAAGCACCAGGCAGTTCAGTTAACTGCACAATGAAATACCAGTGAATGGTCCCTCCTCTGGAAACATTTCAACATTTGTGGCTGCACACAAAATAGTTCTCTGAACAGTTCTCTAAAAAGTCTCTGAGGTCACAAAACATCAGTATTAATATAAGGACACTGATCATTTAGATACTGCTAGCATTAATCAGTCACACATGTGGGGAGTTAGTATATACAGGATGGACAGAAAAACTGGACACCTTTTGAAATGATTATAGCTACTGAATCACTGAGGCTACCACAACTAAAAATTACACCAATTAAAGCTCATTCAGTTCTCTTTGCAGTGACATCATGATTCATCCACCCTGTGTCAGCGGTGGCCTAGCGGTTAAGGTATCGAACCTGTGACTGCAGGTTTGAATCCAGGTTCGGCAGTAGTGCCCTGAGCATGGTACCGTCCTCACACACTGCTCACGTGTGATGGGTTAAATGCAGAGGTTGAATTTCTTTGTGTACACTGTGTGCTGTGTGATCACAATGAGCAATGGAACTGACTTTCACTCTCACTGTACACTATATGGAAGGGCCATTTGGACCACATGGTCAAGTTATGGGTGCAATGCAGCCAATGCCGCAACAAGTGGCACACACTGACTGTGGTGAAATTTGGATGAAACTCTGAAGCGGTGTTTTTCGGCCATGACCTGACCTGAATGTCCACAGGAAAAGAGGTGGGCTCTCTGTTGTAAAAGACAAATCCTTTCAAACCTTTTTTACTACCCATACGTCACTAAATCTCCAAGCAAACACAGGGTGAGACTGTCCTATTTCAAAAGCATGGGCAGGCTGGTCATAGGTAGGATTGGGAGGATTCCTTGAACGGGCGGCCTGTTCCCGGCCGAACAAACGTAACCACAACATATTTTTAATAAAACAAATATATACTGAATTAATAGATTAGCAATACAAAACAAACATAGTTGTTCGAGAAAAGAATGACGACCCCCTCTCCAATCTCCCTGTGATGCCCCCCTCTCCAAGTGCTCTATTCTGTTCAATAAACCTGAAGCAAATTCAAAATATAATGGATTAGACATTTGACACACAACTATGTTTGGAATAAAAAAAAAAGTTTGAAAGAGTGAAATAAACAGTGAGATGATGCTGGCATATCGCTGATGTCAGTTGTTAACTACTGGAAAACTTGTAACAGTTATAAGGATGCCCACCTAACCACTAGCTAGCTGCTGTTTAAGATTAGCAATCAGTGCACAATATGTAGCAATTATTTCCACTTCAAAATTCTAGCTGCGACTTCTGACCAAGTAGAACGTGAGTCTTGGCATTGATTTCAGCCCTCAGAAGTTGTCAGCAAAGTATCACCTAAATTTACTTAGCATTCTGTACATCAGATATTTTTTTGGCATTTGTTATGAGACAACCTCTAAATGAAAGGAAATAAGCAAGATTAATGACTTGATATTGGAAATTACTCTTGATAACACACATTTATTAACCTTTCTAAATGGTCACTACAGAAAATTGTCTTTTTTACGTAGACAAGTTTTTACGTTTACACGATGACGGTCTGAACAGAAGACGCAAAAGTGGCGTCGCGTCGTCACTTTTTATTCCACGTTTAGACAAGCGTTTTCAGGAGGAAATCTGCGTGCATACGATGACGCAAAAGTGTGTGGAATTCGATGGGGGTATGCATGCCAGGCGGCTAGGTAGACATTCTCCCAGGTCTCGTCCATAGCAGTCTGACTCGCCTGCAACGAACCAGTGCATCCAGAATTTGACAGAGGTGGTTGAAGATCCTCCTCTGTTCAGTAATAGTATATATACAAATTCTGTACATTTGCTGGAATGCCTCTTGCAAGTTTATTAGAGCTGCTAGAGCAGCTTGAAGGTCCGACGCATGGAAATCGCATGGATCCATTTGTTTCCCTGTACTGCCTCATGTATGTGACGTAAACACGTACACAGCATGAGCTGATCTGACCAGAGTTTTGCGTCTTGGGCCGTTTAGACGGAAAAGCTACGGCGGAGCGTATTCAACTTTTCCACTCTGGAGGGTGGTTTCAAATGTTTGCGTTTTTAGGCCCCGAAAACGCCGTCACCGTGTAAACGAAAGGCACTTCCGATAAAATATTTTGTCGTTTTTGCCCGTAAGCGTTCTCGTGTAAACAGGCCCCTAGAGATGCTACTATCACAAATTGTTGCAACTCTCCCTGTTACAGTTACGTCTGCTGGGGTAAGCTGTTCAAAACTCAAGTTCATTAAAATATTTCCATTTATGAGTGGGGCAGGAATGTTGAAGTGGTCAGGCTATTATCAGCATCAATAGCCGCAATAGCCGAGCCGAGCCGGGCCGGGCTGGGCCTTTAGGGGGCACCCTCGGTGCTTGTAGCCCCTGGGCACTAGCCCCATGCCCTCTAGAGCTGTTGTGTCCACACTTCCCAACTACTAGCCCCTCTGGGTTACGCCCTCGTTTGCAAAAACGTCACTGATACAGCCCATTTCCAAGCAGGATAGGCGGGCAATTCAGTAGCAGTAGTAGAAGAAAGTAGAAGACGATTATATGACCAAGTATCAGACCAGCAACTACTGCCGATACCTCTGACTGCAAATACTTCTTTGGAGGATAATAGACGCCATGGAACCTCTGCTGGTGCAGATCGTCCTCCATGTTGTTCATGTTCCAATATATTTCTATATATTACTATAGGCTATAAAGCAAAAATACACCGTGCTTATGTTTTAATGGAACAAGACTGACGGCCACGGAGCTTCAAATGCTTGTTAGGGAATGCATCTCACATTCTGATATTTCCACACAGTGCTGCCATCAAAACGTAGCCAAATGACACAATGTACTGCTACTTTAAGGTATAACAATGACAGAAGCAGATCATTTTATTGCTAATTAGATCAACAAATTGCAATTTTTATCAGCCGAATATGAGCTAGGTCATCTATAGGCAATTGTATTACTTTTGTTTACCAATGGCAACAGTTGCTAAAGGAAGAAAAGTCTTGTTTTAAACCAACGGTACCACTACCTTCAGCCCAAACGGTCAAAAATAGCATATATATATGAATTTCATTGAAAACCAAGTGATTTTGACCTATTGGCTTGACACACGTTTAAAACAGTTAACTGTTAAGTCACCGTGGAGAACCACGTTAGGACGCACAAGAAAAGGAGAGACACTGGAAAGTTGTGATTTTATGTCGACAGCTGCACACTTCAGCACTGCGAAACTGCATTAAAAGTAGCCTAAAACGACACAAGGCAATGTTATAGGCCTAGTCATTTGTTTGTTCCAATTAATTTGACAAGGAGTCATTTAGTCCACAGCATCACGGTGGGCAACTGAAATGTTACCAGCCAAATACGAGACATACAGAGAATGTAGAATTAAGCTCGCTTGAGTAGCCGCAGTTCAGATTTATTTTATGTAGGGAAGGGGGATTGGTTTGTTATACCATGTTTTTTTAGCCGTAGTTTTTTATGCTTCTCGTGAATTTGCCGGGTTGTTGTTCGCTGAATGTCCAAACTGTCCAAGCTGTACCGCTTCGTGACTCCCTTGTTTCTGGAAACCTCGTTTTTTTTTTTTTTTTTTTTTGATTCGCGTCGTCTTCTGCCCAGACCACAGGGAGAGCTCGGATATTTTCAGCTGACCAGAACTGGCGATTCATCTTTTTCATATTCTTCAGTAACGACGGTAATACAGGTGCAGATAATACTCTGCCATCTTCGCTTTATTTTGCTTCCAAATGTTGACGCCGCCCGACCTTGACACCGCCTCTAGACCCGCTGTAGCCCCAGTAGGACCATCGTTAGGTTGGGCCAGAAATCGCGGGCTAGTAGCCCCAGGACAGCCCCTGTAGGCCCGACCCTGAACGTGTGAAGCCACTTAGCACCGGTCCGGTACGCCCGCAATGTAAACCCCGCTAATGTTGACCTGGCTGGCTGAGGATGTGTCAAATGATGACCTGACTGATGATTTTGCAGCCAAGAAAGTCAACAGGGTGCCCCTTTAGAGGCTCTACATAGGGCACTGGACAGCTGCTTATCACACAGGAAGTTCTACAGAATAATTTCCAGAATTTCTAAAATTTCCTGTGTTGACTAAATCCCATTACTTCTTTACATACAGTTTCTGAGTTCTACAGTTATTGCACAGGTCTGTGGCATGTTATTTTTACTCACTTATGTAATGTCTGGGCGCACTGTTATGCAAAGTTGGCTTTGTTACATTTTAAAGCTTTTATTTTCTTCCTTTACAGTTCTATACAGTACTAGCGCTGCAGTGCTATTAATATTGGATTGTACCTAAAGAATTAACACAGTTGGCAAAGTTTAGAAAATATTTAATTAATAATATTTGTGTAGTGTGCCTCTGTGTTGGGGGGGGGGGGGGGCAAAGCTGTTGTGGTTATGGCACCCAAATGGCTAGTAGTGGCCCTGTGTGACATTATGTACTTCAACAGACTCTACTGATCAGTGCATGTTGTTATATCATTATACTGTTTTAAGTATCCGTTTTAAAATTACAGTTCCACTTCTGTTTGGCATGCACTCAAACAAAAGGCCTCCCAGGGCCAAACCAAGCTCCCGTGCTGAATTTCAACCGCACTCCACTTCATTGGATTGGACAAACACAAATAAAACAGTTTGTTATATTTTAAATGTGTGTGTGTGTGTGTGTGTATGTGA
This sequence comes from Coilia nasus, assembly GCA_027475355.1. Taxonomy (NCBI): domain Eukaryota; kingdom Metazoa; phylum Chordata; class Actinopteri; order Clupeiformes; family Engraulidae; genus Coilia; species Coilia nasus. The sequence continues at coordinate 4,428,010 of CM050209.1, forward strand.
GAGAGAGTGAAAGAGAGAGAGAGAGCGAAAGAGAGCAAGGGAGAGAGAGAGAAAAAGAGATAGTTTAACTGTATATATTTTTGTTATCCCACCTGCCCAGGGACTGCAGTTTTTAAATATGATACAAAGCACCTCTTCCTCTATGTGACTAGTGCATTGTGTACATTATCCTTGTAAGAAACTGACTAAATATTCTAAACTAATTAAGAAAGGCATAAACATACTCTAAGACATACAGCTATACAGTGTAGGCCAAAACAAAACAAAAAAACAAACAACGACTTGGTCATGACTTAACTTATAACATTGCCTGTATGCCACGACCTACTACATCCAAATACCTTAGCATGCTTTTAGCACAAAGCGAAAGGTACCTGGGTGGCTTGCTACTTTAGGCAGAATTTTGCAGTGTGTTTGCAGGCAAACCACACGGTCCAATTAGCCACATTGAGGCTCAAAAACGCAGACAAAATGGACGTCAAAACTTCCGGGCAAGGCAAGATGGCGGTGTTGAGGCACGCCCATCCGAACTGTACCTGAAACTAGCTAGCTCGCTATGCAGAAGCTACTACTGTAACGGTTGAGTGGCAGGCACTGACCGCACTGAGTAGAAAGCAGTGCCAACTGAGTATTCGGATGCAGCCATACTTGCACAAAGACATACAGAAAGGAGCACAGACAGCTATGTTACCTTGGTGTGGGAGTGGGTGTGGTTGAGCTGTGCGATGGACTGGTTGAGCTTGTCCTGCTGCTGGGCCAGATACTGCTGGTAGAGCGAGAGCAGCTCCTGACACTCCCTGTACTGCTGCTGCAGGCCTTCGCAACAACACCATGGTCAAGGGGTCAACACGCACGCACAAACACTGGAGGGCGCAACACACACACACACAAACACACTAGAGCGCTCAAACACACACATACAAAGCGCCCCCTGGTCATACACAAACATACAAAGACACATGCGCTCACACACACATACTGCCTCATGGTTGTACACAAACACACACACACACAAAGAGGAGCATACAAAGTACACAGAAGTAAAAAAAACAAGACAGGCGCTCTCCCACAGTTTTTGCCTCATGGTCATACACAAAAACACTCAAAAAATACCAATAAGCTACCCCCGACCCAAACCCCACACAGACACATACACACCAACACACATGGGAGCACACATACAAACACACACACACACACACACCTCACTAACCCCTCTTACTCACTTTCGCTGTAAGGCATCAGCCTCTACCGAGAAAACACAGAATAGCCAAGCGCCTTTAGGTAATAATTACAGCAGCCTACATACATACACCTACAGTTCAAACCAGGGCTAGACAGAGGCAGGCAACATAAAAAAACACACTAATACAAAGACAAGAACTCCCATTCTCACTCACACACTCTCTCACACACACACAACCACACACACACACAACCACACACACACTCTCTCACACTCTCGGAACCACACACACACACGCACAAACAAACACACACACACACTCTCGCTCTCTCAGACTCACTCACACACACACACACACACACTGAGTAGAGCAGGCCAGAGCACTCTGGAGTCCAGTGGTCTCTCCGGCTTCAATCGGCCTTCAGACCAACAAATGTACTTACAGCCCCACTGCAGGAGAAACGAGTCGAACGCAGCAGAGCCAGCCAGAAAAACAGGAGTACACAGAGAAGTGCACTTTTAAACAAAACACACACACACACACACACTCCCCCCACATATGTACACCCCATACACACATACTTCCACATTCATAAAGTTGGCTACGCTATGCTGAAGTATTTGTGTTTTGCAATAACAATGTGCAACATGCAATAACAAATCCCACATATAAACACTGAAGTAAATTTAAATAAATGAAGAATGTAAACATGCTGACAGAAACACACACACAACTGCCCTCGTGCTGCCACAGTAAAGGAGAAGTAAAAAAATGCAGAAAAAAACAAAGTTTGTTTTCGGGACTCCTGCAAACATTCCCTCTCTCATACACACACACACACACAAATACACATTCTTCAGAGTCTTGCACACCACCGTTTCCATCTGGATCTGGCTGGGCAGAAGCGGGCAGAAAGCCAGGCTGGGTGACAGGATGTTGGCACGCTTTTATTCACACAAACACACACACACACACAGCCAGCAGAGCAGAACCCCACAAAAACCGATCTGGAGCAGAACCGGTAGCAAGTCTGATGGGTCCACTAATGACAGAACCCGTCTTCTCTCTTCTCCTTTCCCTCTGTATCTAGGAAAAGACACACACACACACACACACACACACACACACAGATGATGGCCAAAAACTTTTCATATAGCCTGTGGCCAACTGACAAACTTGGCCAGCCGAGGTCCTAAGACATCACACCCCTCAGTCGCCTCGTGGCAGCACTGCTGATCCAGCTTCAGAATGACAGCAGCGAGGGTGCGCGATGGGACGGGACGAGGCTGTTCCTAGATCAGTGCACCCCGAAACCCTGCTAATGCCAGGATCACAGTGCCGGCTGAACCGGGATCAGCATGACTGATGATGCCAATGAAAATGATGACTGATGTGGAGGGGGAGAACATCATGACTGTGGTGCAAATACCAGAGGCATAGGAATAATTTCCGATCAGCACTTCAGAGGCCTTTCATTTCATTTGCTGCCATAATGTCAACACAGGATGATGGCCAACCGTTTCTTTTGCTTCGCTCTCATTTTGAACCATGTTGAACTGCACAATTGGCTCAATGTCGACAATTCAACCCAGCATGATGCGTCAACGCGAGGTATCCGTCCAGGGCCTCAAGAGGATCTGAAGTGGATTCAATAGCTGCAAAGTCATTGGAAGATAAAACCAACGGCATTAAAATGTGCCTACACAAAGCACACAGGCACTACAGTTAATCACACCAACTGCCTTTACACCCCAATTAACCTTCATCCTACCCACAATCCTACCCACCATCCCTGGCCTTCAAGATGACTCACTCTCTCTCACTCACTTACACACACACAAGCTCAGATGACCGGCTCTTACCAACTTACACCAGAGCCAAACTTTTTGCACAAAGCTCAAACGACTGATTCAATATTAAGCACAGGCTTTGATCTGGAGCCGCATAGCCAAAGTGCACGGTTTTGATGTAGTTCTGCTGGTGGTGATGCAACTCTCAAGCTGTCGGGCTGACTAGGGGCTGTGGAGTCAGACACGTTGCACCATACAGCACGCCCATGTGCTGACTAAGACTCCACTGCTTACGCTAATTAATACTTTGAAAGTTTAAATACTTATTGCCTATTGTCATCATCCTGGAAGACGCATGGAGACAAGTCTGAGCACTATTATTCTGAAGGCCTTCAGCACACACAGCTTGAATCAGGATTGCCGCTTCACTGAATCGTATTCATGGGGTCACAAATAATTACACGAGTGAAATCAGACTAATCCTCATCAATTATCAGCCTTATTACCCATTTACTATCGCTAAATCCTAGGCCTTCAAACATTATTATTCGGAGTGGCATGCTGTAAAGCCAGAAGTAAACCGCATCCATGGACGATTGGCAAAGGCTAAAAAAGCAGAAAAATATACGAAGCACATGCATGACACAGCTACACCATGGCCACAACAAAGTCATCATTTTGATACTTCAAAAAAAAAACAAGTGCAATATAAAAGTGTTGTAGTGCAACAATAAAACACATAGGTGTGTAACTGCTGCTTATAGACGTTTTGTTATGGTCAACCCCCTGATTAATCAGGAAAATCACATGCATGCACATTTGAAGAGCCTGTGGCGGGTAGCTCAGAGTACAATGCCTTACACAGGTTTCCAAGCACACACAATGCATGCAACACACAAACACACACACACTCTATGCTGACTGTAATGGATGCTTTTGTATTGCAAGTGCGGGTACGCGTGAGCAGCACTCTGATATCAGTCTCTCTCCCATGGTGCAGCGGGGCATCCCATGTGACTGCCACAGCGCTGAGCCACAGCTGGCCCCCGGCCAACGGCAGCTCGGCGCTCACAGCCCCTGTATCAGCGAGGAAGATCGCAGGCGACATCTCCTCCTCCTCCTCGGCTGCTGCTACAGGCGCTCGGCCCCGCTCCGCCATCCAAAAATACACACAGTGAATGTGTGTGTGTGTGTGTGTGTGTGTGTGTGTGTGTGTGTGTGTGTGTGTGTGTGTGTGTGTGTGTGTGTGTGTGTGTGTGTGTGTCGGTCTGTCTGTCTATCGGATATTTTAGACAGTCTTTGTCAACGTGATTCACTCCTCCTGTCAGTGTGGGCAGCAATGAAATAATGAAATCTCGGCTCAAGGAGGAACAAAAACGGCATGGCAGAGAGAACATTCCTTCCTGGCCTGTGTTTGCAAGTGCATGTCAGATTGTGTGGTGTGTTGTGTGTGTGTGTATGGCAAAGTAAATCGATGTAAGGATGCGCATTTACACTGGCGGCAGCTGGCCCTAAATGACTTGCAAAAGATTTGCTGTTGATTTCTTCCATTACGAATCTGATTAGATTTCATTTATCCTGGCCTCGCGGTTTGTTACTTCCAATATTAGCACATCTGAAAGCTTAACTGCCTGCACGAAAATCGGTGTGATAAGAACAAGAGAGAGCATGCGGTTCCCTCGACTCACTCCTGAGCCCAAAAATAATGCTTTCACTTGAAATTCTAAATACTTTAATTAAACACAAGCCTTCTCCAGAAAAGCTCCAAACAGGTGAAAAAAGCCAAGACCTCACACAAAACACACACACACACACAGCTCTGGCTCGCGGAGTGCCGCACCAAGGTAAGAAAGCAGACTGCAAACCGGGCCCCATCACTTGACGGATGAAAAACAAAATGGCACCTTTAAAGTGTACTCTGCCCGCTCTCATCAAAGTGTTGACGGATCGAACTCCATAAGGGCTACAGGAAACAGAACTCATTCTAACCCTTAGAAAATGGTTTAGCCTGAGGTGGCTGGTGTGTGTATGTGTGTGTGAGTGTGTGTGAACAGGCAGAGAAAACGAGGGAGGGAGAGGGAGAGGGAGAGGGGGAGAGAGAGGGAGAGGGGGGGGAGAGAGAGAGAGAAAGAGAGAGAGAGAGAGAGAGAGAGAGAGAGAGAGAGAGAGAGAGAGAGAGAGAGAGAGAGAGAGAGAGAGAGAGAGAGAGTGTGTCAAGGTATGTGTGTGCGTGTGTGTGAGAGAGAGTGTGTGTGTATCAAGGTGAGAGAGGATGTGTGTGTGAGTGTGTGTGAGTGAGTGTGACTGTGTGTGTGCGCGCGCGTGTTTGATGACTACGTTTTGCTTCTGAGGCTCATTTCCACTTTTTAATAAAAATTCCCGGTTAAGACCAATTTTCTGCGCCCTCTGCCTGTAATGGAATCTACAGTTAGGAGACGTGGGCAAGAATGCCAAGGAGAGCCTTGATCAAATCCTAATTTCATTCTCAACATGAGCTCCTTAACTTCTTCCTGCGCACAGAATTTAAACAACGATTTTTCTCCATTCTCTCTCACACACTCTCTCTTTCTCTACCCTCCTCTCTCTTTCAGCCTCTTTATTCTCCCCTTCTCTCCAATATCCCTGCGATAACTCTGATAGTCGCGGATAGGACGAGGCCTGATTGTTCCACAGATTAGTCCTCATGGCTCGGTTTGCCTTTGCCTTTTTCCTCTCCACCTTCGGCTGGCATTTAGGAGGGGCAGCGCGCCTTGCCAGGGTCTTTAGGAGCACTGTCGTTTCCGTGGGGGTGCTTCTATGCTCGCGGGCTCGTTCGCTCAACCGCTCAACCACACACCCACCCACCCGCCCGCCCGCCTGCCTGCCTGCCTTCCTTCCCGCCGCCGCCACCCCCAAATCTCTTTTTAATAGAGTTTAGGACTGCGGCTCAAATGCCAAGGCCGCCAGCTTAAGTGTGTTTAATTGAGTTGTGTGTTTCTTAATTTCACGAGCTCTGCTGCCAATTGTGCAATTTGGCCGGCCAGCCATCACTCTTCCTCAGTGCGCGTTTGCCACGGAGGCTTGTTCGCTGAAATAGGTCTCACTGCCGTGTTCTCTTGACCCTGAGTTAAAAACACCAAAAAAAAGTGTGGGTTGTGTGGAGTAGCTCTGCAGATGTAATTGGTCGGCCAAAGAAAAGCACCCACACCATATTACACTCCATCTCTGTAAAATGAAGCGGGTAAGACCATGGCCTGTTGCATGGTCAGACAGTTACGCACAAAGCCACACGGTTACAGAAATAAGCACTCAGACCACAGCTCATAACTGACTGCTTTTAAAAGAAGCCATTCCTTGTGCACCACATAAAAAAATTATCCACATAACAGTAAATAGCAGCACGCAGCCACAGCTATCATGAGCAACCTAGTATAGTATACAGTGACTCTCCATGGACAAAGGAGCTGAAGAGTTCTACGTATCTCAAGGTGAAACAGTGCTGTGTTCAAAAAAAAAATGACTCATACTTCTGTCGAGACCTTCCGAAACCAGACAACCCTTTAAAACGATGACATTTCTGGGCTGTCTAAAGCATCTGGATTGAAACACCTCAACCCTCCATCTGCCACTGTGGGTCTTCTCTTTTCCCTCCAGCCCAAGATCATTTCCTTGTTAAACACTGCCACCTGCTGTTCAATCACAGTAAAAACTGTGATTTCCACATTGCATACAACCACATCTGCTAACTGCACTCTGTGGCCCCATCACATACCAAACAAACCCTGCTGTGCAGCCTAAAGATTATTAGCTACAGTGGGTTGCAATAGACAGCTAAACTAGCCAGTGACTTATAATTATAGCTGGCAATTTAGTATACTCTATAAACCAAGGAAAGATGTTTTTCCCTCAGACTTACAAAGCAGGCCACAGCTTTAGTGGCAGATGCAAACAAACCTTTGACTGATATCGCTACTGACATCTGTGCAGGGGGAAATGGATGCCTCCTGGGCTAGAGCGTACCAATACCTAGCCGGTGCAGGTAAACAGATTTGGGAGGCCGAGTTGCCATACTGGATTATGACAAGAACACATGATTATTGTGACCACAGACTTCATAACCGAAACTGAAGTCAGCTTCCTAAATACATCACTTTACTTTCATTATTGAAATAAGTCATACTCCCTACATCCTCATATGCATTGTATCGGGAGATTCTTGCCGATAAACAGCCTTATTTGTATGGGCAATGTGATATTTTTAAGGTACTGCCTCATTGCTGTTCTTATTTCCAAAACTTTACTTTGATACTTCCCTCTCTTTCTGCACTGGCCCTTTGTTTCTCTGTCTTCCCAGACAGGATTTGTAAGTGCTACAATAAACCAAAGCAAATATCTGAGCATATACCTTACATAATGCAGAGTTTCAAATGTAAATACCCATAGCAAAACAAATGTTGCTTACACACAAATGTGGTATTACGTGTTTTTACTTTGACAGGACAATGTGCAGAACCTTACCTGAAAGGTACACAAGATGTTGACTCAGGGGATTGTGAAACACAGCATAGCGAATTTATTTTTGAGATTGTGCCCCTAGTTTTAGAGAAATCACGCACATATCACCCAGGTGACAACTCACACTACTGTCTCCTACAACAGGACTTCAAATATTTCACAGAAGTGAAAACTTCCATTCATTTGTATTCTTCTGTGTATTTCACATTGTAATGTTTACTGTTGTATTAACTAACATCTACAATTTCCCAAAGAGAATTAAAATAAAAGACTAACTAAATGCCAAATGCACTACTTCACCCTAACTGTCCCCAGTACAAATAGATATGAAGTTATCCTGAACCAACAAAACACACCACATTTACACATTCTTTGCAAAAGGATACTTTCTCTCTCCAGAAGGATGAGCTGGTTCTGCTGCTCCAGTTGCAGAATTTTCCTCTCAAACGTCTCCTGCTCGTCTCTTAACTTCTGTACAGACTCCTCCTTCTCCTCACTTACTCTGAGCAAAAACACAGATCTTAGATACACTAAACCTTACTCAGTTACAAGATCTGTTCCACAAATGTTCTCAAGCTGTTTCAATATACCATGTTGGTTTCAATGGTTGGTTTCCAGTGGTATTTGCTTGAGAGTAAAATAAATGACTTTTAACAAGTGCAAATCAATACACATTTACAAATCTAGAGTGGCCTGCTGGCAGGGATAGTCCTTCAAAGATCTGGCAAAATATGATGTTGCTACTCTACTTCTCAACAGGTTTCACAATAAGGGGTAACCATAGCCACTCAGCTGTCATGGACAGACAAGTTACCTGGCCAGCTCCTGGATAAGGTTGGCGATGCGCCGTTTGTCTTCTGGGCAGAGGTCCCTCAGAGAGGGCTTGGTCTTCACATGGGCCGCTTGTGCCAAGCTCGGCTGATCCTCAGGATCAGGTTTAGGACTTGGAGCTGGAGACCTAGCTTTAGTGGAGGCAGATCTGGTAGACGGGGTCATCTTTGTTGACGACATTCCCGCAGCAGAGAGGCCAGAGTGGGATGACTGCTGGCTTCCCCTTCTCTTGTTTCCCTTGTCATGGACAAAGCCCACCGGTGCTTTCCCCTTCCCCTCTCCAGTGCCTCCTGAACCTTGTCTTAGACCAGGTTTCCTGCTCACACCTATCAGGGCAAAAAGGACAGAGTAGTACAATGTGATGTTTTGTAGTTAATGTCTTAATGAAGTCACAAAATTCAGTTACATATGACATCCATATAAATTGAAAGCAATGTAATTGCAATGGCAGTACTGCATGCCAACCTGTGAAATCATTTATCAGCCACAACTATACTGCCCTACAAAGGCAATGTGCAGTAACTATGTTAACATAGAAACTGAGAAAAATGCCTTTAAATATGGCATACTGCCCAGTCACATACTATAGGTAAAATAGTGGTGATGCTTTTATGTAGGCTACTTTTTAATAGGGAGAAGCAAAACATTCAGTAACAAGACAAAGGTGTTACAAAGTCCATTTCCAGTCAAAATTCAATTTGACAAAATGTGTAGTTGCTGCATTTTGGCTTTGTAAGGCATAATAGTACTGCCACTACAGTAAATGGAAATATATCAAACGACACGATACTGTAGACAGTACTAAAGACTTCACACAAAGATAACTGCCAATCTTTCAGTCGCGGCCTATAAGACAAATTTGCGCGAGTAAGAAAACGACAGGGTCAACTTGTGGCAGCATCTCACCTGGTACGTATACCACTGCTTGATCGTCGTCTGATGCTGATGTGAAAGTTAAGAACAATGGTTATCTGAAACATTAATATCTCAACAGTTTAACAGCGAGGGGGTAAAGTTAGAAGGACGAGAGCCGACTGACAAGTTTTAACAGTTGTGTAAACTTGACCAAAACTCGTAATTCCCAATGTAAGCCTAACAGTGTTGGCTTAGGCAAACGCTAATTTGGTCAACAAACTATCCCTGACTGTTGAATAAAACGGACACTGTAGCGTCTTGAAAATTTAAAGCTAGCTGACAAAAGCTAGCATAATCACCTCTGTCAGACTGCTAGCTGTCTCCTTAGCTCAGTAAGTAAGCTATATTTTTAGATACGAATTCTGGCTAGAATTGTCTTTTTGGACAGTTCTTCGGTGGACATCTGTTAAATGCAGCACACTGCTACTCATACAGTTTAATCTGAGCAAATGCCATATATTTACTCCGGGTAAAATAAAAGGAAGGATACTGTCGTTGATCCAAAAAATCCCAGATTTGTTTCGTTCCTCTGCGGCAATCGCCATGTTGAAACAACCGCCACTTCCAAGCAGATTTGAGATGTTCCTGTGGTTGAGTTTACCTTGGTCCCACCCGTGCGTTAAGTGATACGATGTGGCTGTTATGCTGTGCATCTTCATTGGTCAAAAATACTATCATTCAATATTTCAACCAATGACGCATTTGACCTAATCCTGTAGTTTGCGGAATTTGTAAAAACTACAACTCCCAACACATGCAATGTTTTCTTTCCTGGTTACCTCTGTGTGTGCTGCCCACATGAAAATGAATGAAATTCCTATGTTTGGTTTCTGCTGCTGTAATTATCGTTTGCGCGTGTAATGTACGTTTTATGAGAGGAATGGAGGAGCTAAAAGATGAAAAGACCCACAAAGTCTTTATTGAACGACTGACACTTGGTGTTACTAGAGTCCTTGGTAAGATAATTGTGCTTACTGGAAATGTATTTGATAGCTTGTCAGGCAAGCTAGCTATCATGCATGCCAGTTTGCTAATTTCCACGCTAATGACAAGCCAGGTTTGCAATATTCAGCCTTAATTTGACAGTTATTGGATGGCTGTGCATTGGTGTATGGATCCAAATGGAATTAAGTGACGCCAAGTTGACGCAGATCTACCTCATCTGAGCTGAGCTTGCAGTTGTATGTGATATCAACGTGTCATGTTGATGTTTCCTATAGAAAGTCTTCCAGGAGTAATTGACGTGCGTTTCGCAGAAAGAGAGCCTGCGGAGAAACGGTGTTTGCTGTCTTGGGAGCAGGTAGGCACATCGAGCCACCAGTTATTAAAAGAAATAACAATAGCACTTTCATGTGGGAGTAACAACAGTATACTGATTTTCGATGTTCTAAAGTAGCAATGCCCTCTATTCATCAGAAAAATGTATGTATCCTTCCTGAGGACCTCAGAGATTTTTACCTAACAACAGACGGCTTCACTCTGACCTGGAACTCAAAGCTTGAGAGTGAGTCTTCTCATAATTTTCCTGAATATCAACTAGGAATGCCATCCTGCAAAATCCCTGACATTGTGTGTACCCGATGTGTGTACACTTTGTGTGCACCTGCCTAAAACTTGTCAAAAACAACTTGCGCCCATCTTATGCCTTGCGTCCTTTCAGCCTTATGGGAGTTTTAACATTAAACATGTGGATGGCTAAAAAGATACAGTACTGCCCAAAGATTTAGGCAGGTGCCTTCAAACCAGCATCAGTTCATATATATATATTAATAACATAATTAATAACATTTGGTTGTTTCAAAGCAACGAGTGGTACAACTCTCCAATTTAATAGAGCCTGTTTGCCTCTGGGCTAGCAGTTTTAAACCTTCATTTTGTCTGATGGCTTCCCTACACTTGCGTTTGTTCCATGGATTTCTCAGTCATTACCTGCACAATTAGGTTTGTACATGCGTGGTCGATGCGGACACTTTCTAGCTTGGTAAACCAGCCCCTCATACTTTATTTCATTCTGTGCAAAATGAAATGCCACTGTCCGCAGAGTGTTTCCATAGAAGTATACCTGAGGTGACCAAGCTCAGTTTCCCCTACTAAATTCAAGCATATCTGTCAATCTCCCACATTTGAATAATAATGCATTTAAATGGGTGGTTATTGATGATAATATTCTGATGTTGATTTCTCTGCAATGTTACAGATGAGTATGTATCAGTGGGTTGTATGGTGATCAACAGTATAGTCAAGCTGCGACATCTTGGCCAATCTACAGTCTTCTCTCTCCCCAACACACCTACTATTGCTGATCTGGATTCTGATGGAGAGACGGAAGGTAATGTGACAAAATATTGTTAATAGCACAGTTTAATGTTAACTGAACAGACTAACAGACAGTTGATTAAAACAAAGTTCAGAGGAAATATTTTATCCTACCCCATCTATCAGAGCTGGTTAAGTTTGCCCTGTGGTTAGCTCAACATCATGTTCAGACCTTTTCACTTTATGCAACCATTTATCCTATTCTAAATATCTGTCCATAAATGTCAGTCATTTTTTCACAAGGAATACAAACTACTAAGACTTTGTTCACACTCCACAAAATATTCTCATTTCTTTTTAAAATCCAGTATTTGTATATACAAAAAAGCAGTTTGCTGATAAGTGTAAAAAGCTGACCATCTAAAATACTGCCTAAAACTTGAAAGGTTTAATTACTTATTTTAATTGAGTACACAAACAAATTGGATTTGAGTTATCAGTGTGAACAGTGTTCATTCATTGTGTAATACTTTACAGCTATTTGCTCATCAACAGAGCATTACACTGGAGTGTCCTTGTGCTTTTCAGATACTGAGAACGGAAGGGAGAAGCCTCACTTTGACTCCCGCAGTCGCATTTTCGAGCTGGATCCATGTGCAGGGAATGGGAAGGTGTGTCTCGTGTACAACAACTGCACAGAAGGTAGTCACCAAATCATTTACAATAATTATGTCACAAAATTTTCCCATGTATTGGTGTTACTTGTAAGAACTGATAATGACTTGATATTTGCATATAATAAAAACTTGGACTTCAAGGAATATGCCATTGCCACCTTTTTGGGAAATGATCTTATTTGCCATGTACCTCTGATGCATACTCAGAACTGCATTGTCATGTGGACAAGGCACTGCTCAAACTCTGGCTTGTTATTCAGCAGTGCCAACAGTGCCACTTTGTGTAATCACTACGCCCAGGAAGCATTGGTTCAGCAACATAGTATTTATTTACCACTTAGAAATGGTTTAGGGTAAAGCTAAAGGTTAATTAGCAGACACTTTCATCTTCAGTGATCTACAAAGATCACAGTGCTCAGGAACTGAACCAAGATCATCCACAGTCAATGTGACACTAGCTCCCATGCCACCATGTTCCCAGGTTGAATAATTGAGCTGTCTAACACAGACATTTATCAGTTTGTTTGTTTTATTTGTTTGGTTGGTTTTTATCTGCCTGCTGTTTACTGTGTAGGTGAGGTAGCCCAGCAGTGTGATGTGTGGTTCCTGGATCGCTCGCTCTACTGGCACTACCTGACCCCCTCTTTCACCGCCTACTACCGCCTCATGATCACACACCTGGGCCTGCCCGAGTGGCAGTACAGCTTCACGCCCTACGGACCAAGCCCACAGGCCAAGGTCACAAGTCAAAGTTGTGCATGTCACAGCTTCTTGTGACAAAAGTTTCTGTGTTGCAGTAATGTTTCTCGTGTGTTTTGTGCAAATTCAGACAGACGAGCAAAGTGCTTTCATTAGACAAGAAAAGTGCTTTCATTATTCATTTGTAGATTTGTTGGTTTCATTTATACACATTTATGAGATGTGTTGGAAAGCAAGGAACTGCAATATTCCTATAATAACATGGCGGAGATGTCTGTAAGTGTATTCTTAAAACTCATTTAATGAAGTGCAAACATAGCCCTAACTCAACTTCATGTCATACACAGAAGGTCCAAGCCAAATCAAAGATTACACACATTTATCAGTCACTTAATTAACAGTTATCAGTGAACTCTGTCTGCATTTTATAGCTCTTTCAAGGCTCACACTATCTCCCTTTCCCCTTCAGCAATGGGCTGCCCTCTACCAGCCCCTTACCTTCCACTGCGACCCTCTCCTGGACTCTGCAGGAGAGCCACTGCTCAACAAGCTGGACCCGGCCAAAGCCTTTAAGGGGAAAGCCAAGCAGCCTCCACCCAAGAAAAAAAACCCTGGCCAGACATCCTCCACTGGACCTGGGGGTTTGTCCAAAGGACACGTGGGGTCAGGGAGATACAGTGTGCAGAAACGATGATCAGAGCATGCCAGAGGGATAAAGCTTATTGACTCATGGGGTGCACATAACATTTAAGCTGTTTAAATAAGCAAAGAGCGGAATGTGTTAAAAAATGACTGACTGACTGGAAGGAGTTTAAGGGTTTACATAAAAAAATGCAGCTTAGCATCTTACATGTAATCACTTCAAGTTATGTTTATTTTGCCGTCCTTGAGAGATTTCTGTATGTGTATGTATACACACACCTAACCGGACAAATATGCTTTTTATTACTAGCTAATCGCTTCATATTGCTAGCCTCCTGTTTGACTGACAGACTGTGAGCACAATTATATTTGTTCACACCCATCTTATGTTGAATCCCAACTGTTATTTATTTATTTATTAAAGGCTATTTCTGAAACGTATCAAGGGTAAGACTTGGTTTCTAATATGGGTCTTAATCTAATTTTAGATTCTGTACATTTCATGTGTTGCTCTCCTTTCTGACCTAGGATGACATACTGTATTACAGCAGACAGTTGCTATCGGACTAGAGAAACATATGTGAATAATGGTTATTAGTGCATTAGAAGCCATTCAGTTAGTATGACTCATTACACACATATTCTACTACTCTGCAACATATACAACAAGCGCAATCAGAGATGACAACCTGGCCCCCCATATGGGTGGACAGACACACACACACACACACACACACAGACGGACAGGGTCATTGCAATACCTGGTCAGTCCCCCCGGGACCAGGTAATAACATGCTGTTAACATACTGTATACGCCACTTGCTTACATTTGATATTCAATGATTAACAAAAGTAGATGTGCTGAAACAGTGGCCTGCTGTAAACTGAGGAAGAGCTGTAAGGGCACAGAGTTACTTGACTCCATGCTCCACCTTCACCACCCTTCCTTCTCAAACACTCCTGTGTGGTGGTGTTGCATAAGGGCAAACCCAGTGACTGTCTTTCTTCTTCTCTTCTGCTTTGCCTCCATTAGCCTGGATAGCTAAGGGCACTACTCTCTAGGGTCCCCTCTTTTCCTGTTGTACACTGTTTTGTAGCTGGAGTGGTCTTGTACTGAGACAGTTTGGCCTACCCATCTCCTGGCACCAGTCATTTTAGACTGGAGGAAATGCACTGCAGCTTTTGCAGTCCTTGACCTTCAGGTGGAGCCGCTGTACATACAAGGGCGACTCAGCATCAGCGTGGCTCCTCGAAGTCCAGCCTCTCATCCCTATGGTCCCCCAGGTTCCCAGCCTCAGTGCCAGAGTGTCTTTAGATCCAGCAGCTCCTCACACACACACTTCCGGGGGGCCTGGCTTTTCAAGCTTGTCCAGAGGCTCTCCCTCCGGCTCGCTTTCGTAAGCACGGGCACGCTTGTGGACAGAGGGGTGATGCATCTCTACAAACACCCTGTAGATCAGGGCACCGACAACACCACCAACCAGAGGGGCAACGACGGGCACCCACCACCATGCGTGGCCTGCCCTAAGAGACAAAAGAAGCAGAGGTCAAAGGTGTGCGTCTAACTGTTCATCTGTTAGATTGATGATAAGAAGGCAGTTGGTTATCTTTTGTTTTCTTTTCAATGATCATCTGTCCATTGTCTGTTCTCATTTACCTAATCATGTATGCAACCAATACCCCTTCTTGGTTGGTTTTAATACTAGGTTGGTTTGAGCTCCTTTTATATAGACAAGGAATATCACGTTAGCAGTTTGTTTCACTGAGGTTTTAGGCTGAGACACCCAATCAGTGCTCCCAGTCCCATCTCAGTAAGATCCTTCTGCATAAGGCCTGTAACCATACGCATCCCTCATTTCCCATAAGCCTTTCCTGAGACCCCATATTTGCCATAAATCCTGTCTGTATACATTAGTCATCTACCGTAAGCCCCTTTTCTATATCATCAATCTTTCGTGAGCTGTCTGCTGCTTCGATTCTATTACCCATGAGTCCTGAACTGAACACTCCAGTGTTCTATAAAGCCCACTTTTGCTGTGTGGCAACTACTGAAGTGCACCCAGCATCTTTATCTATTGAGTTCTGTAATAAGTGCATACATTTCCCATAAACCCTCATCCCTTAAGCATTCTTTTTCCCCAGAAGGCAATTGTATAAATTCCTTACTTGAACACTTCAGGTCCCCATCCAGCAAGGGCACTGAACACTCGGGGTGCCAAGTCTCGGGTGGGATTGATGGCGTAGCCACTGTTACTGCCCAGAGAGATGCCAATCAGCAGTACTAGGAGTCCAGCTGCCAGGGGTTCACTGCCAATTGGTGCAGGCTGGTTTCGCCGGTCTGACAAGGCCATCAAGCAGAGAAGGAGCACAGAAGTACCGACCACCTATGAGAGAGAGGGGGAAACATGAGAGAATCGTGTGTGAATTTAGATCACTAAAGTGTGGAAAAAAATGCTATTAATACCTCTAGTATGTACAGTATGTCACAAAAGTGAGTACACCCTTCACATTTTAGCAAAAAAAACTGCTATATCTTTTCAAGGGATAATACTACACAAGTGAAACTTCGATATGTTTTTGAGTTGTCAATGTACAGCTTGTGTACCAGTATTAATTTGCCATCCTCTGAAAACAACTTTACACACAGTCATTTTTGTATAAATAGCAGGCCACAAAAGTGAGTACACCCTGAATGATAACTGTACATATCATTCAACCATAAAAACACACTTTTTAAAAACTCACTTTTTCAATCATAATTTTTAATCAGTTTTGGTCTGCTCAACTGGACCCTACAAATTCGTATGTCATGTATTAGAGCTATTCATTTTTTTGTTTTGGCTATAATTCTCTCATACTATCCACTGGATGACCAACATGGCTCCTCATGGCAAAAAAGAAAACTCAGGATTTGAGAAATGGAGTTGTTGCTGTACAAAATGATGGCCTATGCTATAAAAGATCAGCAACACCATGAAACTGAGCTACACCATCATAGCTTGAGTCATTAGGTGGTTTTCCAAAACGGGTGCATTGTCAGAACAGGCATTGACAGGATCAGTCAAAGAAGTTGGGTCCACACACTCAGTGTCAGATGCAAAAGTTGCCTTCCAAAAATAAATGCACGAGTGCAGACAGCATTGCTGCAGAGGTTGCAGAGGTGGGAGGTCAGACTGACAGAGATAAAATAATATGTCACACAGTGCAAACAAATCGGTCTTCATG
This sequence comes from Coilia nasus, assembly GCA_027475355.1. Classification (NCBI taxonomy): domain Eukaryota; kingdom Metazoa; phylum Chordata; class Actinopteri; order Clupeiformes; family Engraulidae; genus Coilia; species Coilia nasus. Next base: position 4,444,726 of record CM050209.1, read on the forward strand.
GTCATCCTTACAGATGAAAGCCTCTTTTAAAACTTGATCACAAAAAAGCCTGATAACTGCAGACATGCAGTCCAAAAGCATGAATTACTGAAACCATATCCTGTGCTCTGATGAGATTTAGATAAACCTTTTTGGCTTAAATGATGTCAGGCATGTGTGGCAGTGGCCTGTTGAACAGTACCATTATAATTGTGCCTTCCCTACAATCAAGCCCAGTGGTGGTAGCATCATGGTTTGAGGCTGCTTCAATGCTGCCAGCACTGGGCAACTGCAGTTCATTGAAGGAATCACAGATTGCAACATGTGCCGTGGCATTCTGAAGCAGAACATGATGCCCCCCCCTCAGAAACTGGGACACATAACAGTTTTTTTCATCATGATAACAACCCCTAACACACTTCCAAGATGAGCACTGCCTTCCTGAAGAAGTTGAAAGTGAAGGTAATGGAGTGGCCAAGTTTGTCTCCACACTTGAACCCTATTGAGTACCCATGGGGCATCCTTAAACAGGAGATGAAGGAGCACCAGTGTCTAACACCTCCCAGGTCCATAATGCCATAATGGAGGAATAGAAAAGGATCACAAAAACAACCTGTGCAGCTCTAGTGAATTTCATATTAAGGCCGTGGTAGATAACAATGGTGCTCACTCAAAAAAATAACGATTTTGACACAGTTTGGACATGTTCACTGTGGGGTGTACTCACTTTTGTGGCCTGCTATGTACAGAAAAAAAAACATATTGAAGTTTCATTTGTGTAGTATTGTCCCTTGAAAAGATATGGCCTATTTTATGCTGAAATGTAAAGGGTGTACTCACTTTTGTGACATACTGTATTTTTACTGTGATTGGTTACACTTAATACTTAGAAATATCTGGGTTTTTTTTTTTATTTCAATCTGTTTCTGAATGTATTTCCTATTGCTGTAATGTAAATGACCAAGAGGGAGGGAGCATGGAAAAGAATAGGTGGTGAATTGGGATCAATAAAGTGGATAAAAAGTGGATTCATATTATGCATGAAGTTGAGGAGCAATGATGAATTCTTAGAAATGTGTTTTTTTTTTGTTTTTTTTGTTTTTTTTTTTATTTTAATCTGTTTCCAGGAATGTATTTTCTATTGCTGTAACACACACGAGTCTGGAAAGAACTGTCAAAATAGCAACAAAAAAAAAAGAAGAAGAACAGGTGCAGTTGGACTGGGGGATGGTCACGGAAAAAGTCTAAATGTTTAGTCATCTTGAAAAGCAAGTTTTATTCACCTATCACAAGTTATTTGATCTAGGGTAACAGCTGTTTGTGACGTGGACACCTGCTTAACCACTTACTTGATCCAGGAAGCCGGCATAGACAGAAAGGTATGGCGCAGGGTATGTGGCAAAAATTCCAGCTGTCGCTTTGGGGCCAGACACTGTGAGATTTCCTCCGCTGTAGTGATGAATGGCATCTGTAGATGCAAACAAAGGATGGAATATGCTCTCACCCCAATGCTTACATATTCTGCAGTGTGGCTACTTGTGCTTAAAATGTGTCCCTAATGAAACTCATATATTGTTCATCTTAGTATGGCACATTCTGTGTAGATCAGGTCAAGATTCTGTTATTTTGTAGAATAATTTTGGCTTTCTTATTTATTATGAAGTTTCTTAAAAGGTATTCTCTAAGAAAGCCTTGGAATAATTGCACCTTTCAAGGTCAAGAAATGTGTAAATATTTCCACTAAACAAAATACATTTTTACAAAATTCTTGCAGATAAAATTGTTGCAACTTTACAATGACCTAAAAACTGTACAAAGATAGGTATAAATTGTACTTCACTATGTGATTTCTAAGAAGCTCATACATACCATAGTAGAGAGAATAGACCGTTCCAGCTGCTAGAAACGATCCCAGAAACTGAGCCGTGACATACAAAGGAAGCATTTTCCACTTCAGACGACCAAAGACACACATCGTAAAGGAGACAGCTGCATTCATATGGGCTCCTACAGGATGGAGAAGACAGAAAGGTGTTTTGTTTGTTTGTGTCTTTGTTAAATATTGACTATTGTTGACTATTTCTTTCACTTTATCACCTACTGGTTATTAGGTCCTACGCCATGAACCTAATTTCGTGTAAAAGAAAACTGGCAGTGAGGTCATGGAAGCACACAATTCTGACATTTACTTAATTCTGACTTACCTGAAACCTTGCCAGCTACGTGGACCCCCATGGCCACGCCAATGCCAAAGCCCAGGTTGATGCTCAGGTACTCCCCAAATGCTCCAGTCCCTGTGACAACCTGAGCCACCGAACCCAAGCCAAACACCTGCAGCAACCAAAGAGCATACAGTCAAGCACAGCCTTGCCATAAGCACGCAGCTGTTTAAGACAATCCAAATATAAACAAACCTGACAGCAAACATAATGTTTGTGAAATGGTGGCCAGCGCTCTCCCTGTTTCAGCAAAAGGAATGTATGTTCTGGGCTAAAACCCTATTATTGGAGCATTACCCTCATTCTGTTTGACACCATAATTACTCTGACAATAGGATTTGTGTAGCAGGTGGTTTCCATGTAAATGACATTAGATCTACACTGTGTGTGTGTGTGTGTGTGTGTGTGTGTGTGTGTGTGTGTGTGTGTGTGTGTGTGTGTGTGTGTGTGTGTGGGACAGGTCTAATGTGTGGCTACTTCCACTATGAATAAACACTTTACAAATCCTTGCCTGTACAACACAGGACTGCATATCTGCAGCTAAACAAACACACACAAAACACACCCACTGACACACACACACACACACACACACACAAAGACAGAGTAGCCACACAAAGACACACTTACAGACACACACAAAAGATGTTCTGTGATTGGTCAGTTCTGTGTGGGTGTGTGGATGCGATTATGGATCATGCGGCTGCAATAACAACAAGGGGTGGTGACTTGAGACACCAATTTAAACTTGGTGCTCTGGCCAGCCGTGGGAGGCTTGAGAGTATGAAATTAGTAACATCATTTTGTAGTGTGACACTGTCCGTGACATCCCACACTACACAGCATACTGTCACACAAAAAGATATCTTTCTGGTAGCTCACAAGAAAAAGAAAAATTCAAACAGAGACTTTATACATGTATGTACATACTTTGTACTAATTTATAGCTTTTGTCTACTGCTATAACTTATCTGTCAAAGTTTTCCATATCACTGTAATAGAAAATAAGTAAAACCTTTCTATCTGAATAATATTGAAACGTAGTTATTATACATACTGTATATGGCATTTCCAGTCATGTTATGCACTACAATGAAACCACACAAGAGTTGCTTAAAAGTTAGTGATGCAACACATGCTCTCACCATCATAACCGATGTGCTGAGAGTCTCGGCCAACCCCACACGGACGACCTCATTCCTGACCCAGGCCATGTCTCCATTCCTCTGCTGTGCTTTCCTAGCGAGTGCCTGTTCCACAGTGCCCTGGGAGTCCTTCATTTTCCTGTAGTTCTGATCCAACTCTCTTTGTTTCAGAAGAGATCTAAGTCCTGTTGTTTGTTCGCATTTGTTTTGTGAGATTTGTCATTTCAAAAGCCTCCCATGGTTTCCAAGGCTCCCTGGTGGAATTTGTATATGATGTGCCTCTCTCTCTTTCTCTCTGTCTCTCTCACTCTCTCCCCTCTCTCTCTTTTTTCCGTATGTACTCTTTCTCTTTATGTACTGACTGCCCTGTGGGCAACTCCCCTTATATGGCTGATGTCCCACCCCCTCAAACAGCTGCCCCATACACACAATCACGCACACACACACACACACACACACACACACACACACACACACACACACACAGAGATACACACACACACAAAGACAGATTTGGGGGGTAGGGGGGGAAAGCCTTCTATAGACTTTCAGAATTTTCTCACGTGTGGTGCTGCTGAACATACAGGTGACTTAAATAAAATGCAAAGTGCAAATACATTCTCAGTCAGTCTTTCAACAAGCAAGTGACCTTTGCTTTGGCAGCTGTGACCATGACCTTGGATCAGTCCCATCCATCCCCCGCCACGTGGCACCGACGTTTACCCTCTTTTCCCACGTCATGGCCAAATGACTGCTGTCACTCACACACGTCTTGTTTGATAGCCCTGTTACAAAGAATTTGCGAACCTGATTAGATGATCTAAGGAATCAACTGACACTAAGAGGTGATTAGCGACGTATGCCATGCATCCCATCATGAGCCTGCATGTTATCCTCTTTTCAGGACCCTAATCATGCTGAGGTTTATGAAAGCCTTCTGTTTTGTTCATTATTCATGAAACAAATGCCAGCGCATTCTCTGAAATCTACATATTCATTGCTGATCACTAGTGACACGACAAGGGAATTTTCCAACAGGTGGTTCAGGCAGGCATTCAAGGCAAGGCAAGGCACCGAACATGTGAGGTGACAGTAGCTTCCAAAACTTTCCATTATTGATCAGATGACCTGGCCCACCTCAAAAGTGTGTACTGACATTATCACAAGAAGACAAATTGATTATTGGTTAAATTAACCTTCTGTTACAGGAGGGCACACAACACAAACAGGTGAAAATATCTTATGCAAGACCAGTAGGAGGAGTATCACTGTCCAATAGGGCGTTGCCTATGCCAACTGCTGCTACTGCAGCTGTTGTGGTAAGATAGCATTTGGGCACTGAGATATCTGTGCTGCCATAGATTTGTTACGTGAGGCACATTAAAGTTATACTTATGATCTTTCACTGATGTATTTCCCACAAGGACAAAAAAAACAAAACCATGGTTAAAATGGTGCATGCCTTGCTTTAAAATAAATATTCTCAGCAATTACTTGTTAAAAGTAACATCAGTTAGTTGTGTTTCTTTCATTAGCTTTTTATTGTTTTATGTTTTAAGCAAAGCATTGTGTTTACAATCAAGTCAGCCGTACTGCCGTTGACATTCATGTATTCGGACCAAGTGAATAAGATGTTGTCTTTCATTTTGCATCTAACCTTACAGTGACAAAAACTGTTTATTCCGTTCATAAAAACTATTTACTTAGAAATAAAGAGGCATCATGCATCATTCTGCCTTAATGTAGTTCAGCACCTCAGTAATTATAAAACCATACTTTATACCTGCAGTACCAAAAAGCTCCCCACAGTGGCAGTAAGACACCTCAACAGTTCGTTTCAGTGAGCCTGGTGTATGTTCAGACTATGTGAGATACAAAAATTGTGACTTTGACAAAGTTGACCTATTTTAATGTTTATTCAGTAAGTTTCGCGAGAGCAAGCATTCAAAGCAATATTTGTGTATTGCGTAGTGCTGAAGTATACTATAAGTGAAATCTGCCATGTTATCTTAAAAGGAGGAGTCTGGAAAGTCCCAGGAATGATTAATTGATTGATTAAATCAGTCCAACACTGAAACAAACAAGTTGTTATATGATTCCCTGCATTTTTCAAATTGGAATCTGTGGATGCATGATGTAATGGTCATACCTATGAATTTCCATTGTTTGTTTGTTGAATGAATTAAATTTTTCATAAAATAGCATAACATTTCAGACCAGAGTTGTGTTTTCTCAAAAGATTGTGGAGAAATGGTTGTCAGAGTGTACCAATGACGGAATAATTAATTTGGTTTCTGATGTCTTAGTAATGTGTATTTTGGTTTAGTCCTAATTTAGGCCTTGGGGACTTAATTCCCTGATAGTTCTGAAGTGTTTTACTGCCTATAATGGTTACTGAAACAGCACAGCCTTGATGTAGCATAGTGATACATATCCCTCTGTGAGCATGGCTGTTGTTGTCCTTATGATGTGCCAACTTTGGAATGAATCCTGCTAAATTATCCAAAATCAGGAAAATTCCCAACATTGCTATCATTGTTTGCTGTTTCAGAACAATAACATAAAAAAACAAATGTGGCAAAATGTGGACACCCTTGAATTTCCCTCATGCAGTTGCCAAATTGAGCTTGTGCGGCATGTTCAAATACTGACATGTTAATGTCAATGCAGCATGAAGTGGTTCCTTTTTGGTTTGAACCTTTATCATGTGCATAATTATTAAAACTTTATTTGGTCATATAAAAGCCAAATTGATTGGCCATTAAATCTTTATTTTTAGAGTAAATATTAAATTAGTAAAAAAAAATCTGTCTGTTGAATCTTCACATATATCATGTCAGAAAAGGTTGTTTCTTTTTGTACAAATGTCCCAGAGAGTATTACATCCCACAGTGTTTCACTGTTTTACTCCCGCCACAGAGTGTGAAGGCCAGGCAACTTGCGATAACACCAAACACAAATCACCCATCCTGACAAACAACTAGGTCTAATACCTAAGTAGTAGTCTACTGGAAATCCGTATATGCCCAACAGTAAACCCAGAACTGTTGAGTACTCTACATTTTTATTACTAAATGTCATCTATAGACCTACTGGATTTCAAACTGACAATTCAACTTTAGGCAATTTACATAAATAGCATAATACATTAATTAATCAATTAATCACTGAAAACCAGAAATGGCTATATTGTAGCTTCTACTGTATAGTTGATGTAGAAAGGTGATGCATAGTGTATGTGATGCCCAGAAATCCCGTGACCATGATTAAACCTTTCCTCATTAGCATAACTAGCATAAATTAGGCCTATGTAAAAATTAGGTTAACAATATGGAAATAGGTCAATTTTACTTTTAATGAACATAGACTTGTTCACTAGCTTTTAGTCAGTTTAGAAATACAATCTTGGTCCAGATTAGTTTAAAATGACTTTGTTTTAGATATTTAACTTGTACTTCTTAGTAACTTATTTATTCTGGCTCACAAATATTGCTCTACAACTGCCACTTGATCACTTTACTCCTCATAATGAACGACATACCTCCAGCGCAAGTCAATGAATTACGCTCAATTCCAGATCTACACGAGACCTACCAGTTTCAGAACACCACATTTTTTCAATAAATAGCTTAAAATTGTACAAAGGTAAGTAGTGAACTGTCAGAGATAAACAATAGGGTAAGGTTAACCAAACTGAAAGTAATGTAGCCTACATCTAAACAATTGCGCAACAATGGCTATTTCAAGGAACAAGAAACAACTAACAACCTAATGCTGTCCTACAGGGAAAAAAATCTGTTACAATTAGTTCTAGGTCAGACCTTATTTTGCCTGTACTGAAAGGGGAAATACGGTGTAAAATGAACTTTGGGTATGGTAAAACATGATAATTTGGTAGTTGCCTTTTGAACTATAATTTTAAGAAAGAAATAAAGAAAGAAAGAAAGAAAGAAAGAAAGAAAGAAAGAAAGAAAGAAAGAAATGGCAAGAAAATGGCAGATGCTTTGGTATTCACATTAGTCCGTGTTCTAGTCTTTTCCACAAGAGGGTGGGTTTGCATATGGACCATAGGCCATTGAGGTTGAGACCATATCTCAACCAATATTTTGGGAAGACAAAATAGTCCCTATCAACATTTGCCATTTTATTTTCATATAACAAAATTGTCAATTTATTCACATATTTTTTGCAAACTCAGTAGGCTAGTAGGCTAGTATAATTTTAGTTGTCAAGTTTTGTTCGTTCAACGTGCCAGCATGCACTCCAGAGAACGTCAGAGATATCCAGGCTGCTATTTCATGCAAGCCTACAACAGGTTAATGAGGAATCGGTGCTTGTCGAATTCAATGTGTTTGGACCCAGTATTGATTCAGTCATGCCATGTGGTTTTGTAAGTAGCCTAGGCCAAACACTGGTACATTTGAATGATAACAGGTATATCCTTACTAATGTTACAGTAAAATAGGTTTATGTAAACTTTTCATTAACATATTATTTGATTAAAGAAATCTAGTACAGATCAGGAGCAGGTTGGGACAGGGGAAGCTGGACCTTCAGGGCTTTAGGTGAGGTATTAGCGTTAAGGCATTTAGAAGTAATTAAGGTACCAAAGCTGAGACCAAACCTACACTCAGGTTGGCATCACTCTAAGCACATTTTGAGCTTCACACTTTTGGCAAAACACTCCACACAGTGATTTGCAAAACATGAAATACACCTATTGTCAGGACCAGAACAGATTTGCACAGACCCAAGAGCATCACGTTACACAGATTACTTTTATTGAAGGGTTGGAGGGTAGGGGAGATAATCCAGTGGCCACGGCCAGGCGGGCTGTAGTGCGTGGAACTGTTAGCGGTCAGAGTCCTCAGGATAACCGGCAAGCAGCAGGTCAGATAGCCAGGGCAGGAGAGCAGAGCGGAGTCGTGGACGGGCAGGTGTCGTTACCCGGGCAGCAGGGCAGAGCAAAGTCGAGGACGGACAGGAGTCGTTACTGGGGCAGCAGAGCAGAGCAGTGGACGGGCAGGAGTTGTTACCGGGGCAGCAGAGTAGAGCAGAGTCGTGGACGGGCAGGAGTGGTTACCGGGGCAGTAGAGTAGAGCAGAGTCGATACGGTCCGAGTTCGTCACCAGGGAGCAGGAGCAGGGTAGCGGGAAGCCAGACAAAGAGAGGACTGAAGGCAGAGGGAGAGACAAACGAGCAGGCAGGCACACAGGAGACGAACGAGCAGGGAGCAGACAGAGGAACAAAACTCACAGGGAAACACTACGAAACAGGCAGGGAAACCGGGGAACAAACTGCAGGTAAGAGACAGAGAGTGGAGCCAGAGTCAATAACGCTTGCCTAGACGGAGCTGAGGTTCGCTGACGGATTGACAAGGAAGGAGTGAAAAGTGAGAGACTAAATAGCGAGAGAGAGTAATCAGGAAACCAGTGGCAGCTGGGGATGGGGCGTGGCCGAGCAGGTGAAGGTAATCAGAGTGGAGAAAGCAAACGGGGAAGTAAAGTGACTGAGATTGAAACCAATTACCAGACAATGAAAGTGCAGCAGAAAATACGACCCAACCAGAAAAAACACCAAAAAAAGTGACAGAACCCCCCCCCTCGGAAGACGGCTGGGACCCCAAGGTGGAGGAAGACGGGACAGGAGCGGGACCAGGCAGACCACGGACAGCCCGGAGAGCGCCCTTCGGGCGACCCCGTTGGAGAGCCAGCTGCTCGGGATGCAGGCGATGGAACTCTGTGATGAGGGTATGGTCCAGGATTCTGCCGGCAGGTACCCAGGACCTCTCCTCCGGACCGTAACCCTCCCAGTCCACCAAATACTGAAGACCCCGCCCGCACCGCCGGGAGTGAAGCAGACGTCGCACAGTGTAGATGGGGTGCAGGTGGAGGAGGCGCAGCCGGCGCCAACGGGCTCCGACAGACTGGCTTGACACGGGAGACATGGAACGTGGGGTGGACCCTCATAGTGCTGGGCAGCCGGAGCCGAACCGCCGTCGGACTAATCACACGTTCAATGGTGAAAGGCCCCAGGAACCAAGCAGCCAGTTTGCGGGATTCCACCCGGATAGGAAGATCCCTGGCGGACAGCCAGACCTTCTGACCAGCCCGGGAGAGCGGTGCAGGGGTTCTCCGACGGTTAGCTCCGACGGTGTAAGCCGTGACAGCCCAGAGTAGAGCAGCACGGGCTCGTGCCCAAGTGCGCCGACAGCGACGGGCGTTCGCAAGGGCCGACGGGCAGGAGACCTCTCCCTCCTGGCTGGGGAACAGCGGTGGCTGGTAGCCGTAGACACACTGGAAGGGAGACATTCCAGTGCCAGAGCAGGTAAGTGAGTTATGGGTGTACTCGACCCACACCAATTGCTGAGACCAGGAGAGGGGGTTCCGGGAAGCCATACAACGGAGTGCCTTCTCCAGTTCCTGATTGAGATGTTCTGCCTGTTTAACGAAAAGCAAGTTTTCCAGGAGACGGCGAAGAACAAGTTGAACATGCTGCTTGTGTTCTGACAGGTTTTTAGAAAATATTAAAATGTCATCCAAATAAACAAAACAAAACGGTTCAGCATATCTCTCAGGACGTCGTTGACGAGTGCCTGGAAGACAGCTGGGGCGTTAGTTAGTCCGAATGGCATCACCAGATACTCGTAATGCCCGGTAGGAGTATTGAACGCCGTCTTCCATTCATCACCCTCCCTGATTCGTACAAGATGGTAGGCGTTGCGCAGATCAAACTTGGTGAACATGGTTGCTCCCTGGAGCAGCTTGAAGGCGGAGGCGAGTAATGGCAGCGGGTAGCGGTTCTTCACCGTGATGTCGTTTAAGCCCCTGTAGTCAATACAGGGATGAAGCGAACCATCCTTCTTCCCAACGAAGAAGAAGCCCGCCCCGGCAGGAGAGGAGGAAGGGCGGATGATACCTGCAGCCAAGCCGTCAGAGATGTACTCCTCCATAGCATGTCTTTCGGGAGCCAAAAGGGAGTAGAGGCGACCCCGGGGAGGCGTGGAGCCAGGAAGGAGGTCAATGGCGCAATCATACGGGCGGCGCGGAGGTAGGGACGTAGCCTTGGTTTTACTAAAAACGGCTTGCAGCGAGTGGTAACAGTCCGGAACACCGGACAGATCAGGAGGCGGGACAGCAGATTTAGAACGGACAGGTGGAGAGGCAGAAAGCAGGCAGGTCTGGTGGCAGTCAATTCCCCATTCCAGAACCTCCCCTGTTCGCCAGTCAAGGTGCGGATTGTGTTGGCGTAACCAGGGAGAGCCCAGGATGAGTGGCTGGCCAGGAGAACAGGAGGTGGAACCTAATGGTCTCCTGGTGGTTACCGGACATCCTCATCTCCACTGGCTCGGTGGCGTGGGTGACTGTACCCAGTAGGTGACCGTCCAGGGCACGGGCAGGTACAGGGACAGGCAGTGGATGGAGCTCTAGCCCCATCTGGCGGGCAAAAGCAGTGTCCATAATATTAGCCTCAGCACCTGAGTCGACGAGAGCACCCAGGGTGTGAGTGGAGTTGGAGAGATGAAGATGGGCATGAAGCAGAGGCCGACCGCCACAGGAGGACTGTACAGAAGCTGAGCTCAGCCGGACTCCTCCTATGTCCGGTGAGCTTGCCCTTTTCGTGAACACGAAGAGACGCGATGCCCTTCTCCACCACAGTACAGACACAAGTTCGCTGACATACGACGCTGCCATTCCGTCGCTGACAGAGATGCCCGGCCGACCTCCATGGGTTCCGGAGTATCAAGCCGGCTTACAGGTGGTGACTGAGACGGTGGTGCTCCTCTGGTTACCCCGAACGAGCTGGCATACGGTTGACTCTGGCGGCCTCTCTCTCGGCAACGAGCTTGGATGCGTCGGTCTAAGCGCGCTGTCAAAGCGATAGCTTCGTCAAGGTTGGTGGGAGGAGTGTGGGAGACCAGCTCATCCTTGAGGTAATCCGCCAGGCTATGGAGGTAAGCGTCTACCAGTGCTTCCATATTCCAGTGGCTACAACTAGCCAGTGTGCGGAATTCGACAGAGTAATGCCCTGCCCTGGAGAAGAACCATCAAAGCCTTGGAAGCCTCGGCGGCAGACGAGCCCGTGTCGAACACCTTGATCATCTCGTCAGCAAATCGACTAAAAGAGGAGCAGGCTGGTGATCGTCGCTCAAACTCTGCCGTTCCCCAGAGTCGAGCTCGCCCAGTCAGATGAGTTATGGCAAAGGCGACTCTAGCCGCTTCAGTAGCGAAGTTTCGGGGCTGCAGGTCGAAGATCAGGCGGCAGTTGGTGACAAAAGCCCGTACCTGGGCGGAATCACCGTCAAACTTCTCCGGGGTACCAACACGGGGCTCGGGGATACCCACAGCGGCGGGCTCTACTGGTTATGCAGGCGGGAGAGGAGCCGGATCAGAAGCGTCGACCGCAGGTAAACGAGCCGCGGGTAGTTGCAGAGTCAGGAGTCGCGTGAGTTCGGCAAGCTGTTGGTGTTGCTGTTGGAGCTGAAGTTGCTGCTGTTGGGCTACGGCCAGGAGCGATGCAACGTCACCCGACACTCGCCTCACCTCACCCTCCGTAATCTCAAGACGTCGTAGTGCGGTTGGAGCCTCTGCCGACTCCGGGTCGAGATAATCCAGTGGCCACGGCCAGGCGGGCTGTAGCGCGTGGAACTGTTAGCGGTCAGAGTCCTCAGGGTAACCGGCAAGCAGCAGGTCAGATAGCCAGGGCAGGAGAGCAGAGCGGAGTCGTGGACGGGCAGGTGTCGTTACCGGGGCAGCAGGGCAGAGGAAAGTCGAGGACGGGCAGGAGTCGTTACCGGGGCAGCAGAGCAGAGCAGAGTCGTGGACGGGCAGGAGTCGTTACCGGGGCAGCAGAGCAGAGCAGTGGACGGGCAGGAGTTGTTACCGGGGCAGCAGAGTAGAGCAGAGTCGTGGACGGGCAGAAGTCGTTACCGGAGCAGCAGAGCAGAATCATGGACGGGCAGGACTGGTTACCGGGGCAGTAGAGTAGAGCAGAGTCGATACGGTCCGAGTTCGTCACCAGGGAGCAGGAGCAGGGTAGCGGGAAGCCAGACAAAGAGAGGACTGAAGGCAGAGGGAGAGACAAACGAGCAGGCAGGCACACAGGAGACGAACGAGCAGGGAGCAGACAGAGGAACAAAACTCACAGGGAAACACTACGAAACAGGCAGGGAAACCGGGGAACAAACTGCAGGTAAGAGACAGAGAGTGGAGCCAGAGTCAATAACGCTTGCCTAGACAGAGCTGAGGTTCGCTGACAGACTGACAAGGAAGGAGTGAAAAGTGAGAGACTAAATAGCTAGAGAGAGTAATCAGGAAACCAGTGGCAGCTGGGGAGGGGCGTGGCCAAGCAGGTGAAGGTAATCAGAGTGGAGAAAGCAAACGGGGAAGTAAAGTGACTGAGATTGAAACCAATTACCAGACAATGAAAGTGCAGCAGAAAATACGACCCAACCAGGAAAAACACAAAAAAACACCACCCAACAGAGTAAAACCATGACACCTATATGCATTACACGCATGATTTTTATTTGAAACACATGCTCAATTGACCACACCTTTGCAACTGGTTAAACACAATAGTCAGGTGCCAAAACACTAAGTGCTAAAATGCAAAACTCAGCAATCGGGCTTAACCACTGTAAAGATAACTCTGACTTGAACAGAAATGTAGACAGTACTGTAGCAACAGAAAGAGAAAAAGGGACAGTGAAGATCAGAGTGAGAGTGAGGGGTAACAAAAGGAAGAGGAAAATATTGTCACTGCAAGGTACAGTGGGAGGAAAGCATGGACAGAGAAGATGAGGACTAAATTGATCACATGAGGATGACATTGGTTGACTACCTTACATAAAAACCTTAGGTTGAGACATGCCACCAAATTGGCCAGCGATTATGCTTACAGCAACTTCTTGTCTCCAACAATACTTTACTGTATTATACTGTGTTTACCGTGAATATGGTTCTTTGTAGAAATTGTTGTGTTTCAATTTTCAATATGCAACCATGCAATGAGCAAACACTTCAGCATATTGACTGATTTTGTATTGAAAGTAAAATAAATATATCAATTAAATTATATTTACTGAACAGTATAAGTCATGTGTTGTGTTTCGTGAATGTATACATGTCATTTACCAATATGTCTGAAACAATGAAATCCAGACATCGTTAAAAAAGTCAGAATGTCACATAGTGTTTAGGATTGATTACCACAGTGTGTAACTCACTCAAACACAACTAGATCATATGAATCATGTGTGTGCGATTTGGCAACAAAATAGCTGATTTATTTATAAGTGTATACTGAAGAATATAATTGCAGTCGAACTAGAGTGTTCTGTTAATTATGACCGCGGTCATATTGGAGTTGCCGCGATATTTTTTTTTTTTTTTTTTTCCCACCGATTTTTCGTCAACGATTCCTGGGACACTGAAACTCGGGGGGACATGAATGTTTGTAGACCCCCCCCCCCCCCCCCCCCCGTGCCAGTGTCCGTTAAAGAGGGGGAGACCGGCAAAAGATTTTGCTCAATAACTCAATGAGCGTTTCACCCAACAACATGAAATGTTTCTGATATGTCGGTGTTACAGAGACGTGTCAACCCAGCCCATAAACACTCACTTGAAGCATAGTGCCACCTAGTGATATGGGTAAATGCAAAAATTGGGATTTTGAGTTGCCAATATCTTGGACCGAGAAGGTGGAAACTGTGCAAAATACGTCATGCACGTCAATGAACATTTAACGTAGCTTAAAATTCTTCAAATGTCTATATCTTGGTTTTTAATTGCTCAAATTTGGTCAAAGTTGACATGCCGTCTCTAAACAGCTTTCTTTTCATGTGTACTAAATTTTGTGACATTTTGCCATAGGGGGCGATGTTTATTGGCGAAGCTAGGTGTCAAAAAACTGTTTTTGTTAAATAACTCGTCAACAATTTTGCCCAAGACAACAATTTTGTGTTAGTATGTCGGTGTTACAGAGGCATATCGACCCAGCCCATAAACACTCACTTGAAGCATAGCGCCACCTAGTGATAAGGGTATATGCAAAAATTGGGATTTTGAGTTGCCAATATCTTGGGTCGAGAAGGTGGGAACTGAGCAAAATACGTCATGCACGATCAGCACAAAGACCTCTAAAACCACAGCACGTGCCATGCAATTTGGTCTATAGGGGCGCTGTAATTGTACAAAATCTCATTTTGCCTATTGCTTGCCTTCACAAATCACTCCTACATACTACACAAACACACACAATGTCATTCTTTCAAAACCCACATCCATGCCCACTTCCAGGAAATCATTTCCACAGAAATTCCCACCTCACAACACTGCTCTACCACACACTCATCATGCCAACAGTCCCCACATTTCAATATACTGCGGTGGTCATACCATGTACCGCTATGCGGTACATCTAGTTGAGTGTATGGTTGCATTAACTGTGTGTAGTGTTTTGACAAATCCAGCTTAAACAGTTTGAGGTGCAACAGTAAAAGGATTATTAAAAGTGGTGGCACAATGGTAGCACTAATGAAATATCTTAAAGGAGAACTTCGGTGTAAAATGAAAATTGGCAAGGTAAAACATCATACCGAGTTGGTATGTGTACTGAGGAGCAAAATTGATTTAGCCTGTTGCATTCAGAGTTTAACTATTTTTTATCGTTTGTCCCAGAAGGCTAACAATGGAAGTGGTAGGTGCCCTTAGACGAAGCATGACGACTACGCTATTTTTAATCTATTAAAACAGCTCGAAAAATAGGTAAACTCTGAATGCAACAGGCTAAATCAATTTTGCTCCTCAGTGCCCATACCAACTCGGTATGATGTTTTAACATGCCAATTTTCATTTTACACCGAAGTTCTCCTTTAATGGCCATCTCTTGCTTTGGGAAGAAGACATGTTTTAAAGTGGAAGAAGGTGGTGAAGTTCCTCCGAGACCCCAATAAAGTGTGCTGCACTTATGCTGCCATACCTGGGCAACTACATCAGGGTATTGTCTGGTTTGGGATCATTTAAAATGCCCCTGTAGTGTATACCAGCAAATCTCAAACTATGGGTCATGGACTAGCATCAGTCTGTGACAATGCTACTGCACCAATGTGATGACAAGCCCTCACAACTGTCTTTCTTGGCGCCATCATCACAGTAGTGCCCCTTTACTAAAGGTACTGCATATCAGAGTCCGATTGAGGTTTGTCTGTGAACATTTGAAAGTCAAAAATTAGTTTTGGAAGTCTGTGCTTTGGTCTGATGAGATTTAATTGGACCTGATTGGACGCATGAATTCTGCTTCTGTTAGGTGAGGAAAAGGGATAGGCCTTAAACCTTGGTAAACCACGGTTTTGACAGTTAAACATGGTGATGGTAGCATCATTCTGTGGCAGCCTCAGGCACCAGAAGCCTTGTTTGGGCATGTGCCAACCTAGTTAACAACTAATCAAAGAGCCTTTTGTCAGATTTGGGTCATAAAGGGCACCGTACTGACGATTAATGATCAGGGGGCTAATAATTTTGTCCTTGTCATTTTTTTACCTTTTTTGTTTAAACTGCTTATAACAATACCAAATTCCAAATTCAACTTGTTAAACATTATCTCCATAGTATACTTGTTTCCAGAATAACATAAACTTGTTAATGACTGTCATTCTCACCGAGAAATCAAGAGAGGTGTCTAATTTCAGGAGGGGGGGCCAATAATATCGTCCTCGAGTGTAAATAGATGCCTTAGATGAAGAGAGGGTCAGTTTTCCAACGCCGCAATATGGCTCATAAAGATAAGTCCTCTACTTCTGTCTCGTGCAGTAAGTTGCTCCATCGACTAATCTATTAATGTGGCGAAAACAGTTTAGATTTGGTAACTGTCCAAGAGCGATAGGCCTACGGCCACTGTCATTTGAAAATGTATTTCTGTAAGAAAAATAAAGGCACACCCCCAAGGCTACCCACATGTCAGGGAAAGAAGTAACAGACTATCAGTTCCCTTTGGTGAAGGGAAATGTCCCCTGAATGCACAACGCCAGCCTTTACACCAGTTCACGCCATCTTACGTGCTTAATTTCGTATTTTGTCCTCGTTCTGGAGGGAGTTTTCGATTTTGAAAAAAACTGTACCGACCAGAATGACTTGGGAATTAAATGACGTCGTGTGCAACCCAGTATGGCTTGTGTCCACAGTCATCCTAGGGCTGGTGGTACGATCTCAACGGAGAGGCTCGTGGGACCCACGCGCATGTAAAGTGGAGCTAAAGGGGAAAACGGCCATTGTCACCGGTGCTAATACAGGTGATACGTTGTTGAAGATCACGATATTACCTTGAACAATTGTTGTAAAAGTACGTAATTGTGTGCAATAATTTTGTTTCTGATAGACTGTATTCTCTGACCGTCTGAGAAAAGTTAAGCTGTGTTATCCTTGTGGAATTCACAAGATGTGCAAAATTGCAGTTTTTTTTTAATTGTTATGGCGCAGGAAAGGTAACTTTGTTAATTTGAAGGGATACACAAAGGACATTTCTTTTGAGCTTAAATGTTGACACTTCTGAGAATAGAAATATGCCGTAGATAGCAGAAGAGGTTGAAACAAATGTGTCTGCTATGTTGTTGTTATGTGCATGCGATGACTTCGCAGAGAAAAGCTGCTCGTTGGTTTCTGTTACAGCCATTTGCTATGTATGCGCTACACCTCAGATCTTTCAGCAGAGTGAAAATGGTTACTTCGCGTGCTTAATCATGCTCAGTCCTACGAATACACCCAGATGCTTTCCAGATGTGATCCAGGCGGTTCTAAAGACGGACTGCAGTCACGGCACGAGGCAATCCAGATTCGTCTGTTAGTGCCTTGTTTGTTGTTGCAGAGTTATTTTTTTTAGTTTTTTTTATGTATACAAGTTAGGCATGTTAAATTCACGACTCTCCCAGGAAGAGCCATGTGCCCAGACACTATAAAACATTTTCCACATTCTGATTCCAGTGTTCCAGCTCCTACTTTGGAGACCCCATTCTATGTCACTGGCCTCTATCTTTACTCTGTCTTGTATGAAATACATGTGCCATTAACTCAGTCAAAAATGCGAGAGAACGTTTGCCTTTGCACTTTTTGAACCAGTTACCTTTTGATAAAAAACTGCTTCTTCTGTTTCTTCTCTTAAATCCAGGTTGTAAGCACATGTGTGGTCCCTTTGCCCTTTGCCTTGCCTGTAATTGCCATTCTTTGGCACATGTCACTGGTGCATGTTTGTTGGTTTTTATGTACTTAAGCTTATTTACCTATTTGTTCATTTGTTTTATACAGCACTGGTCAGTGAAAACTGTGTGTATTATAAATATGTTTTACTACTTTACTTACTTTTTCCACTGGCATATATCCTCTGTCTTCATTGTGTGGATAGGTAGGTTTAGTCAAGACTTTTCTGTATCATGTTTCAGTTGTTGTGTACTCAAATGCTGGCAAAGATCTTGACCTTGGCCAATTTTAATGCAACCCACTCAATCTTGGTCTATTTTTTTTTCTCACTGCGTTTGTTGGCTAATGATTTCTTGTATCTGGCATGCTGTCACCACCGTCCCAATACTCTAGGCATTGGGAAGTTCATTGCCTTGGACTTTGCACGGCGAGGGGCACGAGTGATCCTTGCATGTCGCAACGAGGCTCGTGGTAATGCCGCCCTGCGTGAGATCCGAGAGCTGAGCGGGAACGCCGACGTGCACCTGCGTCTGGTGGACCTCTCCTCGCTGAAGTCCGTACAGGAGTTTGCCGCCACCATCCTAGGCGAAGAGAAACAGCTCCACATTTTGGTCAATAATGCTGGAGCCTCAGGTATTGTCACTGCAGACAAGATCAGAGAAGCACAATCAGAGATGGCAACCGGGTTCCCAATGTGGACGGACAGGGTTATTGCAGCCGGAAAGACAGACAGACAGACAGACAGACAGACACACACACACACACACACACACACACACACACACACACACACACACACACACACACACACACAGGGTCATTGCAATACCTGGTCAGTCCCCTTCGGTGGACCAGGTAATAATTCAGAAGAATTATCCCAACTGCATGGGCCAACATTAATTAATTAATTCATTCATTCATTCATTCATTCATTCATTCATTCATTCACCTAACCTTTATTTATAATATTGCAAGTACAACTGAAAGCAGCTCTAATTCTTAGTGCAGCCGAGATACAATAAAGCATAAGATGGAAGTACTGCATATGACCTATAGCGCAAAGTCAAAAAATATATAATGAGGAAATAGTTTAATAGTTAAAAGTAAAATAGTTGAAAAAAAAAAATACAAATAAAAACAAAATAAAAGAAAAGAAAACCTAACCTCTGATACTACACACCATGCTGGCATAATTATTATGTGAATGACTAGCATAAGTGGGTAATGAATGGTGTGTGTGTGTGTGTGTGTGTGTGTGTGTGTGTGTGTGTGTGTGTGTGTGTGTGTGTGTGTGTGTGTGTGTGTGTGTGTGTGTGCGCGTGCGCGCGCGAGTGTGATTCTCTTTTCGCGTCACTCTTCACGGTGCTCTTCCAGGGTAAGGGATGGGCAACCCAAGCAATGGATTGGTCAGTTACATTTTTTTACGGCGATGTTGCAACAGAGATAGTGCAATAATGCAAATTAGTGTGAATCCACAAGCCACAAGTGGCGTCACCCAGAGGGAGGACACATGTCCTTTTGTGACTAATCGTGAGCCAGGAATGCTGGGAAAGAAGCGATTATTAAAATAAAGAGAATTTGGGGCGCTTCTCTTGATCCCTGGGCTCTCCGCGGAAGAGCCGCCTGCTGCGGCAGGACGGATCAGAAAGTGCATCCGCCGTTCCTGACAGAACGACCGCGTGGCAGAAGACTGGCAGGACGTGCGAGCACCCGAGAAGCATTCGGGATCGATCTGAGGTGGCGATGAGAAATGAGCATATACAAAAAGTTGGCGAGCCTCTCTTGATCCAGGCTCTACGCGGTAGAGCCGCCTGCGCGGCAGGACGGATCACAAGGTGCATCCACGAGGCCCCAGCAGAATGACTGCGCTGCAGAACGACTGACGCGACACGCGAGCACCCGAGAGGCATGATCAATCCCGAATAAGATTTAGAAAGTATCTCATGAGATAGTGTGAAACATTTTAAATTGATGGCGAGTGAGATTTAATTGAGATTTAAACTAGATGTACCGCATAGCGGTACATGGTATGACCGCCGCAGTATATTGGAATGTGGGAACTGTTGGTATGATGAGTTTGTGGTAGAGCAGTGTTGTGAGGTGAGAATTTCTGTGGAAATGATTTTTTGGAAGTGGGCATGGATGTGGGTTTTGAATGAAGACATTGTGTGTGTTTGTGTAGTGTGTAGGAGTGATTTGTGAAGGCAAGGAATAGGCAAAATTTTGTACAATTACAGGACCCTATGGACCAAATTTTATGGCACGTGCTGTGGTTTTAGAGTTCTTTGTGCTGATCGTGCATGAAGTATTTTGTGCAGTTCCCACCTTCTCGGTCCAAGATATTGGCAGTTCAAAATCCCAATTTTTGCATTTACCCATATCACTAGGTGGCGCTATGCTTCAAGTGAGTGATTATGGGCTGGGTCGATACGCCTCTGTAACACCAGCATACTAACACAAAATCGTTGTCTTGGGCAAAATTGTTGCCGAGTTATTTAACTGCTTTCAACACCTAGCTTCGGCGATAAACATCGCCCCCTATGACGAAATGTCACAAAATTTAGTACACATGAAAACAGAGCTGTTTAGAGATGGCTTGTAAACTTTGACCAAATTTCAGCAATTAAAAGCCAAGATATGGACTTTTGAAGAATTTAAGCTACCTGTTAAATGTTCATTGACGTGTAACTTCGAAATGGTTTATCTCAAGATAAATCCTTTGATAACTTTTTGTCAGCATTGTCTGTAGATGGCATATATCAACTTTGGTGAGATTCACATGAACGGCCTATGATGAGTTCGTTCAGATTCGTTTTCGCAATATTAAAATTTCACGGAAATTGTTCTCATTGGAAGTGGGCGTCGACCAGTGTTTTCAATGCGTGAGGGTCAATAGATTTCACGATAAAAAAAAATTGGTTGTGAACATTAGCATTCTCTAGATAATAGGCAAAATTACATTTTGTACAATTACAGTGCCCCCTATGGACCAAATTGTATGGCACGTCCTGTGGTTTTAGAAGTCTTTGTGCTGATCGTGCATGACGTATTTTGTGCAGTTCCCACCTTCTCGGTCCAAGATATTGGCAACTCAAAATCCCAATTTTTGCATTTACCCTTATCACTAGGTGGCGCTATGCTTCAAGTGAGTGTTTATGGGCTGGGTCGAAACGTCTCTGTAACATCTACATACTAACACAAAATCGTTGTCTTGGGCAAAATTGTTGCCGAGTTTTTAAACAAAAACTGTTTTTCAACACCTAGCTTTGGCGATAAACATCGCCCCCATGACGAAATGTCACAAAATTTAGTACACATAAACAGAAAGCTGTTTAGAGATGGCATGTCAACTTTGACCAAATTTGAGGAATTAAAAGCCAAGATATGGACTTTTGAAGAATTTTAAGCTACGTGTTAAATGTTCATTGACGTGTAACTTCGAAACGGTTTATCTCAAGATAAATCCTTTGATAACTTTTTGTCAGCATTGTCTGTAGATGGCATATACCAAATTTGGTGAGATTGACATGAACGGCCTATGACAAGTTCGTTCAGATTCGTTTTCGCAATGTTAAAATTTTACAGAAATAGTTTTCGTTGGAAGTGGGCGTCAAACAGTGTTTTCAATGCGTGAGGACCAATAGATTTCACGATAAAAAAAAATGGTTGTAAACATTAGCATTCTCTAGATAATAGGCAAAATGCCATTTTGTACAATTACAGTGCCCCCTATGGATCAAATTGTATGGCACGTGCTGTGGTTTTAGAGGTCTTTGTGCTGATCGTGCATGACGTATTTTGTGCAGTTCCTACCTTCTCGGTCCAAGATATTGGCAACTCAAAATCCCAATTTTTGCATATACCCTTATCACTAGGTGGCGCTATACTTCAAGTGAGTGTTTATGGGCTGTATCGATACGCCTCTAACACCGACATACTAAAAAAAATCGTCTCTGGCAAAATTGTTGCCGTGTTATTTAACAAAAACTGCTTTCAACACCTAGCTTCGCCAATAAACATTGCCCCCTATGACGAAATGTCACAAAATTTAGTACACATGAAAAGAAAGCTGTTTAGAGATGGCATGTCAACTTTGACCAAATTTGAGCAATTAAAAGCCAAGATACGGCCATTTGAAGAATTTTAAGCTACGTGTTATTTGTTCATTGACGTGTAACTTCGGAACGGTTTATCTCAAGATAAATCCTTTGATAACTTTTTGTCAGCATTGTCTGTAGATGACATATACCAAATTTGGTGAGATTCACATGAACGGCCTATGACGAGTTCGTTCAGATTCGTTTTCGCAATGTTAAAATTTCACGGAAATTGTTCTCGTTGGAAGTGGGCGTCGACCAGTGTTTTCAATGCGTGAGGGTCAATAGATTTCACGATAAAAAAATTTTTTTGTAAACGTAAGCATTCACTAGATAATAGGCAAAATGACATCTTCTACAATTACAGCGCCCCCTATGGACCAAATATTATGCTGTTCTCTTCTACTGTCTATGGGGAACACAGACATAAGGAATACAGCCATGACATTACCTCACCTGCATGTTTGTGCTAGTGTGTCAGTTTAAAATGGACCTTAGATGCTTATTTTGACTGTTTATAATATTTTCTAAGGTATACTAATAGGGATTAGGAAACATTAATGGCCCAAAGCACATTGTCTTTCTCATGTGGTAGGTTACAACTGCCTCGGTCTGAAACATGTCATTAGACAGACGCAATGAAGCATTTGTAGACAAGTGAAAAAACGGTTTCGACAAAGTACAGCTAGTGTGCTGTATGACACAGTAAGGATATGGGAAATGCAAAAGAAGAATGTAATGTTTCCTTTAAGGTAGACCCTGGTAGAAAAAATTGAAAAATATACTACTCTATAAGCAATGTGTCACTGTTGCTCAACCACTGCCATCAGCGCTTAGTTGGGTGGAGACATGTTTCTGATTCTGCCCTGTTGTGGTTGCTTTACTGGAACCTTCCAAATGTCACTGCAGAGCGTCAGAGTTCCCATAAGGCACCATGGAATGTCTTTTAACACAATTCCATAAAAATGCCACAGGATCCTGTAAAAAGCCTCAATGGTCATGGAACATGTGGTAGAAACAAGAAACAAAATGCAAAGTCCACTCTCACTTGCCTCTTTGTATTGGCCATGGCAGGACATTTAACAAACATAACTTAGCCTGTGGCAGGAGGAACGTTCGACTGGCAATGTTGTACCTGTCATGACACAATGGCAACCGCTGCTCTTTGTTTCACGAGTGAACGGGTAGTAAAAGAACCCCAAAAAAGGAAGTGTCCTGTTGTCGGCATGTAGTTGTCGACACTCTGCTCATCCAGGGGGACTGTACTACAAAGGTTGTTAAGTGACAAACCTGGTTTAGTTAACCCAGAGATAGTCGTAAACTTGATAGAAGAAGAGCCCGTTGGTATTTGTTTAGTTAAGAGAATGAAGCCCTGGGGTCTTCTACTAACAGGTTTACAACTGCCTGTGGGTTAACTAAACCAGGTTTATCCCTATACCCCCCTGGTATGCTGTTGCATGGTGAAAATAAACTGTTGTGGTCGAGGCAGCAGTTACTGTGCAGTGTTCCTGTGGCAATGTAGAACCCGAGTACATACAGTTGTCCTCACTGCGAAGGATAAAAATATAATTTTTTATACTAGAGCCTTGGAGACAGAGTACTAATCAACCCACAAATTGCATTTCCCATACACATAGGTTTGTTGTGAGAACATAAAACATCAACAGCAACATAATTTGTGCAATGATCAACAAGCAACATGTAATTTCTTAGAGGGTTCTGATGTTGTAATTACAGAGTTGTAGACATGACAACTACTGAGGTCATACACCATTAGGCAGCTTATTCTAGAGTTAAGTTTGCACACACTTGAGTTCTTTGCGAGCAAAGGCTGAAGTTATTGGATATGATAGATCACATTTAAATGAGTTTTAGGGGCTGATTGAGGTCTGTTAGAGCAAAGAAAGGAAGCTGGAGGGTTAGTCTATGGAAGGAAACTTCAGAGAACAATTGACAAAATGCTTTGGCAAAGTGTGTGTGTGTCTGTGTGTGGTTGTGTGATTTAATGTTATTTTTATATTGAGTGATGAGTGTATGTCATTTATAATTTATACAGGTTTGCCTCAAGGTCTCACAGCAGATGGGCTGGAGATTTCCTTTGCAACTAATCACGTAGGACCGTTTCTTCTCACCAACCTACTACTGGGTGGGTCCCCTCTCTTTCTTTCTCTCACACACACCCACACTGATACACACACACACACACACACACCGACAATCTGCCCCAGTGCTAAAGTGTCCAACCTTTGTTTTAGTTGTTGTGGAAACTATTTGGGGGATATTGCAACGTTTGCATGGTGGAGCTATCAAGCAATGTCTGGCACAATTATAAATGCTGAAGAAATGAAGACTTATTAAGAAGACTTACTGAAGAATTATTATCTTCCAATTCACTTTTAGATCAGGCTCAACTGCGTATATGTGCATGGGTAATAAGTACTTGAGACTAGTTACTTGTAAATGAGCATAACGTGTTGGTTTGTGTTTGTGTGCGTGTGTGTGTGTACACGCGGATTGACGTGTTGGTGTCAGACCTCCTAAAAAGCTCAGCTCCAGCCCGCATCGTCAATGTGTCATCTGCCAATCACCAGCGAGGGCAAGTGGACCTCTCTCATTTCCACGGCAAGAACCTCAGCTACCGCACTGACGTGGTGTACAACCACACTAAGCTACACAATGTTCTGTGGACCAACGAACTTGCCCGACGCCTCAAAGGCACAGGTATTCTACAGACTACTAATTGGCCACACTCCCAGATTCCCAGAACCCCACCCCTACCCACGAAGATCAATGGAAGCTGTCCTTCAGCTCACAATCTGTCCTTCAGCCATTTGCAGCCCTCCAAAAGCAAAAAAAGGAAGTGAGGCCAGCTGGTGGTGCATTTGCATGCTTACGCTGCCTGAGACTCAGGGATGTGTCTGATGATTCTCAAGCATGGGTTGTTATGGAGATAATTTTGTCTCATAAAGATTTGTATAAATAAATAAAAATATATAAATACATTTATAAATATTCCAACACAAAATACAAAAACGCGACATACAAATAAATGATAGAATGTATATAAATTAGAGGCGGGCCGTTATCGGCGTTAACGTGCTGCGTTAACGCGAGACTCTTATCGCGCGATAAAAAAAATATCGCCGTTAATCTATTCTCAAAGTTGGGTTGGGAGCTGGGTCTATACTACACAAACTATGATGACTTTCACCAAAGATCTTAGATTCTACAAAGATAAGCCAACATAATACGTTACTATGGGACCAAAATGCCAACAAATTCCTATTTCGAACTCTTAGAAAATAATTTAGTGTGTCTGTAAAGCGAGCTAGCAAGCTAACGAACTAGCTCTAGCTCATTCAAGTGAATAGTAGTAACTATAACAACATCATGTGCTAAACGCTAACAGCGATTGGGCTCACCTTGAATTTAATACATTGCTGTAGCCCTATAACTTTATATTACTTTGTCTGCTTACACTATAACCAGTAACAGAATCTAGGTGGCTGTTAGTGACAGCTTTCAATTCAAAACATTACGTTAGCGTAGTTCGCTAGCGTTAGCGCGCTAACAACCACATAGTAAGTGGTTGCTGCCTGACCTGAAATAAAGCTAATTTTCTCAAAATCCAAACAGTAACAACTTACACTATTAGGCTTGAAATTATTACAAATAGTTGCAGATTGTGACACATGATTCCAAAAAAACCCTTAACAACTCCAGAAAAACGTAATGACCAATTTATTAGTTAAACTCCACATGTGTCCCATTCATTTCAGTAAAACGAACCTAGAATCTGCTCTGCACTGCATAAAGGGGGATTCCCCCCTCCCCTTGCGAAAATAGAACACGGAAGCAAACGGCTCCCTTCCTCAACACTTTCTGCTTTCACCTTGATATTTTAGCGCGGATGTATACCCTACCTCTATATTTTAATGCGGATGTATACTTAGCCGAATTGCACTGAAGGGGACTCCTGCCACAACTGTCCCATGCGAGAGACTTTTTTCTTTAGCAGGCCATATTGTGCAGAAAAGGAGATCTACTTTGCCACCAGAAAATGTGAACAAGCTGGTCTGCCTAAGTGACTGGTGGAAGAAGGAGAAATAGAGCTTGGACTGATTGACACAAAGCTACTGACTGTAAACAGTTCATCACAACTTCTTATGTAGGCTTACAGTTCAAAATCCATGTTTCATGTTTCATTTAGTTCATGTTTAACTAAATAAACAGCTAGTAAACACAAGTACATTTTATTGAACATGATTTATTTCCATCACCAAGTATCAAAGTAGAACAGCTTTTTCAAGCAGTTAGTGATGCATTTTGGAAACAGGAGATGAGCCCCTGGTCTACTGTGCCACCTGGCTTAAGAAACCCGTTCTCAAAGACTTACTTCTAGTCATTATTTAGGTAGCACACATATTCTGAATGCCTTCGGCAGAATTCAAATGAGCCATTTTAATCTAGATTAATCTAGATTAATTTTATGATTAATCTAGATTAATCTAGATTTTAAAAATTAATCTATGCCCACCACTAATATAAATACACAGGCATTTGTATATATATTTTCGAGATTTGTAAATATATTTTCGAGATTTGAAAACAAATGTAGTTGATATGTATGTGGAGTCAACATGGAAGCGAAGATCAGTGGTTTAAATGGATGGGTTAAGTAGTGTTATTTATTACTTGTGTTTTAGTGTGTCTTCCCCAACTGGAGTGTACTTCACTGTACAGATGTTGACGCAACGTCTGTGAGTGTTTGCCAGGTATCGATAGCTGCTAACCCGAGATGGTGAAGAGGCACCTAGAAAATCACACCCCACGTCCCTACAAAACTAAACAGATCAAACAGTTTGAGCCCCGGCTAGACCATATGGTAACAGAGTGAATAAGGAGAGGCAAAATGTGTCGTTGTGCTTATTATATGAGGCTGTTGCTTTGTTTGACTTTAGTGCATTGGGCATTTCATTGGTCTTCATAGCGCTACATAATCATAGCGCTACATTAATGTTAATATAAAAAAAAAGAACTCTGAAACGCATGCTGTATGGTGCTGCTTGCAGACAGAATTATTATAGACCTGCTTAGCCGAATTACTACATTAATTAGGTTTTTAATAGGCCTGTCAGTATACATTATTCTATGACATTTGGTCAGGGTAGTGATTCAGGCTGGAGCCATTGGTGTCTGCCCCACCAATATTTATGCTCAGGAGCCGCCACTGACTGCAATCAACAAAAGTATTTGAGATTCAATTCCACATTGCTAAATAAATATATATAAAAAATTTATAAAAAACACAGACACAAACCATATACGACAGAGTAGTTAAATATGTAGCAAGCAGAGCAGTTACGTAGGTAACATTATTTATTAGGAGGAACTATGTTTTGGGGTGGATGTTTTTTGGGAGGGCGCTGCCCCACCTACCCATATTGACGAGCCGCGCCTGGGTAGGAATGTCTCACAATTACGTAATAGACACAAAAGCAAAAAATGGATCCACAAATGCAGACTCCACATACATATCAAGATATCAAGCTGAAATTTTATAATAAAAATCACAGATTTTTTGGGTTTTGCCTTTATTGGTAGGACAGGATAGTGAGGAGAAGACAGGAAAGAAGTGGGAGGGGTAGCAGGGTCAGGAAGGATTGGGAAATGACCACAGGCCAGATTCAAACCCGGGTACACATGGGCTCTTGTGTCACAGCAACCCCCAACCCCCCACCCACACGGCTTTACTACACAGTGATTTATGCTATTGCTAAATTTCCATACAAAGTCAAGCAATCTCTTGGGTATTTTACTTTGTCAGCAAAAATGAAACAAAATAGCACATCTGTGCTAGTGACCTGGCTACTAGTAATAACCTGACTCTATTTTTGCATGTGGGTGTCTCTTTGTAATAATGTTTTTGTGTGTGTGTGTGTGTGTGTGTGTGTGTGTGTGTGTGTGTGTGTGTGTGTGCACGGCATGTTTGCCTGTGCGTGTTTGTGGTTATGTGTGTGTGCATTTGTGTGTCAGATGTGACGGCGAACTCCCTGCACCCTGGCATTGTTATGACTGAGGTGATGCGACACTACAGCTGGAACCTGCGGTTTATCTTCAACCTGATTGGCTTTTTCTTCTTCAAGGTAAACCCTGACCTTTGTGCGCCATCACTCCAGGTCTTTGGTGACTGAGTGTGTATTAAACGCTGGACCACCAGAATATGTGTAACAAATCTCCTTCCTCAAATCTGGTTTGATTTACAGACTGAAATGCCAGCAAACAGACTTCCTAATGACTAACATAATGTAGTAGCTGGTAATTCACTGTCATTTAACTCAGCAATACAGATACACTGGGACTTAGTAGCTTTAATGGCTGATGGAAAAGGCTTTTTTCTGTTCGGAAGTATGGGTTGTTTTTTGAGAAGACACTCAATGGATGTGTAAAGTGTGACTCAAACTGTCTGACTCAGCCAAACTCTAATGTTGATTTCTGAGAAACCTGTAGAACACTGATACAGATACACTGCCCATATGTAAATGACATGTATATTTTTTACAAGATTTGTGTACATTTTCTTTGAAACTTGTAAGTCAAATACATGAAGGTAAACTGCACACAAGATCCTTAGCACATTTCTACAAAGGGAAAGATGTAATTTGCATTGCAGCACATCTACAAAACATATAACTCTTATACATTTGTTGTAAGAGAAACGTGAAAGTGGCCATAATTGTGAGTAGGTCATATATCAGGCAGTGAACATTGTTGCAAGGTTTTTATTTCTTTTTTCAATGGTGAATAAAAATATAAATGTAATTTTTATTTTTATTCAAAATATCATTGATCAGTTGATAACTATTTAAACCAAACAATTGCTACTTTAATCTTGCCTTAATATTCAAGCAACAATTTACTGAACACAATTCATGAATTATCACAGCATGAACACACTAGGGGTCAGTGGACAGAATTCACAGTACTCAGTGCAGCGCACTGCACAATTTTGACCTAGCACATGTTTTTTTGAACCCCTCAGAACGGCACACCTTTTAGCCCTCAGAACTGCATACCTTTGGTTAATTTGCATGCTGCTGGTTGCATGATAATAAGCATTAAATCATATATTATTGTTATTATATTATAGTAAATACATAGTTTCAACTTGAAAACACTGATAAAAACAATATTGTAACAAGTATGTAATTACTGTATATCTTGAAAACATGTTTACTTACAAAAAACAAATTACTGCACACATGTGACAAAATATGCCAGATTGGAAGAACACCAGAACATGTTGTCTGACCTGCTGATCCAGAGCGTTCCAAATTTGCTGAAAACCCCTGAAGTCAATTTTATTGTGTTTGTGGAGCTAATTCAGTTAAATAGCTTTTCACCATGTCTGTGGTTGATGCCGGTACGGCGGGACCAAAACACACACACCAAAGCACACACTGCTCCCTGGGTGCCATTGTCATGACTGCCCCCTGCTCACCTACGTGATGGGTAAATGCAAATGTGGAATGTCGTTTGTGTGCACTGTGTGCTGTGATGTACTGTGTGATCACAATGGGACTGACTTTGACTTTTAAGTAGGCTACAAATGGAGATCTTCACACTGTGTCTGTGTTTGTGTGGCAGACTGCTGAAGAGGGGGCCGCCAGCACCATCTACTGCGCAGTGTCAGAGGAGACAGAGGGCATCTCGGGGAAGTACTTTGACAGCGACTGTGCCCTGGTGCTTCCCTCACCGACCGCTCGTGATCCTGCCCTCGCTGTCAAGAGCTTTGAGTACTGTGAGAAACTGACCTCCAAACTTTAAACTCCACTGACTCCCCTTCTTTATTCTATCAGTCAGGCTTAGTCCCTTTGTGAAGCACCCACGATAAAGACAATCAAGCTAACACCTGGTGCTGAATTTGGTATTGTTTTATTATCTAGCTTCTATGAACTGCATATATCAGCATTCGTGTTTGATTTAGATTTTTTTTAAAGCACGCAGAAGGAATCGTTCCAATTCGGTACACCTGTCTTATAAGTAAGGTTGGATAGAATGCATCTGTACTCACAACTGAATGCCAAAAATAATACTAAAGCTAATGTTACTTATGCCCACTTATCAGATGTATGTATGTATATGTATGTTTTCAACCAAGTATACCTAAATAAAGGTTATTATTTTTAACAATTTGTTTGTGATTTCCTTCCCATTTCTCACAATTACCTTGTGTTCCTCCATTTGACAATATGATGTCCTCTCCCTTAGTTCTTTCACTAAACAAACTCTTCAGAATAAATGTGCAAACTAGGTTGTAATGTAAAGCTGTTGGTGTTGCATTCGTCAACACTGCATTAAAAAAAAAATCCATTGAAAAAAAGCAAACTAACACTTGAAGCCAAAAGTGTAAAAGTTTGCCTGTGACGTACATGGAACTACCACAGTACACAGTTTCTCCCTGTTGGCTGCAAATATGCGATATCATAGAAGCTAAAGGCATAGCTTGCTGACTGTAAAAATCCCAAGCACCAGAGTCCAAACCCTGTATGCACTGTTGGCTATATGAGGCAGTGAACTGGATTGCTACAAGTATATGTAAATCAGCACTATGCAACTTTGAGTGCTTTTGTTGGCTTTTTCCATAGAGTTAAAACTAGAGAGAGAGCACTGGTGACCCTGGTGATTCCATGGAGACCCGCCACCCTGATCAAAACGGGAATGTATCGTCCATTGATCGCATAGAAATCAATGGTATCATCTTCCTCAAATACAGCAGTCCTTTGCCTGTTACAACTGCACCAATACCAAGGCGTCTGGAATATCCTTCCATAGGTAGGTAACCCTACAGTATACAAGTCAATTGAGTCAATTTATGAAGAAAAACCATCTTTAAACTGTAATAACACAGTGTAAATTCCACGGTCGAGAGATTGTTTGCCTTTGTTTTTCTGGCAATTTCTTTACAAGAAATGTATAATACATGGCTGTCTGAATCACCATGTCACGCATGTCAAAGTAATAAGGTGAACTGTTGTAATGCAAAAAGCTAATAAAATATTAAAATGGCCTGAAAATGCATAGTAGCTACAGAGCTCAAAATTAGCACCTGCCAGATTTTTGTTTTGGCGGCTGCTGTTCATCAACGAAATAGATTACAGTTTCAGTTACTGAACATCTTTTAAATTCACAGGGCATTAACCATTTGATAAGCATAACGGTTTTGAAGCCTTCTTTTCACGTAACTGATTGATGCTCAGGATATGTACATTAGCAGCCAAACTCGCCTGCAATATACAGGATGTTGCAGGCTAACCAACGTATTTTCTAACATGTAGCGGTCGCTCCGGTTAGCTTCCTAACAGGCAAATTGGGTGTATCAGTGTAACACGGCTAAGTGGCTGACCATATTTGTTTAAAATAAGTATGAATACTCGTATGAATATATTTTACAACATTAAATTATGCAATCACGACTTACAGTCCTGTGTATGTTGATAATCGTTCCCTGCTGGCTTCTGGCTCTTCACTGGCTTTTTAAACTTTCATTTAGTCAATTCCGTGTAGCTGACATGATTTTACACCACTGTGTTGAATTTCAGGGTAATCTAGTCCATAGCTGACGACAAAAATCATTTTACAGACATGTCTTCTAATTGACGCACAATGTGTTTGTCGCTCCCGTTTTGGCGGCCATTTTTGATCCTCCACGAAGTCACAAACTCTGATTAGACAATGATAGGGAGTCCTCTCTCTCTAGTTTTAACTCTATGGCTCCCCCTAGTGTCTCTAAGTATGAACACTCGGGTAAACACCCAAATATTGCAAGCGTGGTATTTTGTCCACAGATAACGGGGAGGTCAAGAAAGTCTTTATTCACCTGATAATGACTCATTTAAGCAGCTATACAGACTACTGAAGATGATTAATTACCTAAAAAAAACTGCATAGTGCTGCTTTAAACCAACCATCAACAGACAACAGGTAGACAATATTTTTAAATCTTTGGAGCCCTAGTAAATGCAAGCAAAGACAGTGCACCAAGTGATGTTATGCCTGAATGAATGTTATGTCATATGTGCATGCCATAGGAGTGCAACTTGCAAACTCTTAAGGGTATCAGCTGTTGTAATGGCTGATTTTATAGAATGTTCAGTCAACAATATTCTAATTGCACTAAGGTCATAGTAACCACCAGTGCACGATTAACTGCTCAAGTCAGTGGTTTATGACTGGGTCGTATAAAGTCATTTTTTAATATTGTTTAGGATGAGAAATGCATTTCAACTGAGATAAATAAAACATGTCAGAAAAGAAAGAACTTGAGTAATAGTGAACCAATACAAATTGCTAAGAGATTGGTTAACATCACCATCTACTGGTAGGTTTAAGGTATGATGAGATGAAATGACATGAGGCAGTGCTGAAATGATAACTTAGCCTTTATTCATCCGTTTTCACGGCACATAAAATGGGCTGAGGATGGATGGACATTGATGTCTGTCAGCAGCAGTCTGCAGGTAAGGGTGGAGCAACTCTCTTCTCAAGCGGCTGGCCAGGAAAGCACAGACAGGTCACAAATACTGCTCTCTCTCTCTCTCTCTCTCTCTCTCTCTCTATGAATGCGTAAATGTGGGTTTAGGCAAGTATGAAGTAGGTGGGCAAACTCATGATAGGCATGTTACCATGTTAAATCTATTTTTGTGAATGTTTATTATCAAATCGGTGATATATATTAAGTGGCCTACCTCCATTTTCCAGTGCATCCTTTATGATTTCTTGTGTTACATGCTCCAGCTGTTCAGCACTCAGTTTAATAGAGAGCTCAACCTCTGTTCCCTATAGACACGGCAGAGGACATTGGGTTGATGTTAGGGTTCTCCCTCTCTCTCGTTCTCTGCCCCTCTACACACACTCACAAACATATTCAACATTCACTCTCTCTCTCTCTCTCTCTCTCTCTCACCTGGGCAAGGGGCTCCTCTTGTGGTACTGGCTGATCTGATGTCTCTTCTGGTGTGCCATCCTCTGAACGAGCCCCCAATTCCTTTTGCTTTGCTAATGCCTTTTTACGTAGCCAGTGAACAGGGAGAAATAAAACCATCAAGCAGCAAAAAACGTATGTTTGTGACACATTTTGGATTGGTAACTTAGCTTTGACTCTAAAAGGATCAGATACTTCCATGTATAAAAATAAATCAGTAAACAAATCTGTCCAAGGCCAAACACAAAGAAAAGTGGAGATTATCCATTGTGGATTGTGAGTTCTTTCATATATAAACTATGAATAGTTTATGTTGGTGTATAAAGATCTCCCACACTTGGAGGATCTGATGTCAAATACACTTTGGTTTATCATAAAGTTAGAACTGTTTTATTATGAGGACATCTATAAACCATGCCATCTTGCAGATTAAGCCCTGGACTCCATGGTAGGTGAGACCTGCTGTAATCCCAGCCTGTGGCCAATGCTGTGTGTGTGTGTGTGTGTGTGTGTGTGTGTCAGTCCCTAGCCTGATGGACCAGGCTCCTCCATTCTGTTGCACTTCAAGCAGAGTGTGGCTACTCTCCACAGGTACATGTTTACTTCTTGGTGGATGGATACTTTGTGTGAAACTAGTAAAACTATTGGGCCTGAATGTAACCAACTGCTACTCGAATGCAGCATACATACTCTCATAAGATTAAGTTTAACATCACTGCTTTCAGCCCTCCCACCGTGCGACATAACCCTCTCTCTGTTTGTTGACTGGAAACAAAAAAAATTGTTCAAGGCAATCCGGAGCCTTAGCACAGCTGCCTGTACTACAGTGAAATACAATATTTAGCAGCCGTAATACAGTGGTGCTAGCCCAGCTTCAGTAGGTAAAAACCTTGCTGTGTATTTGATACGCGTGTGCACTTAACACACATATGATTTCACTAATTAGCCAACCAACTTGTCTGGTGATTTCTGTGCTTATTAGGATCAGCTGGTTCAGATAATACAGTAATTTGATCAAATATGTGGCAGAGTTTTTGTGATATGAGTTTTCTGAAGCACCTTTGTCCACATGGGACTAACACCTGTCAGGATGTCTTGACTAGTGAGAATCACCCTGTGAACCAATCTGTTTCTATTTGTGTGTGTGTGTGTGTGTGTGTGTGTGTGTGTGTGTGTGTGTGTGTGTGTGTGTGTGTGTGTGTGTGTGTGTGTGTGTGTGTGTGCATACTTTACCTCCATCTCCTTCATCTGTTTGGGGCTGAAGAAGGTGACATGTCCCTCCCCCTGTTTGGCCAACAGGAGCACAGCACATACCAGCAGGCATACCAACACCACACCACGCATCTTTGCTCTTCCTATGG
The DNA here is from genome assembly GCA_027475355.1 of Coilia nasus. NCBI lineage: Eukaryota > Metazoa > Chordata > Actinopteri > Clupeiformes > Engraulidae > Coilia > Coilia nasus. The sequence goes on from CM050209.1 coordinate 4,478,703, forward strand.
CTACACACACGCACATACAAACACAAACACACAGATACACACACACACATTCACAAATGCAAAGACATAAATACATATGAATATGCACACAAAAAACAATCATTTTAAATTTCAAGACAGAGAGCGTGAGAGAGATGAGGGAGGCCATGTAAGAGAGAGGTAGAGTGAATAATGATGTTAAAATAAGGGAGTACAAGAGATAGAGGCAAGAACATGAGATTCTCAAGACCCAGAACCAGGCACAGAGTGACATGAGATAAAACCGAGCTTGATGAGAGGGATCAAGCAGCTGACAACCAGAAGACACAGAGAGAAAGAGAGAGAGAGAGAGAGAGAGAGAGAGAGAGAGAGAGAGAGAGAGAGAGAGAAAGCAATGGATACGAACAATTAACAAGAGTAATGAAGATAGGATGTTGGTAAAAACAAATGGTGCCCAGACGGAGGCGGGTAAGGGGGTGGGGGAGTCTGTTCTCACCTGTTGTAAGTGTGCGCTGTGAAGGCTTGGTGGATCCGTCAGGCGTCTGTTGCGTGGAAGTGTGTGTGGGTGACTCTCTCTGGCTCTGGGCAGCTCTGCTCTCCTGGGATTTATAGAGCCAGAGGCAGGGTCCTCATGGCAGTCTGGAGCTGTCCGTCTCTGACGTCGCCACTTGTACACTTCCGCAAGTAGTGCTCTTCTCTTGTAGAAACACACACATTCCAGGAATTTAGTCTGTTTGGGTTATTGCCCTTTCTGCCATTTGCTGTACTCAGATAAGACATGGAAGGCGATTTGGATACAAATTTCCCTGTACTGATTAAAGTAACTTGTTTGGAAGATGATGTAAGGCTTGTTTCAAATGCACTAAATAAATGCAATGCGGAAAAAATAAACATAAAGGACAATTTTACCATGATGGTCAGTTCTTGTGAAATATATCATGCCTAATGTCAATATTGCCTCTTGTTTGATGTATGATCGGTTGAGTTGCTTAGAAACACATTAAGATATTATTTAAAGTTGTTGATTTTTCATTGTTTGCAACAGACATGTGGAGCAGCTGCACTTAACATCATCTCACTAATGAAAGGAAAGGCCAGCCTTTATGCTGACTAGAGACTGAACCGATTAGAGCACCATATGCAAACTGACTAAAAACAATATCAAATACTGTTAGTCCAAGCTTTGCAAAATAGGACAAGGCTAGCTCATGTGTAAAGTATATGCATGTGTTTCAGCATTGCACAATAAAAGTTACATTCATATGTAGAGAGGATGAGACGGTTTAGTCATTAGCTAGCACATATTGGCGCAATTACCAGAAAGGGGCATGAGCATTTAATGTCTTAACCCAACACATGTGTTAGGAGAGAGTGACTCTGTGTGTGTGTGTGTGTTGCCAAGAAACGTCTCTTTTATATTGCATTACACTTGGCAGACGCTTTTATCCAAAGCGACTTACAATAGAGGACAGACTTACAATAGAGGACATTAACACTGACTTACAATAGTAGAGGACATTAACACTGTCTATAACACTATAACACTGATTCTAAATACCCAACTTGAACACAAAATAGAGAGTGCGTTTTTAGCATGTTTACATGCACACAGAAATGTTTGCGTTTATAACCTCTGAGCATGCTCACATAATTTGCCTCCTCTCGCATCGCTTCCTGACAACAAAGATGTTTACAACTGCAGACAGGAGGTTATCACACCGTGCTCTCCACAGTACTTATGCGTTTCTTAGTAGAGGCAATCTCAGGCAGCTCTCACACATATGCTTCTGTCATAACACTTCTGATATATCCTGCAGTGGAGTGTTTGGGTCTTTCTATTGGGAACGACTGACGGGGATGCAGTCATCTGGACGAGTAAAAGTAAATGAGTTGCAGACAGTATCACATACATGATCAGACACACATTGTTTACTAGGTCATTGAACAGTCTGTATTATTCCACAGTAATTGAGCTTACCACTTCTTTACTTACACTTAAACCTGCATTTTACTGGGAAGTACTACAAAACAGACTGAATATATACTGACATATACAGATATACTGTGCATTGTAATATTACATTTCATTAGATTTAATTTGGGGAAAACTCGTGGGCATGAAAAATGATCTGATAACTAAGATGTCTAAGGACAGTCTAATGACGCATTACAAACACCTGTGACCATCTGACACTCTCCACACAGTGAAGATGCACTGCACAGGGCAGGTGGTTTTAAAAACCTTCTTAAGTACCTGATAATGTTTTTTACTTATCAGTCCGTGTATATAAAAGAAATAAATGCAATAGTTTGTAAATGTGTAATAAATTGCTAAAAAAATGTGAGCATCCTTTTATATCAAATGTATGAGCTCGGCGTTAGAGGATGAAGAATACAGTAGGTCTGCTGGTGGGCAATGCAACAAGGCAACGCAATGCGAAATTACTACCAGTAGAGGGCAGTCACAAAATCTCGCGATAAAATAACATCGGCCGTGCTTGAAGTCATGTGGACGCTTGCACGTAGAAGTCTTTCCTGTAGAAGTCATCGCCTGGCGAACACACGTTGGTGTGTCGCACAAGATTCTCAAACAATGGTAAGCGTTTTTGTTAGCACAGAAATAACTTACGCATTAGTTAAATTGCTCGATTAGTAGGTGACAAAACATGTGTGGGTAATTGGGAAGACATCCACAGACTGAGCAGAATAGATTTCTTGTAATAAGCGTCATAGATCCCATTGCGAACTTCTCGCAACTAGCTACACTCGAAGCACATAAATTCGTCAGTAGCTTTAACTAATTTAGTTTATGGATACTGGTAACACAGTAGGCAGTAACGTAATGGAAAGGTAAATAACTTAGAGGTGAGTTATTGCAGTTATACAAAAATTGGGTATAGATGTGAGGGCACTTAGTTAGCTGCGCATGCTAATGACCAAACAAGCAGTGCGTAGGCCCAGATTTAGTAACCTTTATCTGCGGGTAGGATTTCATCTCAGCGCATTTAAAGGTGCACGTATGATGTTTAACGACAGTTTTTTTATATTTAGGTAATGCTAGAATGCAGGTGTACCGTAAAATACGTAGACATTTTTTACATGCCTGGTCAGTGGGCACACGTGGTCGTATGGGCATGCAATCGAATGTCTGGAATTCTGCTGCTATGCTAATTTGGCTATGCTAATTTGGCTAAGCATAGCAAGAAACGTGTGTGTGTCAAATATTAATGGCTGGCAAACAACCTGCCCTTGGTGCAATCGTTAGGATTACGGACAACAGTCGCAAATTAAATGCGTGCGAAAACTACATATTAACTTGACGTAAATTGATTGTTTAAGAGGTACGAGTCTGCTTGTACTTACCACGTGGTGCGACGGTAACTTAACCCTCAGCTGCCGAATGGCAGCTGGCCTAAGGTAGACACGTGTGTAAGTTAAATAAGGTCAGGATAACTTTCTTCAGACCATAGTTATGTCCACAGTCTTTGGTGGCGACAGGCAGCCATTCAGTTCAGCAACATTAAATGACCAGCCATCTCCTCCACAGGTGCTGTTGCACGTGCTGTTCGAGCATGCGGCAGGCTACGCGCTGTTTGCGGTCAAGGAGGTTGAAGAGATTGGAATGCTACTCCCTCAGGTAAGTTACATGTGTTGTGATGTTCAGTGCGTGTCATTCCGTTGATTTATTATTTTACTTGTTCTGTTCTGTGAAATCCATCTCAAGACGAAAAATGTTTGTTTCAGGTAGAGGAAAGCGTGCTGAACATTGGCAAGTTCAACAATGTAGTGAAACTTGCTGCATTCTTCCCTTTCAAGTCTGCTCAGGCAGCTTTGGAAAACATCAATGCAATCTCTGAAGGTATGTCCTCGTCCAGTCGATTGTGTACGTGGCCACAGGGACGCTCCACTTTGCTATGTTTGAATACAGTTAAGGCACTAGTGGTTTCTTTTGCATAAACTTAAGGTGACTTTTACCTGGATCTTGGCCCACTGTAAGCCTTGTCTAAAAGCTACACAGGGACATAAATATAAAACCAGAATGTGCTGGGGATAGGTAGAATAGTTTCACTTGTTTGTATGTAAAAGCACAATACTAAATGGCTTTCTAAGGTTGGATTGAAATGTACTTTTTTTGTGTGTTTTAATGGATTTTATACATTAACATATTAGCATCTTCAGAGGATTAAAGTTTGAACTATAAATACATCTCTTACAACTCTCCCTTGTGCAGGAGTTGTACATGCAGATCTGAAGCTCTTCCTGGAGACTAACCTGCCATCTGGTGGCAAAACCAAGGCTATGCTGGGTGTGGCAGATGCCAAAGTAGGTGCTGCGCTTCAAGAAGAGCTACAGCTCTCCATTCAGACTGGTGGTGTGGTGGCAGAGATCATTAGAGGTGAGTCTGGAGCACAGGTCATCCATAGGGCTAATGTTGAGCAAAACTGGATGATGCAAGTAGTACATAACTTACTGCCCAGTCATGTGTTGGTGGTCTTTTTTAGGATAAGCCTGTTCTGTTGTGATGTTATCCAAATGCACTGACCACTGATGCCTTATACTGAAAAGCTGAACAGACAGGCTTAAGACATGACAAAATGCAGTAATGGAGTGCAATGACTGACTCGCATGAAATGGTGAAATGTACTGTGTGTATCAACAAAAAGTTGTGTGTATCAACAAAAAGTTGTACATTCATGTGGTGGGTTGGCACTAAATGCTGCATGTAGTAATGGCACACAGCCCACAGCTTCCTCCAGGTTACTGCATCATGTAGTGTTGCATCCTGGGCTGTTTGTAAATGGAGCCCACTCATTCCTGCAGGTGTGCGTCTGCACTTCCACTCGCTGGTGCGTGGTCTGACTGCGCAGGCGGCCTCCAAAGCGCAGCTGGGCCTCGGCCACAGCTACTCGCGAGCCAAGGTGAAGTTCAACGTCAACCGAGCCGACAACATGATCATCCAGTCCATTGCTCTGCTAGACCAGCTGGACAAGGACATCAACACCTTCTCCATGCGTGTGCGGTAGGCTGGCTCGCTCTGTGTGCTGTCTGTGTGTTCTGCCTTTGTTGTTCATTTACAAACGAAGGAAATACTCCTGATAAAACTACTCAACATGTGTAGTAAAGTCATTAGCCCTAGGCTAGGCATTGAACCCAGCCTGCATTGCCCTCTGAAGGTTAAAAAACTAGATACCAGAGACCTGCTTGGCACTAATTGGTTGGTCAAGAAAACATGGATTAAAGGAGAAGTTTGGTGCCAATCAGTCCATAGCCGTTTAGTTTAAGGTCACAGAGTAGGAAGTAGGAAAAAGAACAAGGACATTTGATGCAATAACGCTGAATAATGAACTGGCAGCTAACACTAACTAAGCGGGGCATAAAAACCTTTTCATTTCCCTATGCCTGGTTCAGCTAGTTGTTTACCAGTTCAAGTTTTGGTCTATTGGTTTTTTCTAATTTTTTTCCCTACCAACAGCAAACTGTGACCTCAGATAACAGGGCTATGGATTTATTCACACCGACCTTCCCCTTTAAACAGCCAGTTGACATGAAGTAGAGTTGTGAGTATTTCCTTCTTTTGTACCATTGCTGTGGGGCCAGTCAGCCCAAGGTGCTCTCTCCCTCTGTCATGCATGGGTGTGGGTCAAATGGGCCTCGATGCACTTTTAACACAAATTGTGTGCTAAATTTTCCTTCTGCTCCCAACGGAGTAATTTTTCAGGTGTTTTCATTAATTCCAAACACTTCAAAAAAAGCTTGGGTGTGTCTGCTTGCATTGCGCTATGCGCTGTTTGTGGTGTGTGGGTTGCGTGCTGGTGGTGCAGAGTATTTATCTGGCTCGATCTCTTTTAGGGGGCAGGAAACTACACATCCCTCCCCAGTAGCATTACAGTTTTCGTGAATTGTTTTTCTAGTTCAATATAGTGAAATACGCAGAATCATTTGTAGCTGAGTTAAGTCAGTCTCTTAGTACAGTTGTAGTGTTAGAAGTGTCCCCAGAAGACACCCATAGGTCTCATAGTTGATGTATAGTCAGTGGTTGTTTCTGAAGCTCTGTGATGGATCGTCATGCCACTCGTCCTCCGAATCTGCCTCAAATGAACCAGAGACGGCAGATAAGTGCTAATTTTTCGAGCCGTTTGAATACTTTGCAGCACCCTCCCGCCTCCATGTAGACCTCCCAGTGCTTACCACAGCCAGCGGCCCTAACTAGCCCTGACTGTACAGAAAAAGGAGGGATATCAAGTCCGACCCCAGGGGCACTCTGTCCAGTTGCTGTGGGCAAATTGCATCCTTGAGGGGGAGACAAGCCTATGCTGAATGGTTCCTCAATGACCTTCCAGTTTGTGGTGTGTTAACCAGGGGTAATCCCTGTCTGGTAGTATGCATTAAGAGTTTGTGTCTGACTTCGTTCATTTTTCTTCTTTGCTTTCCATGTGTCGGGCAGCGAGTGGTACGGTTACCACTTCCCCGAGCTGATCAAGATCGTAGCTGACAACTCCACGTACTGCCGCATGGCCAAGCTCATTGGTAATCGCAAGGAGCTGAGCGAGGAGAACCTGGAGGCCCTGGAGGAGGTTGTGATGGACAGCGGCAAGGCCCAAGCCATCCTGGACGCCTCCCGGAGCTCCATGGGTACGCTAGTCTGTGGACAGACGCACACCAAAAGCAGTTTGGAGTGGCACCCAGGAGTCATGATGTTTCACTTAATCTGTCAATCCACTGAGAATCAGTGCTGACAACATCCCATTAAACTGAACTTCTGTGGTCACAAGCAAGTTGCTTCATTTATAGCAAAGTCGGGTCGGCTTTAAGGCCCTTAATAAGGGTGCCACTGTATGGATTAACGCATTAGGATTCATCATGCAGTGTGACATTTTGTAAAAGTGACTTATTTCTTGGTATGGGTTTTCCCTCCAGGTATGGACATCTCTCCAATTGACCTGATCAACATCGAGAGTTTCTCCAGTCGGGTGGTGGCGTTGACTGCCTACCGACAGCAGCTGCAGGAGTACTTGCGCTCCAAAATGACCCAGGTGGCCCCCAACTTGGCAGCTCTCATCGGTGATGTCGTAAGTTGATTCATGACTAGCTTGTGTGTATGAGACCTGTATGTTTGAGTTCATAAAGAAGTCATGATGTTTTCACTAATCTGTCAATCCACTGAGAAACAGTGCTGACACTCTCCTATTATACTGAACTTCTGTGCCCATTGCTATCCATACCATTGCTATCCATGAAGCTAATGTTGCAATGAGTAAAGCATGGTATTTCACGTACCTTTAGGTCGGCGCACGACTCATCTCCCACGCTGGCAGTCTGACGAACCTGGCCAAGTACCCGGCGTCAACGGTGCAGATCCTGGGCGCAGAGAAGGCCCTGTTCAGGTACTGGGGCCACCCTCCCCTGCGGGGTGTCACGGCAGTCACAGTGATGGCAGGGCGGGGGGCGGTTCCGAGACGGGTGATTGGCTCGTGGGGCTCTGCTCCTGGGGCTTAAGTGATCCCGCACTCTCTTTTGTATGCCGCACACCCTCCCCAGTCTGAGCGACTGCCCAGGGCTTATGGAGGTAGATACTCATCCATGTTCCACCAAAGCTGGTGGGCTTAGGGAATGTAGAAGCAAATGGTTAAGACCAGGCATGCAACACCAAAGATGATTACAGCTCTGGCAAAAAAAAATTCCAAAGCTGTAGCTTTGCTTGTGTACACATGTTAGCAGCAAGGAGGGAAAGGGGTCCTTAAAACGTTGAGCACAAGGCTGCCAATGTGAAGATGTGCAGAGTGTATGTGTGTGATGCCTTTAATGTCTGCTTCATCATCTGTAGAGCCCTAAAGACGAGGGGAAATACGCCCAAATATGGTCTGATCTTCCACTCTACGTTCATTGGGCGTGCTGCTGCCAAGAACAAAGGCCGCATCTCCCGTTACCTTGCCAATAAGTGCACCATTGCATCCCGAATTGACTGCTTTTCTGGTGAGCTATTTTAATTTTAATATTTTTTTAATTTGTGTGGAGCTGCTAAGTCTACCTAGCAGATAGAAAAATGACCACATAAAGGTTTGCAACCTCTTTGCTATGATGTCTTATTTTTCGTCAACAGCATATCACCCCTCGGGAGTGAATGTTGAGAATTTAACACTGAGCAAAAACTAGTGTGGCACCCTCATGGTACATAGGCTTTTGCTGGAGGCTGAACATGTTTTTCTCCTGTCGTGTCCTGCCTTGCTCAGAGGTGCCCACCAGTGTGTTTGGTGATAAGCTGAGGGACCAGGTGGAGGAGAGACTGGTCTTTTACGAGACCGGCGAAGCGCCACGCAAAAACGTCGACGTCATGAAGGAGGCAGTGAAAGAGGTGGGTGTGCTTGTGGAAAACAAGCCGGGGGCGGGGGTGATCATACACATATTCTGTGGTTATCATGTAATCATTAGTGGGTGAAGAGAGATGTTGGAAGGAGGCGAGGAGGTGTTTATACATAGAATCAATTTCATTTAGTCATGAGTCAGCCAGTGCAGTTTGAACATTTTTTATAACGTTCCACCTTCAAAGGTTTTGAACTTTTTAACATGTATCAATGTTAAGTTTTTTTTTTTTTTTTTTATATTGATTTGATTTGTATTTTCAAAAAAATGTGTAATTGCTCAAAACGACAATAATAGCCAAGTTGCTCAGACCGGCAATAAACTGAATAAACACAGTGCTGTGAGTGATGATTACTCTACCCTGATGAGAACAATGAGGGTAAAAACTGATTTAATGAGCCTGACACAGCACCCTAACATGACATGGTGTGAGTAAAGCAGTGCAGCTAGATTTCCCAAGTCATGTGAATCTCTGACATTCCCATGGTCTAGGCTGGAGAGGTGGCTGAGGAGATGAAAAAGAAGCTGGAGAAGAAAGAGAAGAAGCGCCTGAAGAAGAAGAGGAAGCTGGAGGCGCTCTCAACAGCTGAGGGGGAGGACGAAGAGGTCACACCCAAGAAGGTCAAGACCAACGGAGACGCCTCGTCCCAGGTGAGTTTGGGCGCGTGACTGACTTGTGCTAGTGCATAGCTAGACATGGGAATGGACTCTTCTGGTAGTTCCCTCCCTTTTACATGCTGTGCCAGAGAAAACCTCCTCCGAACCATTGAGCGGCCCTAGCAGTGGGTCTGCTCACTGATGTGAGTAGGACAGCCTTAAATTATTGCCAGCTCGCTTAACTTTGTTCACAAATCTTTTCGTTGTGTGGTGAGCTTTTAAGGGATACAAATCGTACAGATTTGCCTCGGAGAGATGTTGAAGCAGTCTCAAAATTGCTGTACAGGGAAATGGTGAGGCCTGAGTTTAAATTGTTTTGTTGCTTTACTAGGAGAATGGAGAGGCTGAGGTGCCTGTAAAGAAGAAGAAAAAGAAGCAGCAGGCAGAGGAGGAAGTGATGGTCAAAGAAGAGGTGGAGGAAGTGGCCACAGACAACGGAGTGGAGACAACGACTCCTTTGAAAAAGAAGAAAAAAAAGAAGCAGCAGGAGGAGGCGGTAGCAGCTCCGGAGATTAAGGAGGAAGAGGACGGAGCCGTGTCTGAGAATGGAGTGGAGGCGACGCCGGCCAAGAAAAAGAAGAAAAAGGTGAAGGTTGAACCGGAGGAAGAGACTGCAGAACCTGTGGCTGAACCTGTATCTGAAAAGAAGAAAAAGAAAAAGGCAAAGAAAGAGCCAGATGAGGCCTAGATTTCATACTTCCAGAGTGGAAGAAAAGGACAGTGATTTATATATTTTTTGTAGTACTGTACAGCTTTGATTTGTATTTTACTGGCTGTTGGTTCCTAGATTATCTTGCAGGTGAGCAAGGTGGATAACAGGCCTGTAAGGTGGTTGGTCCAAGAGGCTAAGATGTATCTGCTAAGCTTTTTTTTATAATTAATGTCTGTATATATATATATATATATATTTCAGTTTCACTTTCCAGTTCAGTTTTGTGCCTTTGAGTCAAAAGGATGTTCCAGAAGGCCCTTTGGTCCCCAGTGTACTTGCATCATGTTTTTCAAAAAATCCTTTGTAAATGTAACATTGAATTAAACCATCAGGAACTTGCATTTGATGTAATCCCTAAGACTCTTTTTTTAAATCCGTCTTTAGCTTTGCAAATGGCTGTCTTGGACTGGCTTCCTCTCCTGCTCCTGTAGTCCTCAGGAGAAAATGTTAATGATTGGCAGGATAGTTTCACTTGCCAGACCTGGCCTGTACAGAAGGGGGTTGTGCGGCAGGCTCTCGTGTGTGCATGCAACACGCGTGAATGATAGCCGTGCCTCGCTCTTGCTCTAGGTTACCAAAAATACTGTTTGTACTAAGAGATGTATCAATCCTCAAACAGCTGCAGAGTTTGGTGTTTAAATACAAATTGCTACTTTCCTTAAGTCATGTCATCTAAGGAAACCTATCCCAAACCCGTCCACAAAATGAACAGGATGCCAGTTTGTTGCTACTGACATGCTTGAGGCTCTAAGCAACCTCCTGATTCCAGAAACTGTTCTAGGAGTTGTGCTTTTGTAATGTTGAGATGACCCCCACAGGAGTTAATTACCTCTAGTGTGCATGTGTACATAAACCTGTGAAATAAACCTTTCAAAATAAACCATGTGTAAAAATGTGCTTGTGTATAAAACATATAGAACAAAGGACAAGCATGAGTAATTTTTCTTTATTCAGACAAGGGGAAAACCAAAAAGTTTGATAAAACGATGCGAATTCTTTACACTGCAGCTACGTTTTCAGCCAATTTTAGACAAGGGAGGGGATTTGGGTCAGGGGAGGACACAAATTCAGGAGTGGTGCATGGCTAATGAGCCAACAGCCCCACCCTCATTCCATAGAAAACAGTTCAAGGGGCTAACAGAAGGAGGGCTTGGACCAAAGAAAAAAAAAAAACAAATACAAAAAGTTCTTTAAAAAAGGCTTCACCACTAGGATGATGCTCTCTGATAATGTACACTGTCATTTAGAATTTCTGTGTATGTATACAAAAAAATAAAAGAAAAATAACTGCTGTCTCTCATGATGCTTGCACTGATTCAAGTATATTCACCTTCAGTTTTTTTTTTTGTTTCAGCCAGTTGTTTGTCTCACCTTAGACTTTGGACCAATGTTTTGCTTTATATCTTAACCATTTTGGAAATTAATAAAAAGATCCTTCAAAAACAAAATGCAGATGACCACATTTCATACCCTACCAATACATAGCATACTGTATAAATACGTACATAAATATATTTTACATACAACAGCCAAAACTTTGAAAAGGGGGAGATGAGAGATCAACAGGGAGAAGGTAGTGTGTATATATGTTTTCTGTTTTGAGTGTGGGGCGAGGGTGCGAGTGTATGTGTGCTTGCATGCGTGTCATGATAGAAATGCTTTGGCTCGATAATCCACCAGTTGAGTTGGTTGCCCTTGTGGTGTGATGGAAGCATGTGTGCCCAAATTCACATACCCCCAAACACACACACGCACATGCTTGTACACACACACACACACTCGCACACACACGCTTAGTTGCCCCAATAAGGGGAGCTGCCATAAGTGGACTTGTTGACCTGTGTCTTCTGCTGCATGCTGCTGGACTGGCTCCTCTGGGTTGGACCACCCTGCGCACACACGCACGCACGCACACACACACACACAATCAATTAGGTTAGACCATGGAGATATTATAATAACTAGAGAAAGGGAGGAAGCCCCACAACCACTCCTTTCAATGGGAAATGCTAGGGTAGTGAATTCAGACAGAAATAAACACATTTTTCAAATTTCAAAATGAAGTGTTATGGGGGTTATTCCCAACCATACTGTACTTAGCCAATTGAATGCCACATTACTGATTGATGTGAGGTACAGCATTAAGCTATAGCAAGGGGAAGGGCATTGGATGTTCAAAAATGGACGGTGACATAGTTCAAGGACACCCTTGTGTATGAGGGAAGAGTGATGCACCCACCAATCACCTTAGGGCAGTGCTTCTCAAATAGTGGGGCGGGCCCCCCTGGGGGGGCGCAGTGCCATGCCAGGGGGGGCGTGTGTGACCCTGGGAATTTTTTTTTGCTGTACTAGAATAAAGTGTAATTGCAACATCGATCACAGTACAGACTAAAAAACAATGTTAATAAAGTTATTCTTTGTCATAAGGTGATCTACATTTCTTTACTTTTTGTTTTCTTTTTTGTCAATAAGGATAAAATTTTATGCAGGGGTGTACTTATAAAAGTTTTTTAGACAAATTATACTATTATCTAGTTGTGTTGGAGAGTGGGGCGGCGGCGAAATGTTTTATTCCTCCTAGGGGGGGCGTAAGAGAAAATAATTGAGAAACACTGCCTTAGGGGAAACGGGGGCAGACATGATAAAATTTCTCAAAAATGGCAACAAGGAAGTGCCTTGCTAATCACCTGAAACTCACCAGCCAAATCCTAACCCCCTGGGTCAGACAGCATCACAGAGCACAATGCAGTAGTGACACTAAATAAAGACAATAACTGTTGGATACCTATGAGTCTGAGAGAGTGACATTGTATGTTTGAATTTTTCCAGAGCTTGATTGAACACACTAGTATTCAGAGACCACTGCAAATTTTCCTAAAATCAGCATCTCTACATGCCATTCCTTTCCAGTGCCAGTTGAACTGGGAGAAATGTTGACAGTAGTTTACAGAATAAAACAAAAATGTTCACTTTATTCACATTTATTCCTATAAATAGTCAAATCAGAGAAACTGATAATTGTACAGTGGTCTCAATTTTCAGAGCTGTATATACATTATGTACAGTACAAATAATGTATAAATAAATTATGCAAGTACAACACTAGTATATGATATTATATATCGTTACTTAGATACAGCGAGAGCATAAAATGTTACGTGAGAGTGTACACCGTGTGCAGCTGTGTCCTCACCTGCGTGTCCTGGCTCAGATGGTGGTGCAGGAGCTGGGAGTGGGGCTGCTGATGCGGGGGTAGGATGTGCAGGAAGGGTGCGGGGGCGTAGCCGGGAGCCCCCCCGGGGGTGAGCGGACCAGTGCCCCCCAGAGCAGACGGCAGGGAGAACGGTGGAGGGGTACCAGCATGGAAACCCTGCTTATCGAACGACTGCACAGAGGCGGGGGGATGCAGAGAGAGACGTATGAGTACATTGACAGTGACAAAGCCCTGCTTTTAGGTGGTAGTCCTTTAATAAGGTACTGTATTAAGAGCCAGGACTCTTTGGAGAGTCTCTCTCAAACTGAACAGAGAGTTTGACTCAGATGCCCTACTCAGTCTGATAGATTTATGCTCTGCTCTCAGGAGTAATACTGTAGGAGACTCCTGACAAGACAGCCCAAGTAGATAACAGCAGAATTAATTTCATTTTTGAATAATTCAACAAACAGTGCTGGTTTATTTTAAGTGATCAATATGATGACCTTCATTTCCCCCATCTTGGAATAATCTTACAAACATCAGGAGTGCTGTACAAATAACATTTTAATTACTAAATGGGTCAAGTCAAGAAGCTAGGCAGTAGACCATAGACAGTGTCTGTACACAGTCCTCTCACCTGGGTCTTACTGTAAACTGTTCCACTGATATCTGGCACACCGGAGTTACTAGACGTCACAGAGACACCTGCAGAAACATGGCTGACCATGTCACCACTTCACACACAACATGTGCATTCACATCTTACATGTCACAATCTTACAAGCAGCAGTTGGCACATCTGTGTGTTTGTGTGTGTGTAAGGGCGATGTGTGTGTGTGTTGCGTTCTCATCTCACATGTCACAATGTTACAAGCAGCAGCTAGCGTGTGTGTGTGTGAGATTACCTTTCCCCGGGCCGGAGGCAGCAGATTTGGCCTGTGTCTGGGAGGAGCTGCTGTAGCCTTTGCTGTACTCTGCTCCTGCCGGACCCTGCGTCAGGTCGTCATACCCTGAACACCACAACACAAGTCAGAGGGTTGGAGACACACACCTCCCTCTTGTACATGAGACATCACACACCCCCAAGTCTTGCACAAGTAGACAGACACTGGCAGACAACTCATTTCAACCACCAGGACGTGCCAAATGAGACAAGACAACTCAATGCATGTGAATGGTCTTCACAATAAGTTGTGTGTGGTTCCAGGGTGGGCCAGGCAATGCATTGTAGAAGTCATTTTATTTAATTTCTTGAAACTGTCTACATGTTGATCACAAATATATCACCCTGTCTAAGAACAACAACAAAAAGTGCATCATCTGTGAGTCATAGGGCTTTAAAAAATCCAGTCTCATCATCATTTCCCTTTAGACTATATGAAACTATTTTTATAACCTGCCTGCCTATTTCTTACCTTTCTATCGTATACCCTTCTCTTCTCTTAATGTCTTATGAATATCTTATGTATAGAGAGCTAACAGAGAGAGAGAGAGTGCGTCAGCTCACCTGAGCTGAAGGTTAGTGTGTGTGATTGTGGGAGTGGGTATGAGTGAAACACAGAATGAGACAGTGAAGGAGCAAGACAGGCCCCTGACCTGAGCTGAAGGTGTGCTGGCCGTAGCTGCTGGGCTGCTGGAATGGCGTGGCTGGGGGGGCGCTGCTGAGGCCCATGCCGTGCTGCTTGGCGGAGGCCGGGGGCACGAACATGGTGTGTCCGTACTGGAAGGCGTTGGGCACGCCGGGCACCCCGGGGTAGTAGGGCAGGCCCGTGTAGCTGTAGCCCGGCGGCAGCGTGGGGTTGAGGAAGGCCTGCTGCGCGCCGTGGTGGCCCTGCGCCTGCGGCCCACTGCCGCTCCCGCTCTGGGCCTGCGGCGGCGCCTGCGGGGGAGGGGCAGCGTGCGCCGCTGACAGGGAGGTCGGGGGGGCCGGAGAGGTGGAGTCGCCCCGCCCAAACTTCGTGACTTCACCTGAACAAGAAAAAAGTGAGGGGGGGGAAAACTTAGTCGTGACTGTAACAACCGGTTTCCTGACAGCACGACTGAGGTTTTCCACGTATGGGGTATGTGGGGATGGGCACCAAATATACACTCACTGGCCACTTTATAAGGCACCTACACCTTGCTAGTAAAAGGCTGGACCCCTTTTTGCTTTCAGAACTTCTTCAAGGTTCAACGTGTTGTGCATTCAGCTGGTATTCTGCATTTCTTGGTTGTAACGAGTGGTTATTTGAGTTTCTGTTGCCTTTCTATCATCTCAAACCAGTCTGCCCATTGTGCTCTGATCTCTCACATCAACAAGACATTTTCGTCCACCCAACTGCCACTCACTGGATATTTTCCTATCTTCAGACCATTCTCTGTAAACCTAGAGATGGCTGTGTGTGAAAATCCCAGGAGATCAGCAGTTTCTGAAATACACAGACCAGGTCTTCTGGCACCAACAACCATAAAATGTTCAAAGTCACTTAAATTCCCATTCATCCCCATTCCGATTCTCGGTTTGGACACCCAGGTGTGACCACCTCTACATGCCTAAAAGCATCGAATTGCAGCAAAGCGCAAAGAAGAGGGAAAATGAGGAGACAAATGGGGTGGGGGATGCTGTATGTGTGTACCTGAGTAAGGATTGTTGGCAAGGCTGCCGTCTCTGCTGGAGAGAGCTGCCGCAGGGCCTGGGAATGTGATTCCGTAGTAGTCCTGAGAAGGGAAAACACGCAATCAATGCACACGGATATATTCCCACATTTAACACCCACAACTTCAGTCATCTCAAATCCTTCACCCACACACACACATACACATGCATACACATACGCAAACGCTCACACACAAAGTAAAGAAAAAAAAAAAAAAGACAGACATGAAATCGGACTGTTGCCAAAGTCTCCCAGGAGAGAATTTCTGCACAGCAACGTCCAGCTGGTCTTACGTCAGTGCATGACACCGCAGGCTGGAAATGTTGCTCAATTGCTGTGAGAGTTGTGAAAGAAGCTAAATGGAGCAGCCAAGGAGGGGGAAGCTGAAGGAGAACTCACCATGGGGAGTCTGGACTGCAGCATGTGTAGGTCCTCATAGCCATAGATCTGCTGTGGGAGGGAAGCCAGAGGGTTACACCAGAGAACAACACCGCATATTACATTTAGAGGTCAGACACACACACAGAAACCTACAGGACCGACCACATAAACACGCCAGATTTCCCTGAATTACCTTTGCAGTCACTGCCTAATGTGTTCGACTGAAATATCCAACAGCAACTCTCTTTCAAATGTGTGTGTGTGTGTTAGAGAGAGAGTAAGTGTACGTGTGTGTGTGTGTGTGTGTGTCTGTGTGAATGTTTAATGTGTTTGTGTGTGTGTAGAAAGGCAGAGAACGGGAGGGAGAGAGAATGAGAGAGAGAGAGACAGACAGAGAAAGTTTGCCTGTCTAAGTTGCAGGAGAGCTGTGTTATGCAGCTGAGGGTAGTTACCGGGTACGCTGGCAGGAGGCCTCCGGGACCCATGATGTACTGGTTGGGCAGGAGAGGAGGAACCCCCTGAGACAGGTTAGGAGGAGCTTTACCTGACAGAGATAAAGGAGAGACAGAGAGAGAGAGACAGAGAGAGCACGAGAGAGTGAGAGAGAAGGAAAGAAAGAGTTAGAGAGAATAGAAGGGAAGAAGGGAGAGAAAAAGACAAAAAGAGAGCAGGAGGGAGGAAGACAGAGAAAGAGGGAAATTAAACAGAAAAACATCAGTAAATATATATAGGAACGGTGAAATCTGATTTGGCTAACATAAGCGGGCCACATGAGGCCCGAGTGCTGCATTGCTGGTGTGCGTGCGCCCGTGCCCAGGCTTACTAGTGGAGGACGAGAGCAGCGGTGTGGTCCTGACGGCCGAGGCCGTGTTGGCATTTGTTGTGGTCCCATTGGCGGTGAGGCCCAGCGGCCCGGAGCCGTGCAGGCCGGCGCTGCTGCTGGCGATGCCCACCGATCCCCCACTGTTGCTGGGCAGGCCCGCCGTCTGTGCCCCTGAGAACGCCACGGAGGAAGAGGGCGCCAGCGAGTTCACGTTGTCCACACTGGAGTGCTGTTAGGAGAGAGAATGGAGAGAGGGAGAGCGGGAGAGAGAGAGAGAGAGAGAGAGAGAGAGAGAGAGAAAATGGAGAGAGGGATTGCGGGAGAGAGAGAGAGAGAGAGAGAGAGAGAGAGAGAGAGAGAGAGAGAGAGAGAGAGAGGGGCGGAAAGCAAGAAGGATAGACAGAAAAAGAAACACCACTATCAGGGAAAGTAACAATCAAGTACCTCATTTTGAGATGCACAATTACTACCCTGGTAAACCAGCTCCTTCTACTACACTTAATTTTGTACAGAGTGGCTGTGCTTCCATTGACCTGGTTGTCTTAGGCAGAATTTTGCCAGACCAATCTGCAAACAGAGGGAGTGTTTGTGAGCAATGCTTCAACATTGTGTGCTACATTTGAATTGTAGTGTGTAGGCAGGCTAATTTATATGTCACAAACAGTCGTTAGTGATTGTGTAAAGGCAGAGCCACTTGTTTTAAACTTCAGCAGAGTCTACAACTCCAGGAAGAAAACGTTTACAGCACAGCCAGCCCCTCTGTACGAAATGAAGTGTAGTATGAGTGGTTTACCAGGCTGGACAATTACTAGTTATGTAATGAATATTTGCTATAGGTTTTACATCATGAACATGTTCTGCTTAAAGTTATGTGACTTTTAGTTTACACTCAGGTAGGCATGGTGTGTGTGTGTGTGTGTGTGTGTGTGTGAGTGTGTGTGAGTGAGTGATCACTTACTGTGAGAGAAGAGCTGGTAGCAAGTGCTGAGACAGAGGAGTGGCCACTGCTTACATGACTAAAGGAGACACACACAAAGACAACCAATCACATTTAGGGCTCTGTTTGACAACCAATCACATTTAGGGCTCTGCTTGACAACCAATCACATTTAGGGCTCTGCTTGACAAGTGTGTAGGATGAGCAAAACAAACACACTGAAGACTGAACGACATGGGATCTAGTCAAGAGAACAAACCAAGCACCAAGAAAACATACACATTATTACTTTCTATGTTATCAGAACCAATCCAATTCCGGTCCACACACACACATTTTTTTTAGATTCACAAGCAATCCAGAAATGACTGGATGCCTAAAATGCCTAAACTACTTATTAACTATGAAAGTGCCACGTGATGGTTCATACACACAAGGCATATTTTGCCTACAAAGGTCTACAAAGTTTGTAGTTGGATTTCCATTGCGGGTTCACAGCTAGTTGTGGTAGCCGAAGTGATTCACAAGAGTCAAAAGCGATATATTATCGTTATCTCCTACGACCAATTGTACACTATACGAGCACAATGTATGAAATAGCAACTGTCCCAGGAGGTCCAATCAAGATGAGAACAGGGCAAAGCAGGTCTTCCAAACAAATCTCGGGATGGCTGTGCTTAGAAGTAGTTGTGTTCCAAGAGGTTGAAAACGCTACTGTGTTGTGGATAACGGGCTCAAACATGACAATAATGTTGCGAATTCATGTGAAAACCCGAATATTGTTGTGGTCTAAATAATGCTGAGGTGTGCTGTGAACGTGGTCTAAATCTAAAACCAGAACAGCCAGAAGGGCTGGTCATGGTAATACACTCCCAAAACATGTTTATGCCTACAGAGTGGACCCATAGTAGCTTATACAGTGTTTTCCCCAAAGCGTCTAAGCGTATCGGCACCGATACACTTCTTTTTTCGCCGATACACATCAAGTTTTGCCAAAACGCTTTCATAAAATGCCGATACGCTTAAAAATCATGCACAAAAACATTCCCCCCGGGATTTTCCCCGAACAAGAAGCCCCAATGTAGTCAAATGTAGGCTGCGTTTTTAGGAAACTTCCGTGGTGGGTGTGTAAACTACTATACTGGCGAAACTGGCCAATCACATGCCGATTACAGTGCTCCTTTGTTTTTTTTCCGCCAGTCAGCTGTATCAGAGAGTATTGTAGAATCTAAGATCTTTAACGCAAACCTCGGGGCTACTAAAACTGCCTGACTTTGACTGTAAATGCTACACAAGAAGGAAGGAGAACGCTCTCCTTGGGACATGCTCATGTAGCAAGAAAACTTTCTCCACAGTGTACAGAATGCGATCGGATCATCTAGCTGCTGAAAGAGAGTGAGAGAGAGCGTGAAAGGCAAATCCTCCTTTATGTAGAGCAGAGTCAAGACTGTTTCATTGAATGGGACACTCGTGGAATTTAACTAATAAATTGGTCCTTACGTCTTTCTGGATTTGTTGATGGTTCTTTTTAACAAAGTGTCACAATCCGGAATTATTTGTGATTATTTCAAGCCTAATAGTGTACGTTGTTACTGTTTGGATTTCCAGAAAATTAGCTTCATTTCAGACCAGGCTGCAGCCTGTATGGGGTTGTTAGCGTGCTAACACTAGCGAACTAAGCTAACATAATGTTTTAAACTGAAAGCTGCCACTTTACTCACCAACACCCACCTAGATACTAATACTGATATTAGCTGAAGTGGAGAAAGTAATATAAAGTTGTAAGGTTATTGCAGCGTGTTAAATTCAAGGTGAGTCGATGACTGTTAGCATTACCACATTACCAATCATTTCAATGAGCTAGTTCGTTAGCTTGTTACAGGAACACTGAAATAAGAATTTGTTGTCATCAGAGATCATTCTAGATAATACTACACTACATTGAATTATATTTATCTGTAGAATCTAAGATCTGTGGTACCAATTCAGCTTTCATGTGGCCATACAGGGAGATATTTAGCTGATAGTAGGAACGAGTTTTTTGTTCTATTTGTGCCAAAAAATGCAACATTTTATTAAAAGTGTTATGTTTCCACCAGCCTTCTGGGAACAAATTTTAGATGTATCTTCATTGTTGATGAGACACATGGTGATTTAGGAGTAAGTAGGCTTGGGTGGTATCCAATTTTGCATACCCCAATATTTTCCTGACATAACACCCCGGTATGACCTGCGGTATTTCAAAAAATGTCACTTGGTTCATGCATCATCAAATTCCACCATGAGACACTATGTTGTCCAATTCTGCAATGTTTGTCTGCCAGTGTGAGTGTGTGTGTGCGCGCACGTGCGCGTGTGTGTGTGTGTGTGTGTGTGTGTGTCCTACCTGCTGAGAGGGGGTAGGCTGGAGGACGGGAGCTCAGCTGCCAGGCTGGAGAGAGGGGTGCTGTGGGGGGGCACGGAGGGTGGCAGGATGGCCGAGGGGGCGGAGGGGGGCCCGCTGCCCAGAGACGGCGACTCTGGCTTGGGGGTAGAGGACGCGGATGTGGCTGTGATGAAAGGAAGAGAAAGGGAGGGAGGAAGGGAACAAAAGACAGAGCAGTACAGAGAGGGAGAACAACAGTAAAACAGAGAGATATTTATCAGTTCAGAGCAAACTGAGTACCATTCGCAAAATGTCTGAAGTGCTTTTAAACGAATGCAAGAGGCAGCAGGCCACTACAGCAGTTAATTACTTCTTTTGCCCATTGATGATCCTATCAAGTGCATCGCTTTTATCGAGTGATAAATGGCAAAACAAAAGGCCCTACAAGTACCCTACAAGTTTCCCATTACTGTGACTGATACGGGAATACAGCCCTGTACACTTACAGTCAAGAGCAGCAGAGGTCCTCACACCATTAAACCCATTCTGTAAGGAATAGAAAAAAACAGGTCCACATTACAAACAGCTGATAACAGAGAACCAACTATGTCTGACCACTGAGTGACCAATGGCGCTGGCCGATACAGACCAGCCACAGACCAGGAGGACGCCCAATCAGACTCACTGTCACAGGGCCGGGGGCGTCTTTGCTCTGGGAGAAGGCGAGCCGTGAGTGGGACGCCACGCCGCAGTCGAAGCTGCTGACGGCCGCCGAGGAGGAGGAGGAAGAGGAGGAAGAGGAGGGTGCGGGGGTGGCACTGGGCGTGCTGAGCGAGGGCGCCAGGCTGGGCAGGGGCACGGAGGCCGTCGAGGGGTAGATGCTGTCTGAGGAGGCCAGGGGCAGCAGCAGGGGCACCGGGTTGGTCACAGACTCACTGAGCATGGACGACAGTAGGGGACACAGTCAGCTAGGTCACAGGTCACATGCACAACAAGCAGTCTATCCAATCATCCTAGCCAATCATTGCACACAGGGAGTGTTCGTTAGCGTTGACGTTGACTTTGTGTGCTACATTTGAATTGTGCAATTGGGTAAAGGCAGAGCCACTTGTTTTAAACTTCAGCAGAGTCCACATCTGCAGGAAAAAATCGTTTCTCAATATAGCACTGCCAGAACCTCTGTACAAAATAAAATGAAGTACGAGGGGCTGGTTTACCAGGCTATGCTACCAAGGCCATGGTCACATGTTAAAGTAAACATGCCATGACCGCAAGCCCGTGTGACCAATGAATTATGAGGAAGTACAGCAGTTCACATGATGGTTGCACACCCTGCAAAAACTTTGCTTGTATTTTTTGGGCAAGATCACCCATCCTGATGTCCACAAGTGGGAAACTCTTAGCCTGGCTGTCATACCAAGCTTGTAGACGAAGCCTGGTCTGGCAAACCAGATGGAAGTCCTCAGAGGCGGGATGAACGGGCGTCTTTTAAATGCCATTGTGTACTACTGGACAGAGCTACAACCAATCAGACACTAAGATCAGACGAATCAGATGACAAATGCGTACTGTCGGTTTTTCATTGGTTCTGGATTTTTCTGGTCCAGGAAGATGAGAATAGCTATGTTGGCCAGACTGACTTGAACGTGAAATTGAATGTACCATCACAGGCAGTATAGGCAAGCACTGGCTGGGAAACCTAGTTAAGTACAAGTTCAGGTTGAGGTTTCACCTGTGCACTTAGCTTTAGCCACATAGAAGAGTTAATTGGGAAATCATCTGTGTTCTGCGATAATTACAGCCAGTTGTTTTTGTGAATGGATGAAACAAGCATGTGGTACGGCCATTTTCTCTCTGAAGCCAGATTATCCATCTCTGCATATAACTGATAGGTTTGGAGTAGAGGCCGCTCTTGTGTTTGACAACAGTAGTGTGTGTGTGTGTATGTGCGTGTATGTCTGACCTGATAGGTTTGGAGTAGAGGCTGCTCTGTGTTTGACTGACGACAGGAGTGTGTGTGTGTGTGTGTGTGTGTGTGTGTATGTCTGACCTGATAGGTTTGGAGTAGAGGCTGCTCTGTGTTTGACTGACGACAGGAGTGTGTGTGTGTGTGTGTGTGTGTGTATGTCTGACCTGATAGGTTTGGAGTAGAGGCTGCTCTGTGTTTGACTGACGACAGGAGTGTCCCTGGGGGCCTCGCTGCTGTTGCTGCTGCTGCTGCTGGCATTGGTGCAGGCCTCAGGCGCACTGAAGTCAGGCAGGGCCGACTCCGAGCCAAAGTCCAGCGCCCCAAACTGCACGTTCAGTCCAGACACGTCTGCTGAGCCCGGCATCTCCACTGCAGACGAGGGGATCTAACACACACACACACACACACACACACAGTCCTATTTAAGAACTATACCCTTGAATTGCTTTGCTCGATCTTTCCTACTGCAAGTTCAGCAGCAGGCAGAAGTGCAGCAGTGTGCTTTCCATGTCTCCAGTGAGGCAGTGGTCCCCTCTATTTAGGAAACTTGCTGAGTGCCTTCAAACCAGATAAACTCATTCTGTCTACTTCAAAACATCTACATAGTTTTTTGTTTTTTTTGCATATGTAACAGATGCCAGCTAGCACAGCTCGGCGTAGAACGTTAGCAAACCTTCCTCCCGACGCCTCTAAGACCCCGTTCACACTAGGATTTTCAAAATCCGGATTACCAGGATTTTCAAAATCCAGATAAAATTTATCCTAGTGTGAATGCAAATTATCCGGATTTTCAAGGGGTTAATCCGGATTTTCAAAATCCACCTCATGAGGTGGATTTTTAAGGGATCTTGAGGCCGAAAAACCTAGTCTGAACGCTAAGGGATCATTAATCCAGATAATTGCGTCATACTTCTGGGTTCACAGGGTCATCATCACCCGGTCATTGGTCATTCCCAAAGTCTTGTTTTAAACCAACGGTACCTATTGGCTTGACACACACGTTTAGAACAGTTAACTGCGAAGTCACCGCGGAGAACCACGTTACCATGCACAAGGCATAGAGAGACTGGCAAGTTGGGATGTTATGTCGGCAGCTGCACACTTCAGCACTGCGAAACTGCATTAAAAAGTAGCCTAAAATGACACAAGGCAATGTTATAGGCCTAGTCATTTGTTTCTTCCATGTTTTAATGTTACAAGACCGACGGCCACGGAGCGTTAGGGAATGCGTCTCACATTCACCGCGGTCTCACATTCCGATATTTCCACACAGTGCTGTCAACAAAACGTAGCCAAATGACACAATTTACTGCTACTTTAAGGTATAACAATGGCCGAAACAGTTAATTTTAATACTAATTAGATCAACACCTTGCAATTTTTATCAGCCAAATATGAGCTAGGTCATCTATATTGCATTACTTTTGTTTACTGATGGCAACGGTTGCTAAAGGAAGAAAAGTCTTGTTTTAAACCAACGGTAGGCTACCACTACCGTCAGCCCAAACGGTCGGAAATGGCAAATATATATGAATTTAATAGAAAAATAAGTGATTTTGACCTATTGGCTTGACACACACGTTTAGAACAGTTAACTGCGAAGTCACCGCGGAGAACCAGGTTACCATGCACAAGGCATGTAAAAGAGAGACACTGGCAAGTTGGGAATTTATTTCGGCAGCTGCACACTTCAGCACTGCGAAACTGCATAAAAAGTAGCCTAAAATGACACAAGGCAATGTTATAGGCCTAGTCATTTGTTTCTTCCAATTAATTTGACAAGGAGTCATTTAATCCACCGCATCACGGTGGGCAATTTAAATGTTACCAGCCAAGCATTCACCACCAGCCACGAGACATACAGAGAATGTAGGATTAAGCTCGCTTGAGTAAAAGCAATTCAGATTTATTTTATGTGCGGAAGTGGGATTGGTTTGTTATACCATGTCTTTATATCCGTAGTTTTTTATGCTTCTCGCGAATTTGCCTGGCTGTTGTTCGCTAACCCCACTTTGCTTAGCAACATCTAGCGGTTTCTATTCGAACTGCAGTCATGGCCAATTAACCGGATATTCGCCGGACAGGATTTTTGAAATCCAGATTAAGTAAAGTCTGGTATGAACGCAAGAGGTTCTAGGATAAATTTTATCCGGATTTTGAATCCGGATTGAATCCGGATTTTGAAAAACCCAGTCTGAACGGGGCCAAAAAGAGGCTATTGGCTAAAGGCCAAGAGGCTAAAGACGCTATTGACTGAGCTTTTAGCTGACTTGGTAGTGTCTGTCTCCCATACTGAAGTTGCTGTGAGGTCGCGAGTTCGAGACTGGGTCTGGACTGCACAGAAAGACCTCGGTTACACATGTACACTATTGACTGATGAATGATGCAGACGAAGATGTATGGTCTGAGAGAAATATTTACATTATTTTGGGTCACTGCAGTGCATGGATGAAAAGGTTACAGGGGACAGAAAGGAGATGGATCTATGTCAGACTTTTCCCACCTTCATGACCTACTTCATATGGCCTGTACTGGACTAAGAAGGTGCATTTTCATTTCATTTCATTCACATGCACGAGTCAGCTCTCTACTGTTGTTATTGTGTGCCATAAACTCACAGGTCAACAAGGAAGGCCAAACATGTGAGATGATCTTGAATGAAAAGGAAAGGCTAAAAACAGCAAGGCTGAGCAGCAGTAGGTTAGGACAACACATGACATGTTGCAATATACTGCTGCCAGAGCATCATCAACATGCTGGTTTTTGTCCAAACCCCCTAAGTGGGGAGGGGGGGACCTTGGGTCTGACCTTGGAGGTGGGAGGTATCCTGCGTTTCTGCGTCTTCATCTGCCTCTGCTGTTGTGCGTTGGCCACGGCCTGGGGGTCGGACTGCGGGGCCTGGGGCGGCTGCGCGGGGGCCAGGGATGCTCCGTCGCGCTGCAGCGAGGGCTCCTGCAGTTTGGGGAAGGACTCCAGCACGCCGGCCGGGGCAGAGGAGGAAGAGGAGGAGGAGGAGGTGACCGGGGGAGGGCTGGCCGGCTGCGGGTGCGGCTGCTGGCGTGCCAGTGGGAGGGGGCTGGCGTGGCTCAGGGCGTTGGGGGTCTGCCTCTGCGCCAGCTGGCTCAGCACCAGAGACGGCTCTGGCTGTAGCTTAAACTCACCTGCATGGACAGTTTGTTCGTTTGTTTATTTAGCTTATTGCTATTTTGAGCAACTGTGGCTATTAATGCATGTTAAAAAGGATGTTATAAAAAACATTAATTACAGTATTTTCTTTACCTGCACGGACAGACACGGCATGGTTAGACTTTAGCCCTCAGTGTGCGTGTGAGGCAGTGTGTGTGCGCCTGTGAGCAATATGTGCGTCTGACAGAATGAGTGTGAATGGCAGTGTGAAAGTGTGGAAGATCATTATATTTGAGTTACAGAACATGCAACTCATCATTCATTTGTGTACACCAAAGAGCACAATCTGTGCATATAATAGTATATGCTTCAAGGTTTTACTAAAGCGTTGTTTAACTAGAGAGTGTGTTTGTGTACATGTTTATGTGTGTGTGTGTGTGTGTGTGTGGCAGAGAGACAGACACTCACGTCCAAACTGCGAGGCCATAGCCATGGAGCTCTGCGTGACGGGCGGCTTCATGTCCCACGATGACGGCGCAGGGGTGGATGAGGAGGAGGGGGGAGGGGCGGCGGGCCCCGTGGATCCCCCCAGGCCCCCCACCACAGGGCTGTGGTTGGCCCCTGAGCTGCTGGGCGGCTGTGAGGGCAGCGGCCCCAGGCCCGGTCCCTTCAGCTGCTCAAGGATCTGCGCGCCGGCAGACTGGCCCAGCTTGGGGCCCCCCAGCTCCCCGAAACCAGAGCCCAGCACAGACGACTGCACACACACACACACAAACAAATAGAGAAGCCATTAAAATATGCAAGTCAAGAAAAAGAACAGGTGTGTTTGGAGGGCTGCAAGTCGTAAGTCCTTTTTCTTGGTGCTCTTTGGTGTAGGGATTCAAGATTTTCTTAAAGTAAAACAGAACTGAGGCACTCATGATTGATGCATTTAAAGTAATTTATTTATTAGGCTACAAAAACATGGCTACTTGTTTCGGCCTGCTAGGCCTTCTTCAGGGCATTTCAAATTAATTTTAATGCATCACTCTTGAATCTGTTTTACTTTATGCAAGTCAAGATTTTCAAGTGAGGCTGCAACTATGGAAGCAACATCATTAAGACGTGATGTAGAATAAATGCTTTGTTTCAAAAGTTAAGCAGAAAATGTCAGCCACAATGCCAGCAGGGCACAAGACTTACTGTGTGCATTTTGTAAGGTAATTACTATAAATGCAGACACACGCAGTGCAGGTTACTAATTGGATGCTTTGAGGTTGTGAGGTTAAAGACAGATGGTGGTGAGTGTGAAGATGGTGGTGAGTTTAAAGGGTTGCTCCAGCAGGGTCTCACCAGGGTTGCGTGTGCGTAGCTGGCAGTGCCCGGTGTGGTGCCCCCGTTGCGGGTGGGGTGGTGGTGGGAGTTGGTGAACACCAGGCTGTGCCCGAGGGGACTCGACGAGGGCGCCTTCAGGCCCCCGCCAACTTCCTCCCTGCCGCTCGGCTTCTGCAGCAGAGAGGCCAGGTCCAGGCTACACACACACACACACACACACACACACACACACACACACACACACACACACACACACACACACACACACACACACACACACACACACACACACACACACACACACACACACACACAATTGAAGAAAAATTAAGCCTAATGTGTCTCTAACACAGACACACATTCAGGACACTGAGACAAAACAAACAGCATAAGCTACAATTCCATCTTACAATACACTCTCCCATTTCATTATTGCCCCCCAGACCCACACACACAAAAACAAACTGGCTGCCAAAACAATCACCTCAAAACAAGACATAATCATTACCTTGACACACCTGCGTCTCCTTAAACACACTCACAAAACACCCTGGACTATCATCAAAATGATGACAAAGTGGCATTTCTACACCATTCCATGCTGTGCTGACATGCCAAAAAACCTGCTGCAGTGTCTCAGGAGCAGTGAGACTGTGTGTGTGTGTGTGTGTGTGTGTTGTGGTGGGATTTGCCACGGTGCTGCTGCCTCACCTTTGGCCAGGTGTGACGTGGTTCTCCGTTGCAGGTGGACAAGAGGCAGTGAACACTTTGGTCTCAGAGAGCTGGTGGGGAAGAGTGTGTGTGCGTGAGTATTAGGCCCCTCAGCTCACAATCAGCATACGTCACACACAGACACACACACATGCTCTTGGTTGACTAGGGTGGGTGGAATGTATTTTGTAGGGCGAGTTCACTTACATCCTCACTCCAGTCCTCAGCACCCCAGTCCTCCAGATTGCTCCTCCAAGCCACTAAACACAGAAACAAAAAAAAAAGACAAAGGATGAAAATATGCGTGAGAGAGAGAGATAAAAAGACAGAGGAAGATCAGAGAAAATCAGAGACGATGTGAGATAATAGGAGGATAATTAATGTGAACGTAACAGACAAAGAGACAAAGAGAGATGGAGGAGGAGACATTAAGTAGAAAAAGACAAAGAAAGGAGATAAATGATAGTGATAAAATGTCAGAAATCAAAGCGTCAAAAATAACAAACCAACTGAACAAAACCAAAAAAGCCACGCAAGGTCAAACCAGTGCAGGTCCTGATAAACCCAGCTAAATCCCACACAAATTACCTTACACACATCGTAAAATATTGCACAGTACCAACGAGCTTAAGAGAGCAGCTCTAAGTGAAAAATGGCCAGACGTGCCTGTCCCATCTGTCCCATCTGTCCCATCTGTGGCGTCGTTGGCCCCTGTCTCCCAGTTCTCCGTGTGGGCGCCCCCAGTGCTCCCCTCTGTGGTGTAGTCTGCAGGGTTGAAGGTCCTACAGGCACAGAGGGAGGGAGAGTTTGCTTGTTTATTTGGTTTATTGCCATTTTGAGCAACTATTGCCATTTCATGGCCAAAGCATACAAAATTAAATATTACTCATTTTTAACATTGTTAAATACAACAATGAAATAAATACAGAAAATAAAGTTTTTTTTTACATTAATACATGTTTTTGAACCATTAAAGGTGGGACCTTATAAAAATGTTAATGGTAGTATTTTCTTTAAAAAACTGCTGCTTTTAATTTGGAGGGAGAGAGAGCAACCTGGTCAAACAAAGCATGTTACCACAAAGGGTTTTTTGGGGGGGTTTAATCTGTAGTCAAATAAACACATCTAAGTGTAAATGTTAACAAAACCACGTCAACAAATTTGACTTGTGCACACAAGTGGGTTACGGCCACCACTTTACTGTTGCTGGAGATGTACCCACCCCATTCCTTGTGCTGTAAACCGGCTGGTCCCGGGGGCTCTGCCTCTTCCCCTGCTTCCAGACACTACACACAAACACACACAAACACACACACACACACACACACACACACACACACACACACACACACACACACACGAGTGAACATTTGGTGCAGCAGGCATGAAGGCAGCTGCAGCATTCCGCCGTAAGTGTGGGGCTGTGGGTCATGGATGTGTGTACATGCGAGGGCTTATATGTGTGCACAAGTCAGAGCACACACACATCCCTGAGATATGGCTCAGTACATATACAGAAGATAGATAGATAGATGGATACACACACACACACACACACACACACACACACACGAGGCATGGGTAGAGTTTTGTGTATTTCCTACTGGTGTTTGGGAAGGTGCATGTGCGGTGTAGGTCTAATGCTGGTGTGTGTGCCTAGCCTGCCTACCCCGTCCTCTGCCTCTGCGCCCACGCTCAGCCCCTCTCTCCACAGGAGCAGCGTCCACTCCATTCTCCTCTGCCCGCACTGAGAGAGAGAGAGAGAGAGAGAGAGAGAGAGAGAGAGAGAGAGAGAGAGAAAGAGAAAGAGAGGGAAAGAGACAGAGAGAGGGAAAGAGACAGAGAGAGAAACACAAGAATGAAAAATGGTTAATAGGAACAGAAAAGGCAAAAGGGAAGTGAGACCATTAGCCTCAAGAAAGAAAGAAAAAGCAAATCACACAGTGAAGCAGACATTATAGAGGGACTTTATGAGCTGTTTCATTTTTTTTATTAGCACCTTTTTCTGACGGAAATTGTTAAAAATAAGTAATATAAAATGTAAGTACATGCCAAAGGGATTTACTGTATTCCCCCAGAAACCCCCCTCTTTTCTTATGAATATATTGCCTTGCATTGCCAGCCATTTTTCTCACCATCACTTCCTGATATCATCTTGTAGGAGGACACTACTCTGTGGCCAATCAG
Source organism: Coilia nasus (assembly GCA_027475355.1). NCBI lineage: Eukaryota > Metazoa > Chordata > Actinopteri > Clupeiformes > Engraulidae > Coilia > Coilia nasus. The sequence continues at coordinate 4,508,057 of CM050209.1, forward strand.
AAAAGACTGAGTAAACTGACTGACAATGTGTTTAAGACTTAATAGCGATGTACAATACAAACAAAACTGAGTGTTTTCTATTATCTAAACAACTTATTGTTTTCAGTACACCCCAAAAATAAATACTATGATCAGTGGAAAAAAACACCTGTAGTCTCCCTTCAAGCGAACAGCTCATATTTAAAGTCAACACTGGAGAATCAGACATCCCCATACACTGCAACACAGGATCCCTAAACCCTATAGGACAGGGGTGTCCAAACTTTTTGCCAGGGGGGCCGGATTTGGCGAGGTGAACATGCGTGAGGGCCAACCATTGTAACGACACGAATAGGAATTACAATAATAATATTAATAGTACTACTAATATTAATAATATGCAAATGAAGTACTTAACGGTTTTTTGTTGCAATGGCATAGTTTTTATGTCTTCACATTTCAAACAGAAATGAAAATGTGTGTTTACCAAAATTACTGTGCATTTTATATTTGAAGACCAGTAATAAAATGCAGAAAAAGTCTGAGTGGAAAAAAAACACTTCATAATTCACTGTTATACATAACTATTATTCACTGTTACATGTAAACTGTAAACGTGAATTTATACCATGTGAACAAGAAAATAGCACTAACATTTATCTTATTCAGAAGTATGAACCACTGAGAGTTTTGATCACAATTACACACACACATTTTAGAATTTATTTAGCCTACCCCAGAAGACTAAACAAGTAACTCTCCTGCACTAATGTGATGGGTGGTACTGAGATTTCGATTGCTGCAAAAATGCTAAGTCTGGCTCAAACGCAGTGGTTTTGATGATGTCACGCAAGTGAGAGTCACTAGTCTTGTCCTCACACGGTTCTTGTTAAAGTTCAAAAGTGAGAATGTGTTCTCACAGGTATTCGAGCGAAATAAGCTCAGCATTTTCTTGGCAAATGTCCGAATCTCTTGGAACCTGTCTTTATCCAGCTGGTGTCGACTCCGACAGTCTGTGTCAGTGTCGCACTGCAGTTTAACGAGCATTGCAACCGGTTCTTTCCCCAACATACGTGAGCTTCACAAATACTATTTTCTCCCGGAGTGGAACATCACGGAAAACCGCGTCCATTCTCATCCTGGTTCGCTTGCTATTGCGATTGTGGGGGCAGAAGCAACTTAGATATCCGAGAGGTCATCATGTCGTTTTGAAGTGTTCTTGTGAATGTTGTTATTACATATTATTTCCCCCATTTTTACAGTGTTCATTGGTCAAATAAACGTCCGTATTAAAGAACCTAACCCTGCTGTTAAGAGAGCTAATAATAGCAACATCACACGACATAATAGCAAGATGTATGATTTTTCTTTGCGAAAGAAAACCGCGAATAATGCCTACCAATAGGCAAACTAGTAAGTGTGTTGTGGTCAAAAAACAACAATACTGTTACAATATCGATATACTTTCGGTTGGTACTGCTGAATAATTAAAGAAATGGCAAGTCGGTGAAGACTATTAACACTATTAACTGTTCTCTGCGTGGCCACGCAGTTATGCGCCAGATTTAGCATAACAAAAGAATCACCGGCATTCCGCGTGGGTAGTTATGGCTCTGTAGCAAGAAAGGCTACTAACACCTGTTTTCTGAGAGGTGCCGCGGGCCGGAGGAAAGGAGCCCGCGGGCCGGACTTTGGACATGTCTGCTATAGGACTTCCACGAGAAACCGTTTAGTACTTTTTCTACCCCCATTGCCTCCATCAGTCAACAGAAGACAATAGGTGGGAAAACTGACCGAATGAGAAAACAGCATACAAAGTGACCAAAGTTTGTTAAATAGAAAAAGCCGGAGGAGTAGCACACATTCAGTTAGCAAAATATAGGTAAGTATGTGTGTTTGTTTAGAACGTTTAAATCTTCTATTTGGTGGGCTATGGTCGAATGGCGTTTCAATGATTGTAGCCTGTGACGAGCATAGCCAAGAACCTGTCATTCTCCCTGAACAGCCTGAAACAGGAGCACCAAAGCATTTTTTTCATCAAAGCCAGCATACAGGGCTTTCATTGATACTAGAGACAACCGCAAAATTACTGAAAAAACAATGCAATGAGACCTTTAAACCCTGGTGGATCTACGGTTGTTTGTCAGCTTAACTGATTTCACACACACACACACACACACCCTCACCTGGCCGGCTGCGGCTGCCTCCTCGGCCCTTCTTGCTTGCCCCGCCGCGTCCGCGGCTGCCCTCTCGCTCCCCGCGTTTGTCCCGGGTCTCGCGGTTCTCCTTGGTCTCCGAGGAGCTGCTGTCTTTCCCCACTTTCTTCTTCCCCACCGTCTCCCAAGAGGAGGTCTGCGTTGGACCACAGAAATGCCATTTAGGTATTTGTGTGTGCTTGTATGAGTATGTGTGTGTAGAGTGGGGGGGGGGGGGGGGGGGACATGAATCTCCTTGTGTGTATGTGTGTAGTTTGTTTACTCTGTTTACTCCTCTGCACCACTGTTAGCTTATGTCCTCCTTTTGTAAGTCGCTTTGGATAAAAGCATCTGCTAAGTGTAATGTAATTTATGTTAACACTGTCTATAAACATTATGTTAACACAGTCCAGTTGAGAGCTAATGGACATCCTAAACACCCAAATAGACCTCAAGGCCATTAGACAAGCACACATACAAACACACACAGGGCAGGCACACGTTCCCATCAGCTCATCACAATGGCAAAATATAAAAATGTTACATGGAGAGCCACAATGGCACTAACAATGGCTGACAATGTCACTGCCCACTGGACCTAAAGTGGCCGAGAGGGAATTCAGCTGTTTGATGTGTGTTTACTATCCGTTACAGGATGTTGAGCCAATGCTGTTTTGGCACTGTAAGCACTGCTGTAATATACTACAGTACAAGACTGACTACAAAGCAGAAGGCCAAAACAACTCACTTTCTATTTAGAGTTTTCCAAGAAAACACACACACACGCACACACACCCACTCTTACACACACAAAATAAAACAGCCAGCAGGATTTATTGGAGCGGGGTCCTCAGATTACCCTACAGTACGAGTGGCTGCCTTCCTGCCACTGAAATGGACACTGCTGGCAGCGTCACCGGACTTATGTAAACAAGACTTCAACACACAGACACACACGTACACACCCACAAGCCCTCTTCTCACACCCCTCACGCTCCCCTTTCCCTCCACCCAAACTCATGCCAACACTCAAAACATTTTCTCCCCCTTGGTCAAGATGTCCAGCACCACCCTATGACAGGTGCAGCAGACGCTCTCTGTCATGACTGCCAGAAAATATTAATGCCAGCCTCAAAGGGGCCAGCAACACTTTATTATAATAAGTTAGACACTAGCCATTCTGTGAAACCTCAGATTACTGTAGTATTTTGGTGAAAGGTGAAGTAGTGTGTGTGTGTATGTGGAGCAGAGAGGGATTAAGAACAAACGGCCCGCAGATAGATTATTAGATTATAGATTAAAACTCTGCCACCCCCAGGAATAAATAAATCATTGCTGGCTGTGTCATATGTTTGGAGAAGTGGAGCCAGTGGGTGGAAAGCACACTATTGCTTAATCTGTGCAGAAAAATTCTTCAAAAACAACCAAAAAAAGAAAAAAGGTTTTCAAAGTTTCCCGGAATCGGCCAGCACAAAGGGGGTGTGGAAGGCCTTGGCCTCTCGGCACCTGCGGAGAATAACCTTGTCCAGGCGGAGAGGCCATGAAAACTGATCTCCAGTGGAAACACTGCCAGCTCTGGCTCCATCCTCTCTCCCATTTTGTGCCCCCTGCCCCCAGATACACACACACACACACACACACACACACACACCACCTTCCTTCTCCCATTCCCACACATACCCAGCCTCATCCTCATCCTCCCATCCCCAATGCGTCCTACACTCAACCCCTGCCCCATCCTCTCCCAAAGCCCCATGGTCTACCCTAGCTCCTCTTATCTGGCCAGACTGATCTGTGCACGCTGCCTAGCGCCCCTCTCTGTCCCCCTCACCGTGTCCGAGGTGCCTTCCAGGAGGAAGTTGATGGCCCTGTTGACATCCTCGTTGCAGTCGTGCAGCGCCACCATGCATTCATCCTGGTTCTTCCCCGTCACCTCCATCAGCTGCAAACACACACGTCTAAGTCAAGTAGGTTTTTATTGTCGCTTCAGCCGTATACACAGTACATAGTGAGGTGAGACAACATTTCTCCGGGAACAACTGGTGATACAGGCAACTGTTAGAACACTGTTTGGACAAGACAGATACGCAATAGTGCCTACACACACTTTTAGGACCACAAACACACATAGCACGCACACACACAATCATGAGAGCCTACACAGATTCACTCACACACACGTGCCCATTCACACACACCTACACACACACACACACTCTTGAACAAATATCTACATACATTACAGTACAACTTAGTAAACAAGGCAGGTCAGAGTTAAAAGGTGACATACAACAAACACACAAGACAGGGCATGGCTTTTAGCAGAAACTATTCTACATAAATATGGGGTATTAGCATCAAAGAAAGTGCGAGGGGCATAAGGTGCAGTGTGCTGGTTTGCATTCTGAGTTGCTAAGGAATTACAGATCTATTGTAATTGCACTACAGGTTGTTCAGCAGTCTGACGGCAAGAAGCTCTTCCTCATTCTGGAGGTGCAGGCAGTGATGCTTCGGAACCTGCTACCTGACGGTAGTAAGGTCAATAGTCCATGGGAGGGATGAGTAGTGTCCAGGCAAAACTACCCCCCTCCCCCCGCTATACAAAGTACTGACAATGCAATGTTAAACCACCCACATCCAACCTCTATTTTTAGGTGGGTGCAGAATCAGAACAAACGTGTAAGTTTAATGCAGCAATGTTTCTCTGGGATGCTTTAAACATACAAATGGCAAAATGACCTTTAGTGTGCCTACACACTCAAGAATAAAGACTGGCGTGTACCCCTCCTTCTCCTCACCTGTTTGACTTTGTCTTCGAAGTCTGCATCGTTCTTATCGTAGATCATCTGGGCAAGTCGGATCTGTTCGGCTGTTGCCTGCAACACGCAGTGACAGAAATCACGTGAGCACAACACCACTCCGCACAAAGACGCTTCGGTGCAGTTTGAATCATACCCTAGACACTCAAGGGTGCTGGTGTAAGCAACAGAAATATATATGTATTGTAATTTCTATGTATATTAAAAATATAATGTACATACAAGAGCAAAGATGAATCTAGGTCTAGTCTTATCTGTCAGGCCCCATTCTCCCAGGTTGGGGACCAGTGTACAGTGTAGGAGACAGGTGCATATGTGACGCTCCACCCACACTCTGTTTTCTATGGCTGTGTGGAGACTGAGTGAGATGTGGTGTGATTCTCGCCTCAACTGTGACTTTCTGTGGTTGGGTGTGAACACCTGTGAACAACAGTTCCCATCACTTCCGCTGTACATCTTGGTGTGTATGTGCATTTCTGGAGTGTCTGTCTTCACAGTATGATCTACGCATGTGTTTGTGCCTGTGACACATCCCTGTAATGAACTCACTTGTAGCTGTAACGGTAGCTGTGTGTCTGTGTATGTGTGTGTGTGTGTGTGTGTGTTGGGGTGAGCTCACTTGTCTCCCTGCAGCTGCGTGCTGCGAGTGGGTGTTATTTTTCACGGGTGCACCTGGACCCACCTGTGGCTGTTTCTGTGGCTGTGAGTTCTGTGTGGTTGCTGGCAGCACCTTGTCCCGAGGGCCCCGGGCTCGGTCGCTGCCTAATGAAGTCATCATATACAGTATATACAAAACAATGTATGTACAAAATAGAAAAATCTGGAAGACAAGAACACACAGAAAGAAAGAAAGAGAGAGAGAGAGAAAGAGAGAGAGAATGTTAGAATAACACTCAGTGAAGTTGAGATCATTCTGTGCTTTTAATGTATGGAGCAGGACAGATTTTCTGAGTTCTAGGTGATCTTCTTAGTGGCTATTTCCTCTCACCACTGTTGAGGCGCTGCATGAAGCCACGCGCACACACACAGTTTTTTACACAGTACACACACAGTGGGTATCACATTCCCACAGCCATAAACCTAGTTGGACTAGATTGTGCAATGCTGACAGTTAAGAGGCCTCTTTCACACACCCTTTCTCTTGCTCCCTCTCTCCTACCCAAACACACACACACACATTATCAGTTGTCCAGCATAAATTTAGGCTTGGGATTGTCCGCCCTGGTGTCCACTTACATGTCCCAATTGTGGCCCCCTGTCCTTACAACACACCCTAAAAACACCCCAGTACCACTGTGTCCCACAGACTCGTCGTAACAATTAGCACAAGGCTCTCCTGCCAAACGCATAAAAAATCTCACACAGTGGAACAAAAGACAACACAGGCTCTCCCAGCTGTGGCAGCATTTCCATGTTTCTGACCGGAGTTTATTGAAATCATGTCCAAAGTTAGGCCTGATTCACACCAAACACTCTGTGTATACAGCGCGTGCCTGTTTTCTATCTGTATTCGTTTAGAATGCATGTTAACAAATTAGACTATTCACACCGCACGCGTGATCTGAGTGTAATCTGTCACTATACAAACATATTGTACACGGATACGTGCTGTACACGCTCAAGTCGGTGTGAATCAGGCCTTAGGCTTTTCTACTGCACTGTTCAAAACCAGAGCATTCCAAAGGCGACTAGTGTAAATATTTTTGAAATACATATTGATAGGCCAAAAACAGAAATTGTTACACCGCTAGGTAAATACATATAGCGCATATCCTAAGTTGTAGTGGTGAGATACATTTGTTTATTTGTCCTCTATGGCTGTGTACCACAGTAACCTTTATTTAAAGACTATATAAAAGGTGGTTGCATACAAGGCCTGATGGTTTATTAACAAACCATTGCAGCACTGCTTTGAGGCAGTAAATAGAGCCTTTGCTACTTTTTAAGATGGATTTCTTCTGGCGATACTGGACCATAACAAAACTTGCCCTGAGTATTTCTGTCGTGTTCATTTGCTAAACCGCTGAAGCACTTTGGGCCAAGTCCTTTGTATAAAATGTGCTATACACGTAAAGATTAATATGTATGTAACTCTGTATGTATGTATGTATGCATTATTATTATATACCCGATCCACACTCCGCACCCGCAGAATCTACGTTAACTCAATATGTCATAGTTCGAGGAGGTACACAATAACATTGCTTACGTTTCGTGCTTTCAAGCTTACGGTCCGTGATTTTTACCTGGCGTCGATATACCAGTCAATATTTGAAATCATCAATAATTGCGATTAAATATGTGATATGCGTCAAAGGAGGCAGCCTGCAGACGTGCTGCACAGATGCTGTCGCATCGCGTACTATTGATTGGTCAAGTAATGTCAAATCAGTCATAAACACACACATTTGTATTATTCCCGTGATGGCGAATACCACAAAACAGCAGGAGCTCGTGCGTTTGTCCTCTTTGCGGCAAAAGAGGACGTTGTAAATACACTCACATTGTATGACCAACGACAGTGTTTAGAATCGTAAGGGCGAGTCAAGGAAAACAAGTGGTCTTTCAAACAAAAAGCTGGGAAGAAAAAGCACAAAGCAGTCGCTTCTTTACTGACGTCGATCGGTAATGACGTTTCCTTAAGACCTTTTATGTCATTGGCTAATTTGTCGCCAAATTGTGCTCGCTACATCGCGGTGCGTTCAGAGCATCGATTAAATCCGGCCACAACTGTGATATTTATTTTAAATCGACAGAATGGTACGAACTGTTAAACCGCGTTTACATTTTTATTCTCTGATAAACAAATGTATAACTAATTTTCACCCGCATCGGGCACATTACATCAACAAAAACAAAGTAAGGAGCAGAGAAACACTAACTGATATGCCAACGATTAATGTGGCAACAAAAGTGAAATATAACGAATACAAATCCGTGAATAAAAGCATTACTTCTCTTGTTTGGGCAGGATTCAACGAACCGCACACATCTTTAGCTAGCAGACGTGAGTTTACATCTTCAGTAATCTCGACCACCTTGAAATGTGCAATAGGATTAAATTATGATTTCAGAGGTTTTCGGATACTAAAGACTAGTACTACAGTAATACACACGTTCGAATAAAATGCTAACCACAGCATGTAGCTTGTTAATGTTACTAAGAAAAAAACGAGCACTTGGCAAGATAAGTTGAACACTTTGAAAGTAAATATTGATATATATATAGAGCCCAAGTGCCAATATAAATTGACGTTACCTTTAAACTGCGGACTACCAACGTTACGAATCCGGTGGATTATTATTCTTTAGGGAAAAAAACGGTTCGGAAGATGTTTCGCAATAACAACAATACGGCCCTACATCACTTCTATTGCATTGGCAATAGCTATATGGTCGATTCTCTTTGTCCTAGCTGAAGTGTTAGCTGGCTAGCTGGTCTGACTAATTTCCTCTGTTCAATTGTTGTAGCATTGCTAGCTGAATAGCATTGAACTGAGCTAACAAATACACGACCGCCCGGCGTCCTTGTATAAACTATGCCTGATAAATATTTTGCGTGATCCATCATTACAGAAAAAACAATAGGATGGAAAAACGTTCAGAGTAAGCGACATTGTGAAACCACGACGACCCAATGAAATAACGCATTTTACTGAAAATGGCCACAGAACAGGGCTAAAATCCCACTCCGACGTTTGCTAGCTAGCTTACCGGGGAACAAGCCAACAGAGTTGCATAATAAAATCGAGGAGATTAACATGTTTTGGTCAAATACAAATGATAATGTTTCACTACTCATATCATCGGAAGACAAATATTTCAGTTATCTACATTGTACACACAAAGTTTATGTCTGAAGAAAGGATTTGTTTTTTTATTACCTGCTAACACGCTTCACTCAGCCAGCAGCAGATACGATCACGTGACTCACCGCGCCACCGTTACTGCTTTCCCTGGATCCGCGAAAGCAGCACGCCACTCCACGCACGCGCGCGCGCGCGTTCATAACACAGAAAACAACAGACTCCTGGCGGACAAATACACCTACAAATTCATTCCTGCCAGTACTTTAAGGAATCAGGCGTCATGGCTACCAATGTCATATATGTACATTAATTCGGTGGGCATATCTTTATAAGTTTTCCTGTAAGGCTAGGTCAAGATCAGGGGTGTTTTAGGTGAAGATATGATGGATGCGCAGCGACAACTGTGAATTGAATCACAAGCAGATTGTATGATGTAAAGGCGCATTCCACAACTCAATGAATCTGGTTAGACTGCGAAGCGACTCCTGGGTGCCCTCTAGTGCTCAAGGGCATGTTGGAGCAAAGACTGAACCGTCCAACATCGGCCTCTTCATCTCCAATAGCAATGAAACACACATAGCAACAGGTTCATATAAGCAAAAAATACATCAATAGATTTTTATTCATTATTTTCTTCCCCCTTTAAGATTTCTTAAGTTGCTTCCTGATGTTGAAATTGTTAATGTACAATACCTTAGACTCAGTAATCTGTAAAAACATTCATGAAGTGTGTATAAAAAAAAGAGGGCACCACCTAATAACGACAGGTTAGTCCAAACACACACACACACATCCTCAGACAGTGTGACAATTTTTCAACTCCCCCATTTTTTTTCCAAATACTTATACATACATTTATATATAAAATAAATCTTTAAAGTGATGGTTATTATTTATATTTATATATATATATATATATATGGTCGTACTCATGTTTATGTTGATTTGTTGCTGTTCTAACATTGCAATGGCAACTCCTTTAAAAGTCCACGTTTGTCAGGGGGTGTGGTGAGGATCATACAGAAAACCTAAGAATGCCTTGGTCTTTCACAGAAAGACTGCAGAAAGGCAACAGAGTCACTTTACTGCTCTACCATCTCAAAGGGAGTGGAAGAGAAACAGAATAGTGGAGCTGCAGAAAGATAAAGACACTTTTCCCAGTAAAGGCAGGAAAAGATCACCAAATGCAACTCTAAAATGTTACACACCTCCAGTAGGCCTGTGAGCTATAATGATTGACTTCAGAAAATAAATAAGAATAATAATATAATTTGGAAAAAAAGTGATACTAATAAGTGAATGTTAAACTCACACAAACCGGCAGGTTAGAATTTAAAACAAAATAAGCATTCTGCAAGATTACCTGCAAAGAGACAACGTAGGACATGGAAGGAGCTTAACAGTCAGTTTCATTCCATCATTACAGGAGGAAAAAAATAATAATAAAGAGTCCCACAATCTGATTGGCTCTGTGACGACTTTCTTTGATTGGCTAGTTCCACAGCCACGTCCATTTACAAGGCAGTTTCGCTGGGCTTTTTTTCTGTTCATCTGAGTCTCTGTCCCAAGGTCCCATGTTAGCTCCTTTTCCCCCTCCCCATCTTCATGACATCCATGTGTCTGTATCCCTCCTCTTCTTTGCGTCCCCCTGTTTCTCTCTCTCTCTCCACCTTTCAGTCCATCCCCCAGACAAGAGAGCCTGAAATTTCTGAGGGGTGGACAGGTGCCTCTCTGAAAAACTCAGACATGCACACACACACACACACACTAAAGATTGCTTGCGTATCACACATAGCTGGATACAACCACTAGGGGAGAGATGAGAATAGTTCTTAGGAATTAAATGGTGTTTATACATTTGCGTATGTATATAAAAATATGACTAAAACCAAAACCAAACTGTTCAAATCCCTGGGTGTGATTTAAATGATTAATATCTTATTGTTTTGTTCATTACAAAAACAAAATAAAAAAAAACACACACAAAACATTGGCAAGTGCAGCTGCTGATGGGCCTCTTCCCCATTCTGCTCTCTCCAATCCCTCAGGGGGGGGTGGTGGAAGGAACCCATCCTGTTCATACTTAAACAACATACACACCAAGACACACACACAGAGCATTTCTCACAGCTGCTGGGGGAACGAGGGGGTAGGCCCACTGCAGGAGACAGAGTGAGATCCTGACGGCCAACAGAGGGCAACATGGATACGCAAAGGGTTTGATGAGACTGTGTGTGCGGCAAACAAACGCAAGAACGTCAGCACCATCTGTTGCTGGGCGTGCACATGTTTTTGTATGTATGAGGGGAGGGGAGACAGGGTGAAGTGTGTGCATGTGCAATGTGTGAGAGCGAGGGGGGGGGGGGGTGTGACAGAGAGAGAGAGAAATGGGGTGATGTACAAGGGTGGAGGGACGGGTACAGGAGGCTAGCTCCAGAGGCCGGCGTAGTTCCCATGCAGGCCGGAGCACAGGGGCCCACCGGCTACGAAGAGCTTAGTGCCGGAGGAGTCATAGCAGTGCGTATACACCGCGTTGGGGAAGGAGCCGATGTCTGAGAAGTAGCTTCTCCATGTCTCGTCATGATTCTACAAGAAGACAGGATAGATGAAGATGGGAGAAGGTGAAATGAATTGAAAAGTCTTGCAGAAAATAAAAGCCATCTACTACCTAGTACATGATTTATTAGCCTGTAAACCAGCCCCTTATACTTCATTTCATTTTGTACAGAGGGTCTGGCAGTGCTGTATTGAGAAACAATTTCTTCTTGGAGGTGTGGACTCTACTGAAATTTAAAACAAGGCTCTGCCTTTACTCAATCGCTAACGTCTGATCGTGACATATGCAATTAGACTGCCTACATACTACAATTCAAATGTAGCACACAAAGTCAATGTCATTGCTCACAAACACTCCTGTTCACTGATTGGCTAGGAAAAACCAGTAAAATAGCTAATACAGCTATGTCAATGCAGCTCTGTCAGACCCTCTGTACGAAATGAAATGAAGTACGGGGGACTGGTTTACCAGGCTAATCATTTATCGCTTTACAGAATAATTACACAGCTCCATTGTAAACAACTGGAGGGCATATCAAGTGAACCCTAGACGAAGAAACTAGTTGAATCTTACCTCAACTAATCAATGAAAAACACATGTTTCTGATAAATATTTAGGTGAATGACTCAGAAGAAAAGTGTACAAATAAGCTGACAATGGCATTGAATGCACTAGTTACACATGTTTTTGCTCTAAAAGATTAAAATAAATAAATAAAAAAATACCACGTACCAGCCAGCCTCTGCCAGTGGTGAGCTTTAGAATGCTCTCTCCGGGCCGTGAGCGGTAACCGCCCTGGCATATTGCCGGGCTGCTGGGGTCCTCTAGGAAGCGGTGGGCACGGATGTCGTAGAAGAGCAGTGATCCCTGGCCCGTGCCCACCGTCACAATATGCTCATAGAAGCTCACTGAGCGGATGCCTGTTGGACACACAAACACACACATTATAGGAGGTTGCTGGTGTGCAAAAGAGTGTGGCTACAAAGATGACAGAGGCTGTGAAGGTAACAAGGGTGTAGTAGTGTGAACAGCCAGAATGTGATGGGAAATGCCAACTGTCATTTTGTAAATAAATCCGATGCACAAAGGAAGCTGAGCGTAAGCCTTAGGCATTGGCACATAAACAACTGCTGGCCAGTGTATTGTCTTGTGCTTTTATCACATTGAGACAGCATTCAGAGTTCCAGCATTTTACGTCACCATCCTGTCTGCCAACACAACTGTTGTTGTAATTATTAGTTAGCCAAGGCAGCTGTGGTGTGTGTGCGCGTTTTTCCACTTTTTAAGTAATCACAAAGCTAAGCGCTATAGTGATGAAAGCCATCTGTCTCCCTCATCTCACCGCTTTCATGCATGTTCAATTTTTTTATCTCAGATGCCAACGTACCACTGCCGCGCTCTCTTGAGCTGACAGACTTGATGTTCTGAGAAGCCTGACGTGGGTCTAGAAAGGACACGTGGGCCTGAGAGCCCACAGCGTACACAGACCAGTCCAGCCCGTAGGCCAGACACACATTCTCTTTACAGTGAGGCAGCTTTGTGGAGAGCTCCTGGAAAGATAAAAAAAAAACAAAAAAAAACAAACACCTTTAAATGGACTGAACAAAGTACAAAGTAAGACAAATATAATAAGAGTGCAGATTTAAACACATAAAAGCAGCATGCACTACCAACACACAATGCTGAAATTACATGCATCACACCTTGCACAGGTTATCCTCAGCCTTCCAAAGGTGGAAGTATCCATCAAGTGAAACAGCACCAAGTTCCTGAAAGGAGAGGTAAGGAAAGAGTCTACATCTATATTTGCTTTGGCCATTCAGCGTTTTAACCTCCTGAGACCTCCAGGACAAAGTATGTAGATATTTATCAGTGTGGGTGATTGTAGTGGACTGGCCGCATAACCACCCTGACAGTGCTACAGGATACACTGAATATACCATGGGTGCTAATGTGGGTTAAAACCTTTACACAAGTAAAACTTCGTTCCTTCATGTTACACAACCCATCAATATTCTGCTATTATTGAGCAGAACTGGAAATTCAAAACAGTTGAGTAGTCTTCCTCTGAGCTGCTGAAATTATTCCAATTCATGGTGTTCATGTAATGACTCACCTGTCCTGTCTTTAGGCTGACTGACCTTATGGCTGTTGTTGAAGGCGAGGGCGCGCACTTTGCAGTTGTAGGGGTTGGTGTACTCCTTGGGGATGTCCTTGAGGGCGCGGTGGGAGATGTGCGTGTAGCCGGGGACGCCCTCCTCATCCTGCCGCCGCTCCGCCTGGCTCAGCACCTCCTCCGACACCTCCCACAGGCCCATGGAGCCGTCACGGGACCCTACAGGGACACGCAGGTCATCACACGCTGACACTTAACTACACGCTTAGATATTCATGCAAGGACACAGATGGATCCATACACACTACGTATGCAGACACACACAAGGTTACACCAGGAAAAGCTCATAGCAGCTAATCTTCGCTTCTTGGCCCCCAATTGTTTTGCTATGGAACAATGCAGCTGACGAGTGCTTTCACCAATGAGACGAGCCTCGCTGCCTTTTTCTGCCTGCGCCGTGCTCAAAAAACAGTAAGGCGTCTAAAAAAAAACAAAAGGTGCGCAAAGCTAAAATTCCAACTTTTGGAACATGCTTTTTTCTACAATGGGTTGTTGTGTAGTGACAGTGACTCACCGACAGCTGAGTTTAAAGATAAAAAAATAGAACACTGTATGTAACTTCGCAACATCAAACGAACCATGATGTCTCCTGCAAGCGCTTACTAAGCTCTTGGATTTTGGAATACTGGCAATGCTTCTCATATTTAAGAGGCGGAAAAAGCATCCCAGTCTGAACGCCCCCTAATGTCAGGGCTTCATCAACGAAATGTGGGCTAGGTCTACAGGATAAGAGAAGAGGTGACCTAGCCTATGGCAGATGCCGCATACTCTTTCGCTCGACATTGTGGTATAGATATCGGGGTAGGCCTGTGCCTCACTTGTCTTCCTTACTGAACTGTGGCTCCAAAGTAGCCTTTTGTTTGCTTTCGGTGAAGTCATGAGAGACAGACCTACAATGCCCATATTACCCCAATCTGTCTCACTCACAGTGAGACAGCAATTGGGGCTTTCCAGCAGCATCCACCTTTACACATCAGTCCACACAGTTTACTGATATCCCAGAGAATTACATTCATATCATAATTTTTTTAATATTTGATGCACTCACATGGGACTTGATGGAAATACCCATCATTTATAACTTCCCATAAACGTCAGCTTGTAACACTACACACACATGCTGCAAGTCACCACACATCCCCGAGAGGGGAAAGAGAGAGATCGTGTAAAGCCAAAACCTGCTTACCAGACACAGCCATGCTGTCACTGATCCAAGCAATGGAAAAAATCCAGTCATTATGGCCATCCTGTGAGAGAGAGAGTGTGAGAGAAAGAAAGAGAAACAGAGAGAGAGAGCAAGAGACAGAGAAAAACAGAGACAGAGTGAGAGAAAGAGCGACAGAGAGAGGGACAGAGATAAAGCAAGAGAAGGAGAGAGAGAGCACATGTGCAGCATGAATAGACGTGCATAATGGACATTCACATCATCACGCTCACAGACAAGAGGCATGAAATGATGAGGGTGACACTGTCCTGAGGCACAACGACTCCATTCAGCAAAATGTCACCCTACCATCAAGATTTAGTGGCAGCACGAGATGGGAAACCAAGGAGGGAGAAAGAGCTATTTACAGTAGGGGTCTGACCCTGCAGTTCTACAACAAAAAATGGCAAGATCATGGTGAAAGAAAAGGGTGATGAAGGGAAAGAAAGAGTCATGTCAAATGTCAAAGATAAACTAACCCATGCAGCAATATTTTTTTAAAAAGGGAAATTTGTTAGCCAGTTAACCATCATTATTTTTATTATGTTTTCTTAATTACATAAATGACTGCTGGAATACCGTTTTATGAGAAAAAGCAGGACAGATTTGCAAGATATTGTGAGTTTACAGGGTGCTTGTCCTTTTTTCCAAATAAAAACTGTGATATTCCCTGTGTGTATGATTACTGGCTTTGTTTGAGAGTACCTGTTTAGTAGAAAAGTTCAATTTCATAAAGTTGTGTATGAATGAATGATCAACAGTAAATTGTTTTACTGTGAACAGGGCCGCTGCACATGTCTCAAGGTAGTTTTGGCATTTCTTGCTAATTGGTGTGTGTGTGTGTGTGTGTGTGTGTGTGTGTGTGTGTGTGTGTGTGTGTGTGTGTGTGTGAGGGGTGTTAGTCTGGACAACATTACAGCTGATCCAGCACTTGTGATGCAATGAAGGGTGGAGTAAGGTTTTGTAATGTGTGTGTATTAGGGTATATAGGATGGTCTGTAATATTCTGAATTCTGGTGTATTTTATCAGGTTGTTAGACAAGCTCTTACCTAAAGAAATAGGCTGAGCAATTGCCAATTCCACTTTGCAAAGTACCATTGCTGTGGCAATACTGGGCTTTAACAGCGAAGGACGGGTACTTTTAATTTCCATTTATGAACTACCTAACGAGAGACTTTGTGTTTCAAAATACCATACTTGAAGTATTTTAAGACCTGTGCAAACACCCTGTTTTATAGGCAGTAAATTCTGGCTGAAGTTGCTACTACTCAGCATTAATTATTCGGTGTTCAGCAATAACACTGGTGATGTGGAAATCAGGCCTAATCAACTTTAACGTAAACACAGTGTGATAAACCCATGTTTTTTTTTCCACCAGTGGTTTGTTGGTTTACAAATTTAGCAGCCCTCTGCACTGGACTCCACGTTCCCATGCTGGGAGAGAGGTGACATGAGGTGAAGGTGATGCCGAGATTAAATGCTGCATTACACCAAACAAACCTGGCTGAACACTCGACTGTGAATTCTAATAGAAAAATTAATTGCAGTGTTGCACCAATACGTGTTTTCACTGGGATGGGTAAAATACAGGACACCTCTCTGATGACACTTCTATTACCTTCCTCACAATCACAAACTTGATGGATAATGGGATGAGGTCCTAATACAAAGACTATTAACTACAGTGCTTTCTCAGGAGCACTAATGTAAAAATTCTCTCAAGAAAAGTCTGCACCAGTACCAGAAACACAGAGAGTCCCTGTTACGATCTTACGGTCTTCGTCTTTACACATGTAAAGATTGTATCACGACTTTTGTTTTCCAAATAAGCCCAATTTGGGATATGCTACCTGGAGGACCACGAATGAACCAAGGATACTGTAGCATGAATTCTGACTGTTGGCTACTGCGTGCACAAGCACAGATTTTGATGTTGACTGTTGCGAGATGGCAGCGGTAAAGAGAAAATCATGACATTAGTATTTATCATGCAGACAGGAATATTAATATCCAGGTTTCTTCAAGTTCATGTAAACACCTTATCCTGCATATGATCAAAACTGGGATAAGCCTCAAATCTGGGATACTGAAGTCCATGCAAACACACTCAGAGCCTGTTCCAAACGGTTAAATTCGCTGCCTAAGTGCCTGTCGCAGCAGTTGCCTTCAAATTGTCTGCGCGACAGGCAGTTTTGAAGGCAGCTTCGATGATTCCTTCAACCTCCCCATTACCCAGAATTCTGTGCACTAACTTTCAAACAACTGTTAGATGAGAAATCAACAATGTACTATCTAAATATCCAACCACTTTAACTATTAACAACGTATTGTAGGATTTATGTACTGTCAGTCAGTCAACTGACTAACGTTAGCCAACTAGCTTACGTCAGCTAGTTTCATGTTCTTGCTACGTGCTAACGTCATACCCCAACTTTTGCTCTCTTATAAGTTCGAAACCAGTATTTATAGAAGTTGCCTTCACCCCGTAGTCATATCTAATTAGGCACCTCTCTATTAAGGGAGTCATCGAGGCAGCTGCCTTCCGTTTGGAACAGAGCCTCAGTGTTTTGAAAAACTACTTGTAACACATGAATTTAAAGGCATCAACTAAATGTAGTAAACATATTAAATGTTTTTTTGATTGGTTTACCTACATGTGCTTTTCCAATGCATGATCCTGTGTGTGTACTCACATCTCCGACGCAGACGGGGTCTAGTGTGGGCAGCCTGTAGATGGCCAGGCTGTTGGGGTTGTCGCCGCCGGTGGCCAGCAGCGTGCCTGAGGGGTTCAGCTCAATGGCATGGATGCCGCAGCCCTGCTGGTTGTCCAGCGGGGAGCCCGAACCCGGCACCATGGAGCCCGGCAGGCCCCTCACCCCCATGGCCCCCGGCCCGTGCCGCTCCCGGTCCCGCAGCATGGGGATGCGTGTGATCTGCCCCGTCAGCACATCCACCACAAACAACTACAGCACAGGGAGGAGTGGGGAGGGCAGGGCAGGTGGGTCAGAGAGGCATGAGATCACACAACAAATGGAATTCTTTTGTTTTTCTTCTTCTTCTTAAATCATATTTTTCACATGGGATCACTTGACTAGTGACCAAAAATAAACAGCCCGCCTATATAAAGTAACTGAGTTACATGCCAGCAAAGAGTGCTGTAGGCTACATGACAGGCCTACATTTTCAGAAATAAATTTGTGGAAAAAAATGCTTAGATTGATTATTTATGGCTCAACATAAAAATATAAAAGCTGGGAGTCCAGGTGTCAATCTACTAAGTGCCAACTGACAAGTCAAAGCAATATTGCCACTACTGCTGAGGAAAGCAAAGTAAGTATTTTTTTTAGAAAACAAAGATTAGACAACTTTTTGGGATTAAGGTGATTTCTGCAAATTGAAAATGACAAAATTACAACTTGGGTCAATATGGACCTGAGCAGCCCTAAACATGAGCTGGTCAGTAGCAGAGTTTATCTTCAGAGCATATGTTTTCATGATCACCAGCTTAGCCTTGTATATTAAGTTAATATACCCAAAAACACAAATAAACCATCTGAATACCTTTCCATACTATTCACCACACTGCACACAAATTGCATAAACATTTTCTTGCTGGCAAGTTACAAGACTTTCACACCCACTCTTACGGTGACTCTCCCACACACGTACCGTATTACACTTGGTCCCACACACGACCTGCCGGTGGTTGAGCCACTGAGAGGCGAAGACCTTGTTGAGGCGGCCGAGCGAGAACTCGCGCTCGCTGAGGATGGCGGGCAGGCGGGCGGCGGCGAAGCCACGCAGATTGCGCTGCAGGTGCCACTCGTGCTGCTGCTGCGGCCGGAACTCGCGCCCGCGCAGAGCCCACACCACCGAGCGCCGGCAGCGCCACCACTGCTGAGCATGGCGCGAACATGCTGACAAACGCGCCCTCTTCTGCCCTGCGCCAGCACTGCCCCAGCCCACCTGCGGGACATATGGATGAGAAAGAAGAGATAGGGAGGGGGGGGGGGTGAATCAAAGAGACACAGAGAATGGAAGAGAGAGAGAGGCGAAAGATTAGTTAGGTGGTGATAGGGCTGTGCGATATATCGAATATACGAAATATATCTCCGAAATAGATTTGTGAGATACATAAAATTATTATATTGTATGTATCGAGTATTTATGGTCATCTGTTTTTTTTTTTTTCCAAGCGGCAGCGGAGACTCGTCTTGCTTTCGTGTTTTTAAAACGTTCTGGTGGCTCTCTCCTTCTCCCTCTGGAAGTAACGCGAGTGAGGGGTTAAAAAAACGCACACTCTCGTCAAACACTTACCAACCAATCCCGTGCGACATCTAGGTGCGGAAGGGAGGGAACTTCATTTTGTAATTTCTTTCGGTTTGCAGGCAGCGCGAACACTAGCTATCGTACTGTATATACCCGACCTAATGCAATAGAACATAGAAGCTGACGAGCAGCATGTTCCTAAATGAGGCAATAACGGATCAGTAATCCGAAAGTTTTATGGATATTGAGAAGGTAGAGCAGGTCACCCCAATATACAAACTGTGCAAAAAAACTGTCCCGACGAAAGGCAGCAGCACCACAAACGTTTCACCACCCCAAAACTCACCCAGTAGAGTATGCAGAGTCCGTCAAACTCCAAACAGCATGCACACCTGCTAAAACCCCTCCACCAGCCCAGTACAGTTAAATACTGCAGAGAAAAATGTTCTCTCTCTCTCTCACACACACACACACACGCACCCACTAGGCTAAATGTGTGCCGTTGTAGTTAATGCCACACACGTCATTTTCTGGGAGATCTACCTCTATTTTTTAAAAGTAATTTCATGAAAGCACTTGTCTCTCAGGATTTCTACTTGAGTTTGCACTTTTTGTTTTTTGCACAATTCTGGGCAGCTCTGTTTGAAATTATCGCTTGGTTGTAATTTTGAAGATTGTTTTTGCACTTTGTGCTTTGTTTGAATAAAAAAAAAAAAACAGTCTTATTTCAACTCAATTGTGGTTAATCACTATGAAAATATTTAATGTTTTCCTGGATACCACCTTTGAAGTTAACCAAGAATGGTATGTAATCTGCAGAGATTGTAGTGAAAACAGTAAAGAGTAAAAGTGTGATTTCATGGGATCCTTTAAAAGAGATTTCAAAATATCAAGATATATATTGTATATCATGAAATGGAGAAAATGTATCGGGTTATTAATTTTTTCCCATATCGCACAGCTCTAGGTGGTGACACAAACTTCAGCTAAAAATTCTAGTGGACGCTAAGCTTTTGGGGAACTGACCACGAGATATGATTCACAGTGGGAAAACATTTTTTCCTGTGGGTTTTTCCTGTGGTCATCTGAAGCCCCACATTTAGAATAGAATAGAATAGAATGCCTTTATTGTCATTATACAAGTATAATGAGATTGCAAGCTTCCCCATAATGTGCACACATAAATAAACAAGGAGAGATATGTACAATAAAAACTACTATAAAATCTACTAAGTACAAGAATTAAGTACAAGAATTAACATAGACTGTACAATAACTAATATGATCTACTGTCTGTAAAAAGTTGCATAGACTGTGCATAGACTTGTGCAAAGCCTGGAGATAAACAGGCACATATCAGCAGCAGGTATGGCAATAAAGTGACTGGTGTGACTGACAGCATAAATAGATGGAGGTATCAAGGCATTTTCACCCACCTATTCCAATATGTGCAGTAGGCAGCTAAAGAAACAGATGGACTGTCTTGATATTATAGTGCAATTGATAATTAACAGATAACAATAAAACAGATAGAGTGCAGATAGCAGTAACATAATGGTGCAAATGATTACAGTGATAATATAAATAAATAAATGATAATTACAGTACGCAGAGTTGTGCCTGTCAGGTTGGCTGTCTTAGAACGTAGTGCAGTGTTACAGTGTTATGTTCAAGCAAGTCAGTTCCTCAGTGTAGGTTGGAGTTGAGTATGGTGACTGCCCTTGGGAAGAAGCTGTCTCTAAGTCTGTTTGTTTTGGCTGGTATGGCCCTGTAGCGTCTGCCAGAGGGCAGCAGGTTGAAGAGGTGGTAGCCAGGATGTGTGTAGTCCTTGATGATGCTTCCCTGTACCCTGGTAAACCAGCCCCTCGTACTTCATTTCATTTTGTACAGAGGGTCTGGACCAGACACCGTCAGAAACGATTTCTTTCTGGAGGTGTGGACTCTGCTGAAGTTTAAAACAAGTGCCTCTGCCTTTACCCAATCGCTAACGCCTGGTCGTCACGTATGCAATTAGCCTACCTACGCACCACAATTCAAATGTAGTATTCACACAAGGCCAGCGTCATGGCTAACGAACACACTCTCTGTTCACTGATTGGATCGGTCTTCCTGGGGCCGACAACATGACCCTCAAGAGATTCCGGTCCAGACCACATTTGCACTGAGGAAGAAAGAATAACAGCGGTATATCATCTTGGGCTACTGAGAAGAACTAATAATAAAACCCATCGGCCTATTTCTCAGGATCATAGCTCCACAACTGGGGTGTTCATCAGGTCCCAAGCATCAAACTGTAAACAGCCAGATGCTTTATTTTGCAGTTCATTAGTTCCCAGGAAAATATTTTGTCCAGGCACGCTTTAATAGGATCACAGTTCTCCTGAATCACCTCTTCTTATGTTCTAGTTGCAACAAAAACCAATCCACTGGAAGATATGAAACTATACCTTCCAGTGTCTTTTTTTTTTTTTAATAAATAAACGCAAGGTTAAAAGTACAACAGTAAAGCAGCTTTCATTTTTGCTTGCCACTATATTGCTTTTATGTCAGCGATGACATCACTGGATTGGTTAGTTTGCAGTCGACACAGAAAGTGCACGGAAAGAGACGTTCTGATATTTTAATTTCAAGAGGAAAAAATGCCTTTAACACACATACATATGGCAGAAGACGAGGAGGAAAGGTCTTTCTGAGGCTTACACGTCTGAATCAGCGAGGAGAGAAAGATGAGCGCAAATTTAAGTAGATGATTTGGATAAGTCTCCATCAATTCTCTCAGGCGTAAATATGTTGAGCAACACTGCCTGGTGCAGTTGTGGACACTGTGCACAAAAAGCATAATAATGGCGGCCTGTTTCAGAGTTGTCTATAGGGTCTTCGTGGATTCATTTGTATAGTTACGTTACCTAGATAATATATTGCAATATTTATATCTATCTGTAATATTTATAGCCAATTATGTTATGACTGTACTTGTCCGGCCCAGTTGACATCTAATAACGCTGTGGCCCCTGAACCAAAATAAGTTTGACACCCATAACTGAAGTTAAAGACCGATGGAGCAGCCTCGAGTTTCAACCTGTTGGTCCATTGAACCAATTGACCCAATTCAAAGATTCTCTCCTCTACATTAGTTCTGATGAATAAAGTGATCACTACAGACCCTGCCATTACAGTTAACTGGTGGATTTTTCTCTTTAAGGCAGCTAACCAACAAAGGACAGTTATGTGTTGTAGTGGCAAATGGTGACAGTGAGCGGTCCTATTCACAGCTTTAAGAACCCCCACCCCCTACAATTTCACGTTTTCCTATGTTTACCACTGTAAAATTTCCAAGCCAATAAAATCAGTGATGTAACATTCAACTGTATCCCAGGATGGCACTGCACTGTTGCAAATATGTAACTTTCTAGAACTTTTCTAGAACTATTTTTAACAACATCATTCAACCCATTCGAGCTGAATTAGAGTGAGAATTAGCCCAGTATTTCAAACCAAGAAAACTTTATCTAGGTGTTTCACGTTCTCTTTAAAGGAGAACTTCGGTGTAAAATGAAAATTGGCATGTTAAAAGTTCATACCGAGTTGGTATGTGTACTGAGGAGCAAAATTGATTTAGCCTGTTGCATTCAGAGTTTAACTATTTTTTATAGTTTGACCCAGAAGGCTAACAATGGAAGTGGTAGGTGCCCTTAGATGAAGCATGACGACTATGCTATTTTTAAACCATTAAAACAGCTCGAAGAAACTCCACACTCCATCGGTAGTACAACAATGGCTCTGACATTCAAAACAAAGCACTGAGAATATTGTAAATGTACACAACGTTTATTTTAAAAACTGTTCTTACATGCAGTAGTTTGCAGTTGTTTCTTGTCGCCGCCATGATGAAAGTCCAAACAAGTTGATTGTACTACCTCTCCTCCTATTCTTCCTGCTGGTTTGTGTTCGTCAATCGACTTGTGCGGACTTTCATCATGGCGGCGACAAGAAACTACAGCAAGGTACTGCCTGTCAAAACTGTTTTATTAGAGGTGTACTTCCATCGTGTTTTCATTAATTTTGCGGTGTTCTCTAGTATTAATAATTGCCCTGTGCGCTGGTTTTAATGAAAAAAATGTTCTAGTGCTTCTGTTTCAGGCTGTTTTAGTTTGGTAGAGGGGGTGGGGCCGGGAGAACGACACGATTTCACCAGAGGCACGCTCCCTGCAGCTTCCTTTGCCCCACAGTCAACTTGATAGCAGAGTAAGGTAAAGGGGATTAGCCTGCTAATCTTAGGCGAGTCAGTCAAACAGGCTAACATTATTTAAAGCCCATTCGGTCAGTTTCTCTTATATGCATTTCCACGTCTACGTCACGCCGAAGGCCCTTTTCGCATTGGGTCGTTTTTCCGCCTATTGTATTCTTTTGACTGATATAGAAAACGGGGATAGAAAAACATTTTGATATGCAGCATGCATATGCAACTCGGGGTGACCTATCATATTTCAAAAGAGCAAGTACTAAACGGTTTCTTGTGGAAGTACACCTTTAATAAATGTTGTGTACACTTACAAAGTTCTCAGTGCCTCGTTTTTAATGTCAGGACCTTTGTTGTACTACCGATGGAGTGTGGAGTTTCTTCGAGCTGTTTTAATGGTTTAAAAATAGCGTAGTCCTCATGCTTCGTCTAAGGGCACCTACCACTTCCATTGCTAGCCTTCTGGGACAAACAATAAAAAAATAGTTAAACTCTGAATGCAACAGGCTAAATCAATTTTGCTCCTCAGTACACATACCAACTTGGTATGATTTTTTTAACATGCCAGTTCTCCAATAGGTAGCCTAGCCTACCTTTATACCTGTGGCATGACCTTATGTAACCTTACATTGTTGTGCAACAGTACTGTAGATGGCATAAATAAAACAATATGGACATCTGACATTAATTTAACTCTGTTTAGATGGTAAATAACATTGCTAGTTAAAGCAACACCACACAACACTAACATTTAAACTGTGTGAAACAAGCCGGTTCCTTACAAGTTGATCATTTTACAAACCAGTTCTTGCCCAAATCTGCCCCAAGCTGCCTACGGACTAAATCAATTTGCTTCCCAAAGGCTGGGGAATTGAGTGTACAGCCATAACAAATAGAGGTTGGTTATTTGTTTCCTGCTATGTTACTGATCTATTTACACTAGGAAAGGGGTCATCCAGAGACCCTGTTGTCAGCTTGAGTACGTGTCGGTAGCCCTCCACTCTGACACGACATGGAGCGGCGGGATCTTCAGCCAATCAGCCTCCTCCAATGAATGGGTGGGAGGAGTTGCAACAGTAAGACATGTCTGAGTCACTGGTTAATAACAGCAGACGGCTCCTCCGTGACATACTGATGGGGAATGACACCCCCGCCAATCTTCACCACACTCCCGAGGACATTATGCCTATCTTTCTAGGGCACTGTGTACAGAGACGTG
Organism: Coilia nasus; assembly: GCA_027475355.1. Lineage (NCBI taxonomy): Eukaryota > Metazoa > Chordata > Actinopteri > Clupeiformes > Engraulidae > Coilia > Coilia nasus. Next base: position 4,532,525 of record CM050209.1, read on the forward strand.
GACGTTCGCGTAGAAAGCCACATCACTCCAAAATTATTATTCAATATTATATTTAATGGCTTTTTTTAACGTGTCCAGCAACTTGGTATAACGTCACATTAAACAAAAAGCCAGGGAGTCAAGTGACAGCATAGATACTTCAGTCTTGGCTAAGGCACTCTGGCAGATGACAGTGGCAGCCATTTTGCTCATGTCATGCCGAGACACACATTGAGGACTCTCTGTGAAAGAGCATCCAGTGTGTATATAAACACAAGCATACTCACTTGCATGACACACAAACACACACACGCATGCACACGCGCACACACGAGCCCACTCCATGAGGCTCATTCCCGTGGCGAATAGACAGCGCTTACTGACCCATATCCATCTTGCCAAGTAGGTCAGGGCAGGATCTTAGTGCGTGTGTATGCACACATTACAGCATTCACACACACGCTCTGTCTATGACTCCAGACAGTGGCCGGGGCTTAAGATACAACAGCGCCAGCCAGACGTTATACACGCAGCCCATTTACTACACTGTAGCTTAAAAAATAGCTACAATGTATACAGTAATATAAATGAGATGTTACTGTGTTCCAAACTGCATCACAAATTTACATTTTCTTGTTAATACAATCCAGATACATCTGGGAAAATCTGCTTCTGCAAGTGATTCATAAATAACATTAACAAGCAAGGGGGTACATTTTGTAATACATAGCAATTTGTAGTACATCTACCTATATGCACTGGCATCTTGAACCTAGATTTCATCATAGCCTTTAAATATCAAGCTAAATACAGCTGACAAACAGAATACCATCACATACTAATAGATGGTTGAATGAATGGATAGATGGATGGATGACACCTGTCCCTTTCCTTCACAAGTCACAGCCTACATCTGTTTCCCTATACAACAGCAGACTCATAAAAAAAGATCCCACCAATGTGGCTGAGATCATAAAACTGGGACTGATATGATGCAAACCCATAATCAAACTTCACCTATGTTGCATAATGACAATAGCCCAAGAAGCCAAGCTGATGGAAATTACCAAGTACAATCTTTTGGAAACAGACAGAAATTCTTCTCTGAAAATGGCCAATATAGGGACAGAGCTTGACTTTACCATGTGAGTGCTATTCTTCCAGAAAGTGGCTGACAGGGATTGCTTTTCTCATTTCTCTCTCACCAGCCATTCCCTAAATAGTGTGGCATCTGCCAGCTTACGCAGGGGTAAATATTTGGGCTCTAAACGCCCACCGCAGGCATCTCTAAATCTGATTAGCAGTCTGCACCTCTGAGGAAGGCTGAAGCAGGGGGCATGATTGCCTGCGTGGTCTCGGTCACATCGTCATTCAAAAGCACAGGGGCAGGATTATTTACTTACACAATTAGAAAAGTCTAATAATTGGGCTGCAAATTTAATTCTCATCAAACCTCAGCTGCACATGTCCAACCAAACAGAGGTGCAAGATTATAAAGACAGATCTTTTTTCAGGTCTTTTTTTCCTCAGAACAGGCAACAAATACAGCGGAAGCCTTTTGGTAATGACAATGCTGCCTAAACGCGCTGCACTCAAAGACATGCACAAATAGTTACTACAGGGGAACAAGTCAGGCCTGATTTCAGAGACTCACCTCACAGCATGTTGCAGGTTTCTGTCTGCTCTGACACAATTGAATGGAGTCATGCAATACGAATGAAGTCCTTGATTAGCTAATCAGCAGTGATCCACCAGAGAGAACCAGGCCTGAAATAAACTGCAGCTTGGGCCCTCAGGTGTAGGATAAAAAAGATGCTCCATGGTGATGTCATCCTACAAAGCTAATCTTAGTTTAAATCAGTCAGTAGGTGACCTTGCACTTTGTCAGCAAAATCTCTATGTGGAACGACTGCTGCTGATGTAAAACACCGTCCTAAAATGTCCTATGAGGCAGATGGCCTAATGGGGTAAAACTAGTCTCACAAAAAAAAAGGAACACCTGCTACCACCATACCTCTCAAGTTTTTTTGTGAAAAACATCACTCCTGGCTATAGGTATAAGTGGAAGGCACGGCTGTGTTGTAGCCTTCATGAAGCTTTACATGGAAAATCGTACACCGACATGTTTTTAAGTTATGCACAATAATGGACATAAATTTGCACACGTTTCTTTCAGTCAAGCTTACCCAACTGCACCTTAAAATCAATGAAATTTCGTGCTGTTCATAATCACACACCTCCATCCCAAAAGAGAACAAAATGTCATCTCTGCCAGATGCTAAAGCCTGACATGCTGCTGAGGTGACAATAGACTTGACAAAAACTAAATTGAACATAATTTACCTTATAAATATCACACAATATACTTTATTTCAGTAGACGGCATGCAGTGTTTTGGCTGACTGGATAAATTGAGTGAAACATTTAAGTTTTCAGGTGTGAGCCTGTAACAGGTGTGGAAGTATCCTGACACCCCAAAACACACAGGGGGAGGTACTGAAGGATCAGAGAGAGAGAGAGAGAGAGACTGCCCTCTTACTGTCTATGAAGCAATACCATTACCATGTGTAAAGCTAGGCTACATGCTCCATCTTCAGGCATTCCTTGCCTCTTTCCTTTATCACAGCCCTCACAAAATGTGCTTCACTTTGGTTGCTGCTCTTCACATTATGTAGATGTGTACATTATGTTACAGCTACAAACGTAGTGTCTCCATTTCACACAAAAAAAATGATAGACGGTGACTGTGATAGACCTACCTGAAGCAAACATTAACTTGGTGTGTAAATCACCACAACGATTGACCATAACTGTCAGGAAAGACACAGACTTAACTGCAGGTGTGCTGCCTTTGGGCAAACAAACAAGTGTTTTCCGCCCCCACAAAAATTCATGACAGAAAGCATTTGAAAATGTTAGCCTGTCATCTGTGATGTGTGATCAATTAGCCTACTGCAATTGTGACTGACAATTAAGTTCGCACACAAGTTATGCTTTATGCTAACGCTACAAACCGGACAAATGTTAGCTTGCTGTACAACCAGCATCCAAGCATTCAAAGTAAAACGATTGCTGATCTAACAGTTCGATTGAGGTTAAATACCAACAAGAAGGTACCAAAGGACTGGCTCGGTCGGAATAAAACGGATGCATTAAGATGCGTGGTTTCAATCTAAAAGGCCTTGTAAAGCTTCACTGTAACGCCACTGGTGAGCGTTATAACATAACGTCAGCTAGCCCGGTTAGCAATCAAAGCTAGGTATAGATAGTGTCAACGCCTCTTCTACAGCCGACTACCTTTCAACGCAAAAGGGTTAAATTTAACACTCACAAACATTATGGAAGCTTTGCGCTGACAAAGTACATTAGTTATATAATTATATTTTGTGTTAAATGCTTAACATTAGCAGAGTAGCAGATAACGTAACCTAACCAATGCTAGTATTAATTAGCCGTCTTTGCCTAGCTAGCCACAACGTTTTGCGTGGTGATGCTTTTCCAAATAACGTTAGGTTGAATGGATGGCTAGTATGTGTGTGTTGTTAAGCCTACGCAAACAGAAAAGTGTTGTCAGTAACTTACAAAGTATTACCAAAGATCTTAGATTCTACTAACAACATAAAATCCCATAGTACCTCGGTGCATATAGGCAGCAACGTGCTAACCCAAATTGCATGTTGAAAAGACGTGTGATAAAAGTGATAAAGTTAATGGTCAGGCCAGTTAGCTTTTTAGTTATCCCAAATAGCTGATGAGCACTCTTTTCACCCGCCAGCTATAGATAGCCACGATAGCTAATGTGTTAGCTACTTATGGTGTTAGCTAGCAATAGCCTGTATGCAAGCTAAACCAAACCGGTTTCCGCCTACCTGTTGTTGTTCCTTGGGATCTCCTGCCTTCCTTTTCCTGCTAACTGTTTTTCTCGCCATAATCCGACACACACAGGTCCCTCACCCACATGGAGGGCAAAAGTGACGCTGTATACTGGTTCATATAATGGCGATTTGCTATTTGGCTGTCGGGTTTAGAGGAAGCGTCTGGTGACCGAAACGGATGATCAGAAGATTGCGTAGACTGCCTTCTATGTCCGGAACCGTGCACAAAGGTGGCTAGCTAGTGCATTCGATATTTTTAGCTTCAGCGGTGAAGCTGTTGTGAGAGGTTTCCCCCTCCCAGGCACTTGCTCTTTCTCGGCTCCCTCTGTAGCTGGCTGGTATCTTTTCTCTTCACAAATCGCGTCACCAACGGCAACAACGGAGGGGCCGCGCGCAGCCGCACTGAAGTTAAAAATCAACAAAAACAAGGTCGAATGTGCATGGCTACGCTTATGCGTGCGCGTTCCCTGTTAAGTGCTCACTGGTTGACGTCATATGCATCGTTCTGATTTTTTTAATTACAGTGCCCTACCTACAGCTGTCCACTCTACTTATTCATGACAGTTAGGGTTAGTGTGCATGAGGACACAGCTGCAGATGAAAGCAGGGCAAAGCAGATAACAGCATGCGCACTCATAAACGTCAACCAGGTCTTTCTTTTGAGAAGGGCAAAGGCCGAAGTCTAAAACCATCCCGGGTGGTTGTAATTATGTCAAGGCTACTTTCAGCGAAAAATTACTATCAATGGGTCTACTTCTAAAATAAAAGGCCAGGTTCAGAGTGAGGTCCATTGATGCCAATGCAACGGCTTACATAACACATATCCTGATTTTTATTTTATTTTATTTAAACCACCATTCTGTTTTAGGAGGGGAACATAAAACAGGTCCACTATTCAGTAAAAGCTTTGCAAATGGACATAAAGCCCATCTGATTTAAGTGGTGCTGTCATGACATCTATTGTTTTCAATGCTCTGAATGACAGCTGGGTGTAATAGTTCATAAGCTCTCAGCATCTTTACGCTGACCCCAGTTTTTGAGTTACTTCACAGTTAATTTGAGTTTTCCTCTGAAATCTTTTGCTACCAGGGCAAAACCCTTCTCTTTTTTTGCTGACCTGTTGTCTCTCTGCTCGAAGGTTCACCAGCTGATGGGACAAAGCTGCTTTTGTTTCCACCTTCTCTCTCTCCCTGTCATTATAAACCCTCTGACATCCCAAATCAATAGCTGCCAACTCTTCCGTTTTCACAGGTTTCTCCCATAGTTCAGACCTATGTCCCACCCCTCCTGTTTTGTTCCTGTAATCTCCCTTAATTTAAAAGGTCCAAACTTCTTCATTGACAATCAAATCAATGTTTGACCACTGCCACTGAAATTTCACAGGTTTTTCTACTCAAATGTATGCCCAAGTCCTTTTCCGGTGGCTAAGTATTTTAAGACAACGCTTCTCTTTTCCATACAACATCGATGTTTTTGTTGATATTTGAAATCAGTATCAGTACAAGTATATGTATGTACACAAATATACATGTGCAGGTTAACCATATCAAAATCGTGAAAATAACATGAAACTGGGAACACATAATGTGAAAAGTAATATAGCTTTAATCAGGGTGAACTTGTTCAATGATTCAGAAGACAATTCAACATTTGTATCACATTTCAGGATCCACAGGGCCTGACCCCACCCACCCTTTAACCCAATCATTATTAAGACAAATTTGATATAACACACCCAATCACTCCAGTGACCAATAGCCACACTGCTGTGTTAAACACACATACACACATGATCACACATACACAAGTATACACGCTCACTGAAGTGTACATATGACATAAGAGTGCTTGCTTCAGACTGATGATGTAGAGTAGGTTATAGACATATAAACGAGGCCGACATTGCTATCCCACACAGACTTGAAACAAAGACCCCACCAGAGAAGCTGTGCTGTCTGTTTAGTTTCTCCAGTGAGGACAATAACACCAGCATTAAATGAGAAAGCACCCTGTTCGCCATGCCACTTTCTGCTACAAGTCAGCATCTTATTACAAAAGAATGACCAGGGTACCAAATAATTGATTTCTTTGTCAAAAATACACTCTAATAGTTGTCCAAAGCAGCTGCTGGAAGAATTCGATTTGTGACACTAGCCAGCGGCATGATGGGAGAATTATATGCCAGCAGCAGGCTACAGAGAAGAAAAAAAATGCCATGTGGTGAAAACGGCACACTCAAAACCAGATGTACCAACACACCAGAATTAACAATATTATTATTTTTGAACGGTTTGTCTGCTGGAAAGTCACCTTTACTGTTTCTTTTTGGGGGACTGAAAGAATGAACAAGACTAGAGGTGCTGGAAAGAGATACATATGATGGGTATATAATACAAAGCTCAAACTTCACATCTCTCTATGGCACATCCTGTTTCAAGTCACCTCACTCTACACCGTTCAAGATCAACCTGCCACCTGCTTTTAAAAATCATCAGAGCCCTTCCACCATTCTACCATGATGGTCACAAAACATGTCCTACACTTTTGGCTTGGAAGGAAAATTAACAAGGCATAAGACTTCTAAAGAGCAGAGAAACATATTCCAATGATATGATCATTTGTAGCTGCTGTGAATGGCTACATTTACAAACTTTAAGTGTATCTACTGTAAGCTCGTATTTAGTCTGAATGGTTAGCAATTAGTAGGAAAGGACATTATCATGTTCAGCTTTTTTTTTACACCACATGCCTGTAACCTCTGTGGTTTGTTACCATGACAGCTGCACAGTACAAAAAATAACTGTACTGTGTTAGTCTCTGTTTGGATACCAATATAACAATGACACACAGATGAAAGGTTCCTCAGTGGGTTGTTAATCAATAACGACAAACAGATCACCATGTTCACCTAATTTAGCCAATGCTGTTGTTTCGAACCTTTCTCTTTTTTGTATGCATATAACACTGAACTCAAACACATTCTAGTCTAGGTGCATAATGTAGGTGAAAAATTGGTTGACACATTTGGGTGGCAGTCTAACCTGCTGCACCAGCTATGTGTAGGACATGGGGAAGGGGCAGCCTATCAGCATCTAGAATTTAGAAACAGCTTACAGCTGTAGCCAACCATGACCTGGAATCGTGGGTGTGGCAGAGCTCAGCCAGGAAGACAGGTGTGTTCTTCACTTTATTCCCAATAGCATTCACCCCCAATGCACTTCAAAATCTGATGCCATTTTTTTGTTCTCAAACCAGGGCAGGCTATTAGGGGTGAGGCTCTGAAAGTCTATTTAGTTTTCTAAACACCATAACAAGCTACAGATCATTGGAAGAATAGAGGCAAATGACATCATCAGATCACACTCTTTAGCAATAATGTTCATCAGAAAGTCACACTGCTAACTGAACTGGTTGGAGGTTTTGGCAGCTAATCCGCTTTATTTACAGTCGGCACTGCGTGGACCAATAAGGATGCTTATGAACCAATAAAAATGTGTAAGACATTTGAGAATCCATTCTGCAAGATACTTTGCAGAACTGTACCCTCCTCCTCTCTACCCGTCACAAACATGTTGAGCTTGACAAAGAGGGGAAAAACACATCCAGCTCTCTCTTTAAGAACAAACAAACAAAAAAAATACCCCATCACTTCCATGTGATCACACTTTTTCTCCTTTATTAAAGTGTCAGTGTACATACTTTTAAATAAACATATATTCCTTTTGCGAGTCAGTATGTGTCTGTGTGTGTACTTTTCTGTGCTGAATTCACGAAGGGCATCTAAATGACTTGAGCGTGCCAATACTCATTCAGGTACTCCTCTAGGAGGCTTTCCTTCCTATACACCCTTCCGTCAGCTCCGCATGCCTTCTGCAGTTTCCTCTCCAAGCCCAGCAGAGGGCGCTAGTAAAACATTATGTCTGCTGTCTTGCTTTTCAGATGTTAGATTCATTAGAAAAAAACAAAGAGCAATGAAGATGAATTTTCCAAAAAGACTCCTGAAATAAGTTATTTTTTTGTTTTGTGAACAAAAGAAAGAAAACCAAGCAACCACCAAAAAAAACCCAACTTGCTGCTCTGAAAGATGCACTGACCACAAGTTGCAGAAAACAGAAAGGACACTTCTTTAAACTTGTCTAAGTTCATTGTGTTATCTCACAAGTGTGTGTACATAGGTGTGTGTGTGTGTGTGTGTGTGTGTGTGTGTGTGTGTGTGTGTGTGTGTGTGTGTGTGTGTGTGTGTGTGTGTGTGTGCGTGCATGTTTGTTGAGTCTCTATATTCCAGTCTGGGTAGCAGAATGCCGTCGAACCAGCAGCAGCAGCAGTAGCAGAGGATGGCAGCATTTTTAGCTGAGAAGATTCACCATAGAGTCCCTATCTCCAGTGAAGGCGCCCATATCACTTCACCCTTCATCCCAAAAACTACAACAGCATCCCCTAGTGTCTGCAGAGCAGCCTGCCTTTCCCACTGGATCACGGCCGGCTGATGGACAGAGACAGACAGACAGACAAGAGACAGACGAGCCGGATGCTTTCCCCTCTGCTTTCCTCCCCTTCTTACTTTTCACTCCTCTCTCCATGCAGACGCAGTACATGAGTAAGGGTCCACGTACGGGGCCATCATCACGGCCGCCCTCAGCCCTCCTCATTTCACCGAAGCAGAAGGTCATGGGGAGAAGGGGAGGGGATTCTGACAAAATTTTTGTCTCCTCTCCAACAACACAACAAAATATCAAAAGGCTCAACCCACAGCCCTTCTCATCCCCTGCCACCCCATTTGTTTTCCCCCTCTGTCTCTCCATCTCTCTCTCTCCATCTCTCTCTCTCCATCTCTCTCTCTCTCTCTCTCTCTCTCTGGATGGCAGCCTTGCAACATGGCAAAACAGGGCATGCTGGGACAAGGGTGTGCTGGGGCTCAGCTGGCCGTGGTGGCGCGGGCCATCAGGTCCTCCAGGGCTTTGTCCTGGTCGTTGTTGTGCACCAGCAGCACCTCCTTGATGGCGTCCTGCTCGAAGCCCATCTCCCTGAAGCGAGACATGAGCTGGAGAAACTCCAGCGCCTGGGCAGCCAACAAACAGACAAACAGGGGACAAGCCAGAAAAGAGCAATGGACAAGATTAACAAAAGATGCAGGGAAGAAAGCAAGAAGTTATTCTATGCCTGAAATTACCAAAGTTTCAAAGTTATTATGACTATCTACTAACAAATGTTACATGTAGTCTACTGTCCCACACCCCAGGCACCATGCCTGAGATCTTTCAGCCCTGAGGATGAAAAATGGTCAGACCACATTTCTTACTAATGCACAAACTACCCTGTATGCTTATACAAAATGGAAAATAATTCCATAAAGTATGAACTATCTGTGGCAATACGAAAAATTAACAGTAATTAAGGCAGATAAACCAAATGAACAGCCTAGTTTAAAATGGCAGTATGGCAAGTAAGGGATCAGACAGTGCTATGCCTGAATGAACACACTCACTCACACACACAGGCCATTGTGTGCTTTTTGGTGAAAGGCACTTGACTCAGGCCCTCCTCTGAGAGGGGTGTTTTTTTTCCATTGTGAGCCAGAGCCAATCAAAGTATGGCCTACAAGACACTGACAGAGGAGCAGCTCTGCCAAGTCAAAAGGAATTCCAGCACAGGGTCACAAGTCTGTGATGTCACACATGGGCCAAAGAACCAGTCTGGTGTGATCATTGTAGAAAGAAAGAGTGGCCTGTCAGTGCTCCAACCTGTGTGTGTGTGCGTGTGTGCGTGTGTGTGTGTGTGTGTACCTTCTCCTCTGAGCACTGGTACATCTCCAGACACTCCTCAACCGCACTGGCATCAAAACCTCGCTCACACAAACGACTGTGGATAAACAAGTAATCCAGCACCTGAGCAACAGAAAAATAAATAGATAAATAAATAACAGGACCAGTAACAGTTAATATACCCTTGCAAAATAGTAATGTATATGTTAACACTAAGAAATGTCACATGGTAGTGTATATGCTGACCAACAGCCAAAAAATCTTTATTAAACTACCATCTGCAGTCGCTTCTCACCATATCAAATCTTGCAATATGCTTATGTAATATCAGAAACAGCTGGTTTTTATTTAACTATCAACACTGTTGGTCAAGATGTTCACCATTTAGCATCCTGGGACCGCTGTTGGGACCTAAACAGCACCAGCCAGTCACATGGCATTCACATTTAGCTTTGTTTAAGTCTGTCACTTTCAACTGAATGATTAAAGTCATCATCATGATATTAACTAACAGATAGCCTAGTTGAAGAAAAAGCCCTCTAGTACAAACTAAGACTAAACTAAAAAATTGCAGGTGGATACACAAACAAAGGCTTTTACACATAGCCAGGGTATTTTGTCACTTCGTCACAACTTTTCAGACCATTAAACTCCAGTGTGCAAAGTACACCAACAAGACACAGTACACAGGAGACACAACAGCGCTTACACAATATAGCAAAGTGAGGTACACAGTTTTGTGGATCGCCAAGTTTGTGTGTGTAACCACTGCAAAAGAAGAAATGGATACATTTGCTGTCTGAAAATGTACACAAAAAAAAAAAAGTCTACTTCTTTCTGCCATCTACATTCTACCCAGGCTTCCAATATCCCTGAAGGGATCTCCCAGAGGGATTAATAAAGTTTTATTCTATTCTATTCCATTCTAGGTTAATGGGGCGACGGGTATGCACCTGCTCCACATTCTGCCCCTGCCTCTGCATGGCTCGGAGGACGCCCTCATAGGAGTAGCCCATGCTCACGATGGTTTCCACGCACTGCCGCTCCGCCGGGGACAGGCTCAGCAGCGCGCCACCGCACGGCAACGCAGCCAGGCCCGTTCCAGACACTGGAGCACACTGCAACACACGGAGAGGAGGGGGGGGGGGGTGTTTAAAAACATGTGTGTGTGTGTTTTAAATGGTAAGGTCATGCATGTAAAGGTATGCTCCTTGAAAGTGCTTCTAAATTTGGACAGAATTTTTATTTTCATTACAATGTCGTAATTTCTGGAGTTTGTGCAATTTGGTACTTTGCTAACGAATAAATATAACAAATAATAATAAAATAAGTTGAAAAACAATAATGTAAGCTGCTTATTCTTAGCATTTCAGACAAATTTCTCTTTCAGGTGAAAGGTTCTACAAATTCACAGATTTTTTTCAAGACTCTAGAGCTAATCCAACAGAAAAAAAGGTATTCACATAATCTCAAGTTTGCACACACACACATACACACACACACCTGTTTGGTCGTGCCATTGTTGTGCATGTGTGTGGCTGGCTCCTGTGCAAGGGTGTTATGAGAGAACGACAATGGCACAGTCTTCTGCAGGGAGGGGGGGTTGCCGTTTGGCACGGGGGGTCGTGGAGGGCCGGGCGAGTAGCCACTACTGTGGAGGGGCCCGGCATCTGTGGGCGAGTCTCCCGGGTCGGAGAGCTTGGGGAAGGTGAGCGAGCGGATGTTGCAGGGCCGTTCTGCGTCCATGCGGCCACCCACCCCAAAGCCCCCAGCCACCCGCTCCAGGTCCAGCAGAGCCACCAGGCCGTTGGGCTTGTGAAAGAGTCCTGCTTTGGACTGCAGGGGGGGCGTGCAGCTGCGACGTGGGTCCACGGTGGGGACTGAGGTCGGGAGAGGGGCTGGGGCTGGGGTGGGAGCAGGGCTCTCGGTCTGGGTCTGAGGCTGGGCCTGAAGGATACTCCTCAGCTCCTCTTTGTCATCCAGAGTCTTGAGCTCCAGCTTGTCGAAGGGGTCCTCCTCGCGCTCAAAGTCGGCCAGGTTGAGGCTGTGGGAGGGGGGGCTGTGTGGGGGCCGGCCGGAGGCGTTCGCGGTGCCCATGCTGGGGGCTGGCAGGGGCGTGAGGATAGCGTTGTGCCTCAGGCCGGCCAGCACGGGGTTCAGCGCTGGAGGCAGCAGCGGCTCCTGCTCCTCGGAGGGGCGGGCTCGCTTGCTCCCGGCCAATCCACTGTCAGAGTCCTGCGCTGAAGCAGCCTGAGCCTCCTGCTCTGATTGGCTGTGGGCTGCTGCCTCGGCTGCCTCAGCCTCTGCAGCACGGGCTCTGGCAAGCTCCTCCCCCCAGGACACAGTCCGCCTCTCCAAAGAGAAGTCATACTAATGCAGAAACATAAACACACACACACAACAATGAATGCTTTCTTAACGTCTGTAAGATCTTAAGCGGGACAGCAAAGCCCAACAAGCTACTACAGCACCAACTTGTCCTCTGCGTTTTATAGTTCTTTTAAGCTGTGCCCTCCCCACAAGTAATACTGGACAAAGAGTTGCGCACACAAAAGGACAAGGACAAAAATAAACAGACAACAAGAGACTGCAAATAAAGGGCAGATGCAGAGGTTCTCTTCACCTGCATGTCGGCCAATAGTGTGCCACAGTCCGGCAAGCAGAAGCCAATGGGAAGGCCCACTTTGGCTGGACAGCGGAATTTGTCGTTGAGCTTGAATGGAACATCATCAAGGTAGCTGATGGGTCCTAGGGAGTTAGGAGAGGAGAGGTCATTGAATGCTGATGAGTGAGGAGTGATTCTTGCCTGCAGTATGTTTTTCCTACTGCATTTCATGCCTTGCTGATTGCATTTTTGAGTATGATTTTAGGCAGTACTCAAGCCCTGTACACTCTATGAGTCACCATCACCATGAGCTAATAACCAACATATCTCCATCACATAAACAAAATAGATATAATACAGCATCTGTTTCTCATTGTACACTCATGTGTAGGAAGCCATGAAGCTGTTCTACAGGACACAGTTAGGGCAGTCTTGCTTTTGAGTTTCCCTATCGACTGTGGCGAGATATTCAGATAAACTCACCGTTGTTGTAGGTATCTGATCCAGACTTCCTCGCAGCCATTTAGAGAATCTGATTGAGGGAGACATCCAAGACAAAATAACGTTAATCTGACTGCCTATTAGTAACACGTTCAACACAACATGAACAGATATTTTAGAAAAACAACTTGTGTACAATTTGTAACCCTTCACCCCTTTAATGTTTGGTGTTTGTGTGTCACTTTATACAAAATTGGTGCCAGACCACAGTTCTCGGTCTCCTGGGTGACAGGGGACACCAAGGACAAGTTGTGGTCATCATTTTTGTCACATAACTGAATGTCTCTTGTTTACAGCTTTCTGTAACAAAGTGACACCCGTAGCCTGTCAGTAAAGGAGGGTTGTCACATTCACACATACCACAGGGGGGTGACATCAAAACAAAACTAAAACTGTCTCTTCTTTTCAGTCACTATAACACACAGCACCAGAGCAAGGCAAGGCGGTAAGAGCTCAACTGTGTGTGAGTGTAGGGAGGCCCCTTCAAAGATGTCTGTATTATAAACACTGAAACATTCAAGGGAAAGCCTGTCTACTTAAAGTCGCACGGGACAAGGAACCTGTGATGAGAAATTAGTCTCTTGCAGAGAGTCCATGTGACTTAGGTTACAGCTTCTTTTTAAAGGGCAGGGAAATCAACTGAAAAAAAACCTCTGAAACTACCATGTAAATGGCCACTTCCTTGTTTTGCATGACACACTTCAGAACACCAGTCGTGCAAACATGTATAGTTTACCTTCCTATTAGGCTATTGTTCAATGCTGACCTGAAACAAAATTCTGTACAGGGAAAAAGCTCACATATGAAACGCCTGTTCAAGACAGACAGTACAAAGAATAGGCCTAGACCAAAACTTCCTGATCACCACACAAAGTGTCTGGGAAAAGCATTGAAAAAAACACAGCATCTTATTAGAACATATCTTGTTACAACATATCTTGTTCAAAACGTCATTTACATTCAGAGACTCCAGTGTTTTAGCAGACCGACCAGCATTATTTAAGTATGTTACCAGAAAAAGTAAAGGGTAGATAAGATACTGCAGATAGAGGCACAGTTACTCATAGTCACCCACTAGCTCATCTTCCTCTGAAAGCTTATCAGCAGAAACAGTCCCCAGGGGGGTTGAGTAATGTTGAGTAATAGAGAAAAAAATAAACTCCTGTAGGGCAGCATGTCTGAGAATCATCACCAACAACTGTAGTTCAAATAAATAACATATTCTGTACATTATAAAAGTAGTGTAAATATGCTGTACACAGAAGCACGCACATCAACTGTTCAGCAAGCCCAAAGAAAACTCTGTTACTACTCCTTGGTAGTCTATGGGACAAGGGTGAGATACCTGCGTAGTCTCTACCACAGCATGCTATTTATGAACTAATAAAACGCTGCGTGATAGAACATGGTGGAATTGTACAGTTGGGTAATACAAGCAAATATATGCTAAGCGCTGCGTTAGGACCAAAACGGTTATGCAATGTAAAAAGTAGTAGCATATGTCGCAAATTCACTGTGCCCTTTACATATTACCATTGACAAGCAATGGGTTAATGGGCGCATTTGAAACTTTGGGCACATTATTTCACCACAAACTATTCTGGATGTAGCCTTATTTTCATATTCCAGCGACCTACAGACCACAAGACGGGCGATTAGTGACATTATCGTAAACATTGACGTTACTTCACTGTATGAGTGACACATTCAAAACAAGTTGGTTGGCGTCACTTGCCTGTCAAAAATGTCAAATGTCATAGCTGCCCCTACCTTCAAATGCAATGTAACGTCAGCTAGCTGGTTTAACTGGTAAGTTATTTAGATTAACATACTGGGGACGACGTATAAATTAAACACGTGTTGCCGCTAAAGCAGAATCGACCTAATTAAACTATAGGAAGAACACGTTCATCACAATTATGCAAATATGAGAACACTGACAACAAAAACACAAACAAAATGAGACGGCGATGATTAACAGCTGAGCAGGGAATCAAACAGTATACCTGGCCTACCATATAATGCTAGCAAGTTCTCCCAGGCTCACATTAGCTACTCGGTGGACACTTATGTCACAAGATACCTTCATAAAAGCAAAAGCCTACATACTTAATTTGCTTACAGTTCTTTGTTGACTCTTCCTGCTTTTACATTAGCTCGTTAGCAAAGGTGGACAGTTGGCTAACTGTCCTAGCTGTTTCAAATTGGGCGCAGAGCTAACTCGCTAAGCAACAGATTAGAGTCAACACCAGACACAAGATAGACTACCAAGCACAGTAAATGAAAAAGATTTAGTAGCTACACTATGACTTCCATTGTCTCACTCGCAGAATTACTTCTATGCCGTACTGAACCATTATTTAGCCACAGGCGACAGGTAAACACATCTGACTAAGCTAACTAGGATGGCTACATTACAATAGCCGTCAGGCTGGTAAGCTAGCAAGCTAGGGCAGTATGTTACTCTGAAGTCCAGCATCTCTCGGCCTTGATGGTTCGCTCCTTTCCCCTGCCACCGCCCCTCTACTCAGTCATTAACATTATTTGTTTCCTTCAGTTCCTTACTGATATCTGCTCCGTCTTGCGACTCCCAATAGTCTTGTCACTTCTCTTAAAGAAGAAACCTCCTTTTCGAGTTTGATCGGAAAGAAGTTTTATTGAGACCAAAACCTATTTCCTGCTTCATCAGGGCACGCCATCTTGATTTGCCCATCTACCCCTACCCTGGTTCCTGTATGACGACACATTCCCAGTGACTGATGGCAGCGTTAACCAATCCGTCAAGAGACTCTCGTAAACGTCAACAACACTGGGACCTTACCGAGGGCCTCATCGGCCCCTGCACATGGGAGCTGCACGAGCTGTTACTGCATAGAAAGATAAAAGCCACGCCACTAGACAGGGTCAGATCAAAATCAACTGCAGTCTGAAAAGCCGTTTCATTGCCATATCAGTTCTAAACTGGTATTAAAGGTAAAGATGGTATTTAGAGGGTGATCAAGAAATGTTTAGTGAAGCAAGTGTGATTAGTAGGTTGTTGGTCTAGATTTGTTGGTAAAATAAAATAAAATAAAAATCTTGCCACACACAATGTAATCATATCCTACAGTCCACACAAAATGTTAAAAATGTTGTTTTCATGTATAGTAATGTGGAACTTCATTGTAGTAGAATTTGGAAGACTATTCTGCAAACACTAACAACAGCACAGTAGCACTGAAAAAAGGTTGATTTGCAATGTTGGGCAATAGCCTATATTTGTCAACTGTCTCCAGAAACCAAATTTTCAGGACAGAACTTTCAAGTCTCCTCAGAACCCAATCCCATTTCAGTCCCTGAAATGGCCACTACTGTGTAAACACAAGACCTTCACTTGGCTATGCTAATAAATGTACTTGAATGAGTTTGTCAGCATCAAAATTGTTAACAGAAAAAAATCATCACTTTATTGTTAAAAGAAAAAAACATAAGTTTTACCATGCCTGCAGAATAGCCTAATGGCCTCCACCAGTGGCGCCGCCAGGCGTACGGCCGTACGCACCAGGCGTACCTTGGGGAGAGAGATTTTTTTTTTTCATTATTATTATTATTATTATTATTATTATTGTTGTCACCGAATGTTTTGGCAATGCAACATATGATGTCATGCGAATAAAGCGCATTACATTTAAATTGTTTATACAAACACTTACAGTATGCTTTCGGCGGCTACCCCTCCCCCACTCTCACGAAAAAAATGATACATTAGTCAAGAATTCCATTGCAGACTACCTCCAGTCAACTACTGTAGACATGCACAACTGGATGAGGCCCGGGTCCTGGTTGCTGCATAAATCATCATCATGTGACATAAAAAAAAAACAATATTTGGGGCCAAGCAGCTCTGCTGCGCA
Organism: Coilia nasus; assembly: GCA_027475355.1. Lineage (NCBI taxonomy): Eukaryota > Metazoa > Chordata > Actinopteri > Clupeiformes > Engraulidae > Coilia > Coilia nasus. The sequence goes on from CM050209.1 coordinate 4,549,140, forward strand.
GGCACCTTTAGTGTTTCTATGGTTTCTTTTAACATCTTTCTTCCGGATGGGGTTTCTATGGCAGCCCATAGAACCGTATGATAAAAAGTTGTGAAATTTTGCACACTCGTGAGGACTGCTCGCATCCAGAATATACCAACATGCTTGGCTTGCAATAAAAGAACTCAGATTAATGTAATTAAAGTGCAATAGCAATTGTGAAATTAAACTAAGCAAGACGTCAGTATCACTAGCAAGAAAACAAGTGGATCATAGCTGCCCCAACTTAAAGGTGTACTTCCACGAGAAACCGTTTAGTACTTGCTCTTTTGAAATATGACAGGTCACCCCGAGTTGCATATGCATGCTGCATATCAAAATGTTTTTCTATCCCCGTTTTCTATATCAGTCAAAAGAAGACAATAGGCGGAAAAACGACCCAATGCGAAAAGGGCCTTCGGCGTGACGTAGACATGGAAATACATATAAGAGAAACTGAACGAATGGGCTTTAAATAATGTTAGCCTGTGACTGACTCGATTAGCAGAAGATTAGCAGGCTAGTTGAATGACTGAACTGCATTTAGCCGGGCACTTGCTCTGTTTTGTCATGCAAATATTACCATTCTGAAACGTTCATTGACAAACGGTCAGGAAGCGACTGTGCTTGTACCATCTCTCCTTCCTCTTCGGATTCAGGATCAAATACATAAGGCTGTATCTCCGTAGACATTCTGTGTGCAGTTTTAGCGCTGTCAAGTTGACTTTTCCCCTTTACCTTACTCTGCTATCAAGTTGACTGTGGGGCAAAGCGCCTCTGGTGAAATCGTGTCGTTCTCCCGGCCCCACCCCCTCCACCAAACTAAAACAGCCTGAAACAGAAGCACTAGAACATTTTTTTTATTAAAACCAGCGCACAGGGCAATTATTAATACTAGAAAACACCGCAAAATTAATGAAAACACGATGGAAGTACACCTTTAAGGTATGACAGCGGGTTTCCTTTATAATATGCCCGCCGTGGCACTAGTTACCAAGACAGTCAAAACACGATAAATGTTATTTTCATTGCATCTTAAGTCATTTCACGTAGGATTTACCGTCTATTTATTGTGACTTCTACTAGCGTCAAATCCATCATCGCGGGCTATCTGACAGCTAGCACCCCCTTAAGAAAGGCGCACTTTTGACCGCGCCTAAACCTTTAGCTAGTAGCCTAATAATCTGTTGAATATACAGATTATAATCTGTTGAACAGGGGGGTTGTAGTGTTTTTGATTGCAACTTAATTTACAACGTAGTTCTGTAGACGTCCTTGAATTTACTTTGTTGTTGGCAATGTGTATAGCTGACAATTTAACAGTGCCTTTCTGCTGGGTTGCATACTGTGGTCACACAGAGTTTATGCTTAGTGGGCCAGGCAAACACTTCTTCTGGAAAGCTGTAAAGCTATACCGACGCCTGATTCATATGGATTCATGTTCGAAGCAGCACACTCTGGTTGTTTCAATGCCTATGTTATGCATGGGTTGTGCTATGCTATGTTGCTAACTGGAAACATTTAGTACTGCAGCAATATATCTTTTTTTCTTGTTTGGGGTACCGCGGACCCTTTTCCAGGGGAGAGAGCGTTCAGACCGTGTTTATTGTTCATGTGTAGTTTACGTATCACGTATGTTCATATTGTTCATCTTCAAGTTCAAGTTAGTCGTTGTGTTGTATATAGATTGACCCTTCATAGAAAAAAACCAGCATAGCCTGCAGCACGCGTGTTTTTTTTTTTTTTTTTTGGGTGTTTTTTTTTTGGGTCACACACAGCTAGTGCGTACCTTACAGTTAAATCCTGCAGGCGCCCCTGGCCTCCACTAGACTGGGCAAAAATCTCAGAAGGTCCTTCAGAAAAAGGGTCTAGTGGCAAATTTGAGGAAAAGTCGGCAAACGTGCTATTTCCCATAATTTGAGGGTGCTGATCCCAAATATTTTGTTTACCAAGCTGAAATTTGCATTTTAAGCCTGCTAATTAGCATAATAGCATAGCAGTCATACTACTAGGCGATTAAAGATTTTTGTTTGAGCGATAACTTTTGAAAGGGTTGATGGATTGTCACAAATCTTGTATGCTGCTGCCTAAGCATGTGTACATGAATTGTCTAGATTTTGGAAGCCAACAGTTTCAAGATGGCCGACTTTAAAAAAAAATCCCAAATTAATATTAAAATTACAAGGCTTAGCACTTAAAATCCAGCTTTGTAAACACAATATTCAGAATCAGCACCCTCAAATTATGTAAAAAAGATGGTTTGTTAACCATGACTCTAGAGATTCCATTTCACCTCCTAAAACCATACAAATCTCTATAATCCCTCTAAAAAACTTAGATGAACTCACAATTACCAATAGATTCTCCATTAAACGCTTATTATGACCGCCGCTAGCGAAGCTAGCGAAAGCGGTCATTATAGAGTTGCCGCGAACTTTTTTCCCTTTTTTTTTTTTTTTTTTCTTTTTTTTCAGTGAATGTCCGTCAACGATTCCCGGGACACTGAAACTCGGGGGGACATGAATCTTTGTAGGCATGTAGCCCTGGAACATTTCGAGCGAATAGAAGCTTTTGGTCCCCCAGGGCCACCCCCCCGCTGTGCCAGCGTACGTCAAAGAGGGGGAGACCAGCAAAAGTTTTTGCTGAATAACTCAGTGAACGTTTCACCCAATAACATGAAATTTTTGTGATATGTCGGTGTTACAGAGACGTATCGACCCAGCCAATAAACGCTCACTTGAAGCATAGCGCCACCTAGTGATATGGGTAAATGCAAAAATTGGGATATTGAGTTGCCAATATCTTGGACCGAGAAGGTGGGAACTGCGCAAAATACGTCATGTACGATCACCACAAAGACCTCTATAACCACAGCACGTGCCATACAATTTGGTCAATAGGGGGCGCTGTAATTGTACAAAATGTCATTTTGCCTATTATCTAGAGAATGCTAATGTTTACAACATTTTTTTTTTTATCGTGAAATCTATTGAACGTCACGCATTGAAAACACTGGTCGACGCCCACTTCCAACGAGAACAATTTCCGTGAAATTTTAACATTGCTAAAACGAATCTGAACGAACTCGTCATAGGCCGTTCATGTGAATCTCACCAAATTTGGTATATGTCATCTACAGACAATGCTGACAAAAAGTTATCAAAGGATTTATCTTGAGATAAACCGTTCCGAAGTTACACGTCAATGAACATTTAACACGTAGCTTAAAATTCTTCAAATGGCCGTATCTTGGCTTTTAATTGCTCAAATTTGGTGAAAGTTGACATGTCATCTCTAAACATATTTCTTTTCATGTGTACTAAATTTTGTGACATTTCCTCATAGGGGGCGATGTTTATTGGTGAAGCTAGGTGTCAAAAAACAGTTTTTGTTAAATAACTCGTCAACAATTTTGCCCAAGACAACGATTTTGTATTAGTATGTCGGTGTTACAGAGACGTATCGACCCAGCCCATAAACTCTCACTTGAAGCATAGCGCCACCTAGTGATAAGAGTAAATGCAAAAATTGGGATTTTGAGTTGCCAATATCTTGGACCGAGAAGGTGGGAACTGCGCAAAATACGTCATGCGCGATCACCACAAAGACCTCTAACACCACAGAACGTGCCATAAAATGTTGTCCATAGGGGGCGCTGTAATTGTACAAAATGTCATTTTGCCTATTATCTAGAGAATGCTAACGTTTACAACCAATTTTTTTTTATTGTGAAATCTATTGACCCTCATGCATTGAAAACACTGGTCGACACCCACTTCCAACGAGAACAATTTCCGTGAAATTTTAACATTGCAAAAACGAATCTGAACGAACTCGTCATAGGCCGTTCCTGTGAATCTCGCCAAAGTTGGTATATACCATCTACAGACAATGCTGACAAAAAGTTATCAAAGGATTTATCTTGAGATAAACCGTTCCGAAGTTACACGTCAATAACACGTAGCTTAAAATTCTTCAAATGTCCATATCTTGGCTTTTAATTGCTCAAATTTGGTCAAAGTTGACATGCCATCTCTAAACAGCTTTCTTTTCATTTGTACTAAACTTTTTGACATTTCGTCATAGGGGGCGATGTTTATTGGCGAAGCTAGGTGTCAAAAAACAGTTTTTGTTAAATAACTCGTCAACAATTTTGCCCAAGACAACGATTTTGTGTTAGTATGTCGGTGTTACAGAGGCGTATCGACACAGCCCATAAACACTCACTTGAAGCATAGCGCCACCTAGTGATATGGGTAAATGCAAAAATTGGGATTTTGAGTTGCCAATATCTTCGACCGAGAAGGTAGAAACTGCGCAAAATACGTCATGCATGATCACCACAAAGACCTCTAACACCACAGCACGTGCCATAAAATTTGGTCAATAGGGGGCGCTGTAATTGTAGAAAATGTCATTTTGCCTATTATCTAGAGAATGCTAACGTTTACAACAATTTTTTTTTTATCGTGAAATCTATTGACCCTCACGCATTGAAAACACTGGTCGACGCCCACTTCCAATGAGAACAATTTCCGTGAAATTTTAACATTGCGAAAACGAATCTGAACGAACTCGTCATAGGCCGTTCATGTGAATCTCACCAAATTTGGTATATGTCATACACAGACAATGCTGACAAAAAGTTATCAAAGGATTTATCTTTAGATAAACTGTTCCGAAGTTACACGTCAATGAACAAATAACACGTAGCTTAAAATACTTCAAATGTCCATATCTTGGCTTTTAATTGCTCAAATTTCGTCAAAGTTGACATGCCATCTCTAAACGTCTTTCTTTTCATGTGTACTAAACTTGTTGACATTGCGTCATAGGGGGCGATGTTTATTGGCGAAGCTAGGTGTCAAAAAACAGTTTTTGTTAAATAACTTGTCAACAATTTTGCCCAAGACAACAATTTTGTGTTAGTATGTAGGTGTTACAGAGGCATATTGACCCAGCCCATAAACTCTCACTTGAAGCATAGCGCCACCTAGTGATAAGGGTAAATGCAAAAATTGGGATTTTGAGTTGCCAATATCTTGGACCGAGAAGGTGGGAACTGCGCAAAATACGTCATGCACGATCAGCACAAAGACTTCTAAAACCACAGCATGTGCCATACAATTTGGTCCATAGGGGGCGCTGTAATTGTGGAAAATGTCATTTTGCCTATTATCTAGAGAATGCTAACGTTTACAACCAAGTATATTTTTATCATGAAATCTATTGACCCTCACGCATTGAAAACACTGGTCGACGCCCACTTCCAACGAGAACAATTTCCAAGAAATTTTAATCTTGCGAAAACGAATCTGAAAGAACTCGTCATAGGCCGTTCATGTGAATCTCACCAAATTTGGTATATGTCATCTACAGACAATGCTGACAAAAAGTTATCAAAGGATTTATCTTGAGATAAACCGTTCCGAAGTTACACGTCAATGAATATTTAACACGTAGCTTAAAATTCTTCAAATGGCCGTATCTTGGCTTTTGATTGCTCAAATTTGGTCAAAGTTGACATGCCATCTCTAAACATCTTTCTTTTCATGTGTACTAAATTTTGTGACATTTCGTCATAGGGGGCGATGTTTATCGCCGAAGCTAGGTGTTGAAAAACAGTTTTTGTTAAATAACTCGTCAACAATTTTGCCCAAGACAACGATTTTGTGTTAGTATGTAGGTGTTACAGAGGCATATTGACCCAGCCCATAAACTCTCACTTGAAGCATAGCGCCACCTAGTGATAAGGGTAAATGCAAAAATTGGGATTTTGAGTTGCCAATATCTTGGACCGAGAAGGTGGGAACTGCACAAAATACATCATGCACGATCACCACAAAGACCTCTAACACCACAGAACATGCCATAACATTTGGTCCATAGGGGGCGCTGTAATTGTACAGAATCTTTTTTTGCCAATTCCTTGCCTTCACAAATCACTCCTACACACTACACATTCAAAACCCACATTCATGCCCACTTCCAGGAAATCATTTCCACAGAAATTCTCACCTCACAACACTGCTCTACCACACACTCATCACACCAACAGTTCCCACATTTCAATATACTGCGGCGGTCATACCATGTACCGCTATGCGGTACATCTAGTTATAATATAAACTCTCAGGCACCTGCAACAAATTTCAATAGATAGAAATAACTCCAATTAGCATTTTTCACATACTCCCTTACCCTTCTAAGTATTAGAAAGGCTTTTATACAAAATCAATATAGGCATCCTTTTAATTCAACCATTTACTCCTTATAGGAATAGGTAAGCCCAAATACTACTGGGACTTAATAGGAGGGTTTCTTAAACAAACTCCATAAGAAATATCAGTTGAACCTGTCTAACATGACCCCAGAGATTCCAGTCAATCTCATAGAACCGTACAAATATCTATAATCCCTCTAAAATGCTTAGTGTAACTCACAATCAATAATAGACTCGCTATTGAAAGCGTATTACAATATAAACTCACAGGCATCTGAAACAAACTTCAATAGATAGAAATAATTCCAATTAACATTTTTCACATGTTTCCTTACCCTTCTAAGTATTAGAAAGGGTCTTATACAAAATCAATATAGGCATCTTTTTATTTTAACCATTTACTTCTTATAGAAGCAATTAGGCCTAAAGAGCACTGAGACTTAATAGAATGGTTTCTTAAACAAACTCCATAAGAAATATCAGGAGAACCTGTTTAATATGACTCCAGAGATTCCATTTCACCTCTTAAAACCATACAAATATCCATAATCCCAAAAAAAAATCTTGGAGGAACTCACAATTACCAACAGCTTCTCCATTAAACGCTTATCATAATATAAACTCTCCTACACCTGGAACTAACTTCAAATATAAAACACAACTCTGTATACAATTTACAACATGCTATCTTGCCTCCCTAACTAATACAACACTTCAAATGCAGAACCAGCAGGTACAATTTTCCAAATAGACCGATCAACATTCAATAGAAACCGATTCAGAAATTAAAGGTCAAAAGGTCAAGAAACCGCTCCGTTCTAATACAAAGGATTCAAAGCAAACCTTTTCATAACATTACAGCATCTCATAACCAAATAAATCCTGGACACCTTTTAAACAAGAATAAACACAGAATCTATTAATCAACCTCAGAAGGATTTTAAGGCAAATAAACCCTTTGAACATCAAAACCAACAAAAAATACACACACCACCTAACCACACACGTTCATTACAACATTAAAACAGAAAACCTCAGTCTCTCTTCAGACTAACACCATAGCTCTGAAGACCCTTGGATTAGCATTTGGCCATAGGACACACGCCGGGGACTGATCATCTCAAGGCGGAGCCTCCTCAGAGGAGGGTGTCTAGTGTTGAAAGGCCTGAAACACCCGATGATCCTGAGGTAACACTACTGATGATGTGTAAATATTCTCCAACAGACCAATAGGACACAAGTCCAGGACCCTGTGGATTAGGCAAAATCAACATAGAAAACAAACCGGTTACAAACACTCATTTTTATATAATATCTACACCTGAGATAAAACAAGGACAAATAATACTACTAACAAATGGACTCTTAATAACAAGAAAAAACTGAAAGCAATACTAAAACACAACCACTCCCACACAGGACTTATCCTCCAAGCTGGAGGTTCAACCCACTGCACTTCCAATATAACCTAACAGGCGCCGGCGCGTGCGTCTCCTCAGTCTCACCACCGTGACACTTGGACATCACCACGGTGGGAGCTGTTGTATTGGACCTCAAGGCTCCCTAACCAAACCATGTCAGTGAAAGACTGACGTGGGGAGGGGGGGGAGTTGTCATGGTCTCTTTTGTTGTTAACTTTAGCCCACTTATTATCAATAAATGTCATATTATGACTTCTGGTCTACCTTGTTTTATTACCTTATTACATGCAATATGTTAAGAAAACATTCAGCTATGACTTGTGCACTACTGCAGCACTTGAGCCTAAGCTATATTGTTTAATTGATTACATAAGAAATAATTAAAAAAAAAAAGAAAAATCATTTCTCATTTTCATGTGCAAATTAGAAGCCTTAAGACTCAGAATTGTGCATGATAAACACAATATTCAGAATCAGCACCCTCAAATTATATTAAAAAAACATGGTTTACCATCATTTCTTCAAAATGCTATGTTGTTTAACTGATTAGTTTAGAAATAATACACAAAAATGAAGAAAATCATTTATCTCTATTTTAATATGCAAATTAGGAGGCTTAAAACTCAGAATCCAGCCTGGTAAACACAATATTCAGAGTCAGCACCCTAAAATTATGTTAAAAACATGGTTTACCATCTTTTCCAAAAATGCTATGTTGTTTAACTGATTAGTTTAGAAATAATCATAAAAAATGAACAAAATTGTTTATCTCATTTTAACATGCAAATTAGAAGGCTTAAAACTCAGAATTCAGCTTGGTAAACACAATATTCAGAATCGGCACCCTCAAATGATGTAAAAAACATGGTTTAGCCTACCAACTTTTCCTCAAATTTGCCGCTAGAACTCTTCTTTTGAGAAAATTGGACTAGTCTACAGAGAGCACCCTTGCAGCAGCAGCCTACTATCTATTGAACAGAGTAGCCTATTAGATTTATTACAAATGTGTGGTAGCCTATAGGCCTAAGTATAGAGGAAACATATTTCACATCTTTTGTATTATTGTGTTTATTCATCTAATTATTGTTTGTTTCATTCATCTAATCAAGGTTGGGACCGTAATTCCGTGTTTCGGAATATGCGTGAAGAGGAAGAAAAAAAGCCTGTGGGAAGGTAGGCCTGTAAAAGAAAACTCTGGCTAATTTTTAGTGTTGCTTGTCGTACATAAAAAAACGCAATTTCTGACTGTTCCAAAAACACAAATTACTAAAAACACTAAAGCAGGCAATTTGACTATCAAATCAAAACCAAATCGTACTCCAATCTGAGTAGATAAAGCGGTGTTCTATTAACCTGGTTACAACACTGTTTAAGCCATCTTTTACACTCTGCTGTGGAGCAACAACATGAGGTCCACTTTCAACTTCCAGAAAGTACGGTGGACCCGTCCACAGGCTGTTCTGCACAAACGTGGCTACGCAAAAAAAACGCGCAAGCGCAGGCAGACAGTCAGGGGGATAACCGGAAGCATCGATAGGACGATTTGGTTGAAGGCAGAAAGAGTCGGTGGCTGTAGTCTGTCAATGTAGCTACGAATTCAGCGTTCGTAGTTATTGTGGTTGTAAATATATATTTCGAAGCTTTCGACAAAATAGTCAGGGAAGGTGTATGTCTGAAAATTTCATATTTTGCTTATAAAACATAATCTGAAAGTAGGCTGGTTATGGACGTTTGAAGAGGGGAGCAGCTACAGACCAAGATAGCTAAACAAATGTAAACAACCACTGGATCAGCTGTGCAGACGGTGAAACGGGGACGAATCAGAGAGACGCAAAGATGACAGCGAAAGCTATGTTTTATTAACAGGAGTTTATGATTTGTGGACTTAACATATTTCTATAAGTAGCTGCACACATAATTCTTAACCGCCAGGAACAATTTGTTGTAAAGACACCTCCCTACCAGCTAGCTAACTATTGCTTCCTCAGAGAGCTAACGTCAATAGCTAGATAGGTGGCTAGCGACGTTAATGAACAAGCTCAATCCATTTTATTTAGTTATTTTTGTGGCACCGTTTTTGAAGAGGTCGCATATTTAGGTTGATACCTGTAGATTCGAATATTATTTAGAAAGTTGTTTAGAAGTTCACTATTTGCTCCAAGGATCGGCATATCTAGGAGCTAGCGGGATAACCCTAGTTGACGTTGTTTGCTTTTGGTGAAAGTAAATACTCTGACCGTGAGCTGAAAACAAACGCTTGCGGTCTTTTGCGCGAGAAAATCCACCTCAATTTTACTGTTTTTCAATCAATAACCTCCGTCAACCTTAAGAGGGGTGACGTATACCAGGTAATAGTCGTCTGCGAACGTACAGGTCAGTAGATCATGATAATAGGCCTACATGCTTCCTAAATATGCAAAGTTGTGCAATATGTAGTATCAGAATGCATTCATAATCAGCCGTTTTCTGCAGATGTTATTTTTGTATTTAATAGTAGGATAAGGGTAACAGTAATTCATTGGAAATTATATTGAGAATACATTGTTGAACAATAAATAATTCCTATGTTCTCTCATCTCCTTCAATTACTGATATGAGTGTAGGTGTTATTCGGTTAGTCTTATCAATCTAGACCAATATCACTGATGAAATTAATGACCTTTTACAAAATACACCCCCTTTTGATTTTCCTTTCTTCTATGTTTAGCACGATAAAACAGACTGAAGGATTGTCATGGCACACCAGCAGATGCCCAGCTCTCAGAAAGCCCTGATGCTGGAGCTCAAGTCCCTCCAGGAGGAGCCAGTGGAGGGTTTCCGCATCACTCTAGTGGAGGAGTCTGACCTCTACAACTGGGAGGTTGCCATCTTTGGTCCCCCCAGCACACTGTATGAGGGGGGTTACTTTAAGGTGAGGGTGAGCTAGGAACAAAATGGGACTTTTCAAAAGAATTATTCAGATGTGTTTGAATCGGTGTGTCTAAAATTTACTTTAGAAAAGCTTTTTGCACAGATTCATTGCCTACAGAGTTTGTATTCTGACACTACCATGGTTACATCAGTGTGAATGCAGCCCGAGGACAATTGGATGTTCTTTTCTCTCTGTCATATTCCTGCCACACATCTTTTCATTCTTTCATGTCCTTCCCCCCTTATATCCACTGTGTTCCCCACCACCCCATTCTTTAGCTGGATCTTTTCCCCCTCTGGTGGTGCCATCCTTAAACTCCACACCACTATTTTTAGCTATGACATATAAACGGTATGAGAGAGAGAGAGAGAGCGTGTGTTTGTGTGTGTGTGTTGAAAGTGAGAAGGACATAGAGAGACTCTCCTACTTTCTACCCATCAGCAGTGTGAAGTACTACTGCAGGCACTCAAGTTATGCCATTCATACACACGCAAACACTCACACTTCTGTAATCTTTCTACAAACACTCGTGAGTTGACACTGACAATGACGCAATTGGCGGGTCACTTTTGCAATGATGTCACCTTTGTAAGAAGAGTTGAGCCAACCTAACGCATACCTCTTTCTACAGGGTAAAAAAAGGTTCTATGAAACTTAGAATTATTGAAAGGTTTGAATGAAATGAATGAAACACTACAAATGAATGTGCAGGTCAGAGAGGCCTGAATATTTTACAAATGACCAAAAAGTGTGCCTTTGACCTGGACTTGGTCACTGCTCAACAGCTGGTCATTCATGCAGTTCATGCCTCCTACCAGTCATTTATTAATGTGTCTGTTAATCTCCTTATCCGCCCTCAATAATCAGTTTGTATGGCTGCTTGCACAGTATTTATATACATTTCTCTTACCCATCTCATTTTGTTAAGAATTGATTACATTTAGGTCTGGATAACTGGTCTACCTAATCGATGATGGGGAACTCCTTGCTAAGGGAATCCCTCGTTCCTAATCTCGTGGTGGATGAATGTGTACTGGGCTGTCCTCCATGTTTGGAGGGTTTGATAGTACTATCCTTTAGAAGCAGAAATCTGCCACTCCCAGAGTCACTGTTTCATTCGTTTGTATGTTTTTGATCATAAAATTTTAAAGGTCACTCTGTGGTGTGTGTATTTAATAATTTAGTCACTAATTTAAATAAAGAGTGTCATAAAAATGGCCCCATGCATTTGATAATTCTTGCACATGAAAGAAATGCATTTGCTTGAGGCAGATTTGTTGTGATGAGTTAGGACTTCTGCAGCCTCTCTTTCTTGTCCTCTTCTGATTTAGCTGCATCATCTTAGTTGATATATCAGGAATGTCTTACGCTCTCCTACAAGGTTAAGCCATAAACCTTGACTTCTGCTGATAGCTATTCAGGGTTAAGTGTTCATCGAAAAGTGTCCTACAGAATCAACAGAATGTGTCTACAGAGGCACATTACAAGATACAGGCACGGCTGCCTTCAGTCCTGTAGACACGATCACGATCTCTGTCTCTCTCTCAGTACTTGGTGGGGATCCTCTGGTTATGGACCTCTACTGCTGAAATGTCCTGCCATGGCTTTGCCACTTTTCATCAGGGAATGCTTGTTGACTTACTCATCTCTCTCTCTCTCTCTCTCTCTCTCTATTCTCTCTCTCTCTCTCTCTCTCTCTCTCTCTCTCTCTCTATTTCTCTCTCTCTCTATTTCTCTCTCTCTCTCTCTCTCTCTCTCTCTCTCTCTCTCTCTCTCTCTCTCTTTCTCTCTCTCAGGCCCACATCAAATTCCCCATTGATTATCCGTACTCCCCTCCCACGTTCCGCTTTCTCACCAAGATGTGGCACCCAAATATATATGAGGTGAGTTTTTAGTCTGAATAAACATGTTCAGATGCATGACCTGATGACCTGTATGGCTGCTTGCATTGAGAACGCACAGGCTAGTTCACCAACATTTTTTGAATATAACAGAAATAAATGCTCACAGCCTTGACTGGTGGAGGTTTTTGATAGACTCTGTGTTTGTCTTGGCTGCAGAATGGTGATGTCTGCATCTCCATCCTCCACCCACCCGTGGATGACCCCCAGAGTGGAGAGCTGCCCTCTGAGAGGTGGAACCCTACACAGAATGTCAGGTACTGAGACCGACTTGGCCTCTCCTTATCTATGTGTTGACTGATTACGGGAGAGGCTGAGATGGAGGGGAGAGGTAGTTTTAGATGGCAGGGAAGAGAGAGCAGGACGTCAGGTGATATCCCAGGCTATTTAGAACAGTGTAACCCTAACTGCCTTCAACTGGGGAAGGTGCCCTCAACAGATCTAGGTTCATTTTAGAACACTCAGAGATAACGGATAAGAAGGGACAGAGATGGCCAACTTTACAGACATCTTGGAAATTATAGTGAAGTTTTATAAGATTAAGGGATGGATTTTATATTTCTTGGGCCACATTTAAATGCTTGTAAAAGAAGCTTGGCTGCTGTTATATGTAAATTTAATGCAGTTGCCAGTGTCTGTAATGTGACACTGAAATTGTGTCAGTTTTTGGAGCAACACAAGATGCCGCAGATGAAGAGGTGCTATTGTAAATGTACCTTATCTACAAGAACATAGTTGAAGTCTGTTGTTTCTGAGTGACTAACAGTTTAGTGTGTAAAACCATCAGACTAAATTCACTGATAAAACATTTTATGTATTTATTTGTTGAAATATTGTTCATTTGAATGTTTTGTCTGTATTTGTATAGCTTCTGGCCACAGAAAAAAACTGACATGGGCCTTAAAATGGAATTGTGTATTGACTTATGCAATTTTGGTCTTTTTTCTTAGTGTTTTGGCATGTAATAAGTCCCACAGTTACTGGTGTGCTAATCGTGTCTGACTAACTCTATTCCCTTTATTCTGTGTTTGTGTGTGCACAGAACCATCCTGCTCAGTGTGATCTCTCTGCTGAATGAGCCCAACACGTTCTCCCCAGCCAATGTGGACGCCTCTGTCATGTTCCGCAAATGGATAGACAGCAAGGGCAAAGACAAGGAGTATGCAGAGATCATCAGGTACACATGCACACCAAAAATAAACCTAGATGCTACTTTACACATTTATAAGCAAAAGCAAAACGTAAACACACTTACTGGTTGTAAGCCATTTTTGACTGTCATCTGTTAATATGGTAAACCATGCAGCGGTATTTGCAAAATATGTGCATTTATGTTTATGTGTACATTCAAAGTCCATACAAAAATAAAAAAATAAAATATGTGTAGGCCATTATCTTGGCAGTATTATTTAGCAAACTGGGAAGGTGATCACACAGGGGCGTCACTTTTCTACCATTGTATTGGGCATAAACTTACCACTGCTATGTAGATTACCACCTAGGTTCGTTTTGTTGGAGCAGTGGTATTTTGCACCAGTATCAAGTAATCAAACGTTGGTAGATGGGTGGAACTGGTGTGTGGCCACCTTGACAGCTTGCTTAATAATGCTGCCAATGCAAATGCTGCTGTGCAGTAAGAAATGATCTATAATTCTATATGTTGTTGTAGAAGTGGCACCCACCTTTAAAAGCAAGCTAACAAACAACCAAATACAAGCTGATGAGAGTGATAGTTGTACTTGATTTGGTCCTGAAATCATATGAAGTTCAAAGTAATATGAGCTCATAGCCATATACACACAAAAGAATAAATAAATTCTATTGAAATTCTACTGAAATATTATTTATATTATTGTTATTACATATTACTGATTATGTTGCATACAAAGGAAATCCAAACAACCTACTCATTTACTATAAAAGGAAGCAACCTAGTTGCCAAGAGAAGAAAAGAGGGGGACTTGCAATCAAGACCTATCATCACTCAAATCAGCTTATATTTGGATGTTTGTGAGCTTGCTTTAAAAGGCCCTTTGGTAAGCCACCCAACCAAGATGACTTTGTATTGTTGTCAGGTACGTTTTCTAGTGTAAAAGACAACAAGAGTGGAATTAAAAACTGAAAATAGAAGTATGTGTCATCATCCTCGTTCATATCGACACATCGACACTTCCGCCAGTGGAGGTTATGTGATCATCGCCGTTTGTTTGTTTGTTTGTTAGCAACATAACTCAAAAAGGTATGGATGGATTTTGATGATATTTTCAGGGTATGTCAAAAATGGGCTAACTTGGTGATTCGTTTTTGGTGGTGATTTGAGCTGCCTTGGTGGAGGTACATTGTGTGCTCTCTGGGTGTTTTTCTAGTTACATTGTTCTTCGTGGAAAAGTGAAGGATTATATATAAGATGTTATATTAAAATGGTAAAATTCAGTAGAGTGTAAACTATATCTTATGACTCGACTTAAATGAATAAGAACATTTTGACCTAGAATAATTAGAAGTTTATTTCATCAACTTTCATGCCCATCAAGTTAAGGTCACACACACACAAAAGATGGCATAGGCAAACCGATTGTTTTTGAGGCATTTAAAAAACTGGTCTGCATTCACACAACAGAGATAAGAGGTTGTCTGATGACAAAAATGCTTACCTGCTGAATGCAAAAACATTATTGACTAGTGTGATACTTTGAGCCTCTCAGTGTGGACACAACAGTCTTGCACTTGCAAAAAATCGGTGGTAATGAATTACGTATTTGAGATTGAAAAATCTGTGATAAAATGTTTTTTAATTGTGACAAATTTTAATGGCAAAGATTAAAATATAGCCCCTGTTCTTGCACTTACTCCGTAACTTCCTATGTTTGCTGTAGCTTGATTGCTTTTCTCAGTTGTCGCTTTGGATAAAGTCGCTTTGGATAATGTCATAATGTCAAATACCAAAGTGTTAATGTACCACCTACTCATGTGTATGCAACATCTATTAATGTAAAAAAAATATTTTAATTATTTTATTTATGTATTTAATTGTGGCATATAAAATAATGTGTTATATCTAATTTCACCTGCCATGAAATAGCCATAGTTGTTCAAAATGGCAATAAACTAAACAAACAAACAAACAAACCTCACACTTTGACAGCATGCACATTGTGGTAATACTTTATTTGAATGATCCCTTTTACAGTGTATCCATTTGTAACAACATGTAACAAGATGTAACATTATGTACTTAAACTATACATACCGAACACCAGCTGTAATCCTAACCCTAAGGTGCCGTGTAAATACAAAGTGTTACATCATGTTGTTGCACACTTTGTTGCATGATACTTCATGATGTAGGGTCGCTATAAAATAGAGTGTAACCCACCTCCTTGGCTTGACAGGAAACAGGTGGTGTCTACAAAAGCGGAGGCTGAGCGTGATGGGGTGAAGGTGCCCACCACGCTGGCCGAGTACTGCATCCAGACCAAAGTGCCTTCCCACGACAGCAGTTCCGACCTGTTCTACGACGACCTCTACGACGACGACATCCAGGAGGAGGAGGACGACGAGGAGGAGGCCGAGGCCGGCGGCATGGGCAGCGAGATGGGCGCAGACTGCTTCGACGATGAAGACGACTCGGGCAACGAGGAGTCCTGAAGAGCCCCAACCCTCTCAATCTAACCCCCCCCCCCCCCCCCACCAACCCCACCTTCACCTCCCTGTCTGCACCCACCCCTGCCCACAGACACACATTCGTCCCCGCCCCACCCCAGCCCCCACTGACATACCATTTAGAGAAAAAAAGAAACGTTTGCCCCTCACTTCCTTTTTGTTTGTCTGTGTGCCCATGTTTTTGAGTCGGTCCTAAAAGGAGTTCCTCCAATGGTCAATTCCTCTACCTGCTTTTGTGAGATGGTTTTTCCATACTCTCTGCGGTCCTCCCCTTTTACGTTCTAGACTAGTTGCCCACCCCCCACAGAGGAATATGCTACAGGGCTTATGGGTCTCTGGTTGAGGGCTTTTTCAGGAGGTTGTGGTGAAGGTGTTGCCTCCATACTGTCCCTGCCATTGACGTTGAAGTTGCCCTATAGAGAACATCTTGGCACTTTCTTATCCAGGTATGACGTCATGCTCCCCCCACCCCACTACTCCTCAGGGCTTTTGGGTATCTGCTGTCACGTCACCCTTCGCCCCATGGCATGTCAGTTGCCACCCCCATCTCTCACGTCCAAGCTTGCTTGCCTGCTTTTTCATTTAGGGTTTTGTTAAGCGACACTCTCGTTCTTTCTGTCGCCTAGTCCTTCTGTCTGTCTCTCGGTCTTTGCTCTCTGTCTTTCTTTCTGTATGCCCCCAAAGCCGCTATTTCCCTAAAGTGAATGATGAAATAAGATGACAAAAGGGGGAAAAGTGTGTGCGATGTTCTAGGTGAGTGTGGTGTCTGGTTCTTTTCACTCTTTCTAACCCCCTCTTGCTCTGTCTTTCTCTCTCCCTCTCTCTCTCTCTCCCTCTTTTTCTTGCTTGCGTTCTCTCTCTCTCTCTCTCTCTCTCTCTCTCTCGTTCACTTCTTGTCAGCATAGAGCTTTAAATGTCCTCATCTCCTCCACCTCATATATCCTGGTTGTGGCATTCACTTGTGTTTCTTTCTTCATGTAAAATGACACAAATGAGGTAAGTCTCCCTGCCAAGGAAGAGACAGAGGATGTATGGAAGGCAAACAAGGAAGGAATCTTCTTCTTTGGCTTTGTCTGTGTCAAGACATGTGAAGCGCATTATGTCTTGATTTTGAATTTCTCTCTTTGGCTGGAAGCTGGAACTGAGGACGTACCTCTTCCTTAAACAATTTAGGTTTGCTGACTGCCGTCGAACTATGTGGTGTTCTTTGAGCCAGACATATTTTTCTCCCCCAAGCAAGAATAGAGCTGATTTTTTTTAGCCCTGTTAATTTTCATTGAGTTGTTGGATGGCCCTGCCCCATAGTAATTAGTGCAACTGCTCACAGGTGCTGCAATCTTTTACTCTGAAAAAAAAAACATACACACACACACCCCCCTTCTCTGACAACATGCAAGCACACTGGCTACTTGAACGCAAGAGACTCTTCAGACTTCAAAGTGCCACACGCGTGCTTTGAGACAACCATCTATTTTGATACCCTTGTCACATGTCAGGGCTGAGACCGCAACATCGGTCATCTGGGCGTGTTACAAGCTACACGCGGTAGCTTCAGAGGACGGGACAGAGGAGAGATGCACTCTGTGGCCAAGGGAAGTCTTCGGCTCCCCTCAGCTGACTTAACATTTGTTTTTTTCTTTTATGTTTTTTTTTTTATTGTTTTTGTTTTCTATCAGTCTTTTGATGGAAGCTGAGTTTGTTTCTGCCGCTTTGGGTCACATACCTCTTCCTTTCAGCATTAAAAAGACAGATTAAGGTATTTGGGGGTGAGACATTGGACTCCACAAATCTGTAACCCTCTTGAGTGTGGTGTGTGAAGGCTTTTAATTATACCCAGCTTTTTGGAAGGTCTAGCACCCATGGTGTGTTGGCGATGGTGTGCCACAAGAACATGGGCCAGTGTACTTGTATTTGGGCCTGGGTGTGTATGTGATTTTTCAGTTGGATTGTTTAATGTGACTCATCCAGCCTGGACTACTGGTGACACCCTCTTGACAATTGGGCAAAGAAACCTTGGACAGCAACTGATCGGGTACAGCATCAGCCCCACTCAGCCCTTTTACCAGCTATAACTTGGCACAACAACAACAAAGGAAATCAGAGGACACCGCTGGGTATTTTCATGGGTTTGGTTTGGTTATGAAGGAACTGCCACGGTCTTGTGAATGCAGAAAATGAAGTGGTTCACACCAGAATGCCAAGCGTTCTTTTACACCAGGAGGTGGAAGAGACTGGAAACTTCTTATGCAGCATTCTGGAGAAAGGAGCTTCTCCCTCCAGCCTTACAAACTATCCATTTGAAAAGATCACCTTAAGAAGTGTTGTGAAAAATGTGGTCTACATGTTTTATTTTTTTTGAAGATTCTGATTTCTGTGTCTTATGTGTAAGAGTTGTTGATAAGTCTCCAGTTAATTGCCCTGAGGACCTATCTCCACATTACTAAAGGATGAACTGAGGAGCCAACATGTCTCTGGACTCTGCAAGCTGTGGTCACAGGAAAAGAAACTGAATGAACAGAATGAATGTGTACCTTGTTTGTCTACTTCAATTTCCTTTCATTTTTCTTTCTATTCTATAGTCTTGTGGGAGATAAAAGACAATACTAAAAGAAAAAGAAACACTTCAAAGGATGCAAATCACCTCTGCAAAAAAAAAGGTTTTGTCCAAAAGAAAAATACAGATAAGCATTGGACCGCTGCAGTTTCCTGGGATGCCTATGGTTACATGAGTTTTTGGGTTGTGTGTATGGTGTGCCCTGTAGGCAATGGCACATTCAGACTGCTTGTTAGATCACTGATAATGTTCTTTTTTCTGTTCATGTGTGTATGTATCGGGATTACACCCCAAATCTGCGATTAAATCTTAAGGCCACACACTGAGAATGTTTATTGTCATTAAAATTTGCTGGTGTCATTAACAAACTTGACAGACTTGTCATATGGAATAATCATGATAGCTCTAACACTCACTGAGTAACTTATCAACCTGTTTAATCATCAGGTCATATGTCAGACTAATTGCTTGATAAAGATAATGCCTCAGTCAAACATGTTTTAGTTAGAGGGATTTCAAAATGTTGAGTTCAGTTAGTTCTTTTCCTGATAGACATGCTAATGCAGATCATCTCCAATTCATTTTCTAACCGTTATTTTACTTGTTCAGCAATGAGGTTCTTTTTTCCTATATATCAATTTGAAAATCACTGATTTTGGTCTGAAGTCAAACTTGTACTGCCTGCTTTGCCAAATTCTCTATTGCAGTGAGTCGCCTTTTGTTTCATTGTCAGTCAGGTGAAACCTTCCAAGTTGCCACATGCCCCCAGTTATGGACAGACTGGATTTACAGCATCAGGGTTGTTGGACACAGACCCCAATAAATCACATTCTAGAAGCTTAGTGTAATCACAGAAGTCTCTACATCTGAATTGTACTACTTCTCATTGGTAAATTCTTCTCCATCTTGTGTGAAACTACACCATATGCTTACCAAGGACCAGATAACAATAGGCCATGGACGCATTACTTTTCAGGCTTTAAGAGTAAATGTACAGCTCTGGAAAAAATTGAGACCACTAAAATGCAAAGCACTACCCTGCACCCTGATAAAAATGAAATCAGTATGCAGATGAAATGTCATTTGTTTACTCATGAAAATCCCAGCTTTGTTTTCCCCTCATAGTGTATGTATTATTGATTAAGGCATCTAAACAGGAATATAGCAAAGATGCGCCTCCTTGGCTGCAATGACGTCTTACAGGAACAAAATAATGGTGACAATGTTTTTTTTGTTTTTTTTTAAAACAAAAAACAAAAAAAAATACAAAACAAAACACTGGACAACCACCTGTCAGAACAGAACGCTGAGATTTCATTCTGAATGCAATATTCAGTCGACTTAGACAATGAAAAGGAAGAAAAGAGACTAGCCTTGCTCTGATACACCTCAGCAGCCTGCCCTTTGTTTATAATGCCTTGCATAAAAGAATTGATTCATTCTTTTGTTTTATCAATGAAATATACAATGCACAGTATACAGTGTTTTTTACAGTACATAATGATTATAGTATACAGCACTGTTCGTGCACTGAACACCACCACTATTTAACCTCTGCCACTCAACCCAAGGCTTTGGGTATAATTGAACATTTTTCTCTGAGCTGGCTCAGTTCTTCTCCCCAGTCTCCAGGTAGTTCTGTGCCTCTCTCAGGGTGTCCTGGAGATCCTGGTAACCTGCTAGCTTGCATGCCTCGTCTAGTCGAGCCCATCGGTAGTCCTGGTGCTCCTCGGACAACGTCACGGATGTGGAGGGGTCCCGAAGCTCAGCCAGCCAGTAGAGCACGGTCTTGTCCTTCCCACGCACCTGATACCGCAGCTCCTTGAGAAAATTCTTCACGACGTGCAGGTGTTCCTCACCAAGGCCTGCTTCTTCACGGGTCTCCCTGAGTGCAGTGGTGAGGTCATCTTCACCAGGGTCCACATGGCCTGCTCAAAAACAGGTGTTCAAAAGCACTGTTGCATATTTGTAACAATACTGTCTGAATTCTCGTGAATATGCACTGAGTGAATCACAGACCACAGACAGGTGCTCTGTGATTACAAGACATTTGTCTGAGTTGTCATTAGTAAATAATAAACTTGGTAATTGAACCAGTCAGGCAAACACAATTTATGATTTCATAATTTAGGCTGCATAGAGCACCTTTAGGCGGGGTCCAGTGGTGCTCCCCATAGGAAGTCTGTAGGAGTAGGTATTCAATATTTTCAGGGGGGGACTGAGCCAGACGGCGAAAGATGATGAAGCCACACGCTCGCAGCGCCATCACCTGGTTACAATTAAAACAGATGCCCAGAGTCCATTTTTGTGACATTTGCAAGCATGAACGACAAGCATAGCAGGAGAAGAAACAAACTAATTAGGGCAGCAGTGCATTCAGCATAACCTATTCTTGCTTTATAGTGACGTTTAAGTCCAACTCTACATTTCAGCTTAGCGAAATAACGGTGGAATCATGCATGTCAACTTGAGCACTGTATCGGTGCACGACATTTGTTTAGGTGTTGCAAAGTTTAAAATGGGCAACTACCAAAAGCTCAATCCCTGCCATTGCGTGTGCTAACCTCTTTTTATGACTGGCGCTTAAGCAATATGTTTATGCACTGACGTGAATGCATGGAAAGTTAGGCCATTTAAATTTTAGAACTACAGTTTGAAAAAGACGGCGTCTATTATTTTGTGGAAATACACTCACACCAACCTGTGCAGCTTCACCAGCGCCTTACCAACGAAGATATTTCCGTTCTGCTCTCGTAGACGTTCATTCGCCAATCATCGCGCTGGAACTGCGCATGCTGCGCACAACTCATGCTCATACGACATGCGCGTCCCCGTTCAAATGCTCCACTTGTCAAATTTCCTAGTAGTTTAAAATTTATAAATTTGCATGCCGCAGCGTTACAAATGATGTAGCCTATATAACTCGTCTACATTATAAAGTATTTCAACTTAATATTGGGCGTGAACGTCCACTTAAATGTTAAATTAGTCTATTTAAGAAAACCCTGAGAAAAACCTACATAGCCTATCCTCAAGCATAGGCTATATGTTAGTGCATTTGTTAGTTTGTTTCGTTTATTTGTACATGATTTCGTTTGAACATGTTCGTTTTTTAAACGTGAACAGCGTTGTGACAATTGTTTGATTTCAAGCCAAATACAAAGCTTAGTCTTAAGATTCAATATAGCTGTCGGTAAATATGATAATTACATTGCAAACCAGTTAATTACTGGGCATATAATGTTTAAATGTCTTTGCCGGTCTGCAAATGTCAGATAAAACATGGCCAATCAGTCCCATGAAGGATCCAAAAAGTAGTAAATATAGGCTATTTAAGATTTCTTATCATAACTGTAGCCTAGATCTGAACATAAAACTATAATGGCACGCCTTAGAGCTGGCGAATAGCTTGCTGTAAATGAATGCCATTTACCAGCAGCAGGCTATGATAAAGGTGTTTTATCAAAGTGACTGCCTTCTGGTGAAAAAAAATGTTGCCCACCCTTGTTGTAGTCTTATTAACGGCACAGGCCCAACTTATGGGCTGCACTGATAAGACCGTGTGACGAGTGATCCTTCGCAGTTCTGCGCAGCTCGAAAGCATTCTACTCAAAATTAGCCTATACATTTTGCGGCATTTCATAGTTTGCCGGGTGACGTATCCGGCTTTAAGGTAGGCAAATCAATTTTTATTTTTCTTAGTTTTAGATGGAATACAAGCTCCACGCCATGGCCAAATATGTCCCCATATTTATTAGCCTACTTAAAGTCATATTTTGCACGTAGCCAACTTAGCTGTTCTAGTAATGACTAATGACATGTTTGCTTTTTATCGGGTATAGGCCTAATCGTGGGACACATAATGATTATTACTAATTCACTTATATTTATGTCTAGTCTAAGCAGTGATGGCTCACACTGAAGGCATATGACTTGTAGAAGTCAAAGATGATGAATGAACCATTTGCTGGTTAGTTGTCTTCCATTGACTGTTAAATGTCTACAACTTTAGTGTTTGAGCTCCATCATGTCCGCGGGGGAGAGCGCATCTACACAGAGATACTTCGTGGGAAAGCGGGAGGATCTCGTTCGGGCGAAGCGTGCGGTCAGAACAGTGGATGGCAGAGAAATCATTATCATATACCACTTAGACACCTTCTATGCATTGGATCTTCACTGCTATCGTGAGTTGACTGCAGTTATGTCCTACAGAATTTCACTAGATGGCGACAAAATGACAGAAAATGTTCATTTTGCTGGGCTAGCAGAGAGTAATTGTCGAAGTACGTGAAATTGTTAAAAAAAGCTATTCATTTAAAAGCATCCCCGGTGGAATATTGTGCAACTTCCATTAGACAGAAGCTCTCTCTCTCTCTCTCTCTCTCTCTCTCTCTCTCTCTCTCTCTCTCTCTCTCTCTCTCTCTCTCTCTCTCTCTCTCTCTCTCTCTCTCTCTCTCTCTCTCTCCCTCCATACACACACACCAGCAAAAAAATATCACATTGAATATAACATTATAGACAGAGGTTTGTTTCTGCCTGTGGCTCACACTTTACTACTCACTACACAGCCCTTCTCTGAGAGTGGCATTTCCACACATTGTTCATACGAAAACATGTGTGTACACTATAGTGTATGTGGGGCTGTAATCATATGGGCATGCAATGTGCTGTCAAAACCAATATAAATCCAATATACGCGCACACACACACACACAAACGCACACACACACACACACACACACACACACACACACACACACACACACACACACACACACACACACTTAGCACTTACATGGATAAGGAAATAAATGCAATGTGTGTGTGCATGTGCAGCCTAGTTTATGTAGTTAATTATGAATTTTTAAAACACTGTTCACCTGTGTCTGAGAGCAAGAGTGTGGGGTTGTTAAAGATTCCCCGCTGCAAAGTCCTCACGTGGAGCCCGAGATGAAAAAGACAGCTGGCTGCCTCTGGCTATCGCCGTGTAGTGATAACAACATCTCTCTTGCAGATGCGGGAAGCACATTGGAGCACGGAGACATCGAGGTAAGTGGAGTGTCACATCCTGTATTCCCAAAGGGCCTGTCAGGGTCTGACCATATATATCTTACAGCATCTCTCTGATGTGATGTTGTTGTGCCTGCCGCAGATAAGAAAGCTACAGGCATAGGCTACATTATCAGGTTGTTTCTAACGGATAAGGCCGCCTCAACTGGTCCGGCCTGCTGTAGCTGCTCAAGAGTTTTTGGGACTTGACCCCCACACTGAGAGATAACACTGAGCACATTTACAGTAAATTTTATCACTGGCATTAATATTTTGTCAGTGAATGCCTGCGCTGAATAGAAATGTAATGGTTGTTTTACAAGAAGGGCATTTTATGCTCCAAATCCACAAAAATGAAATCACACTGCACAAGATGTTGGAGTATCTTTGGTTTTGATATACTGTAACTGTTTTGATTAGCTTAAGACAGGTTTACCTATTTTGCTGTCGCCCACAGGAGATTGACAAGAAGCTGTGCATCATCTGCCCCAATCACAAGTATAAGATCACGCTGGCGGAGGGAGAGGGTCTGTACAGGGCCGCCAACCCATATGTGAAGCCACGTGTCTACAAGTGGTACTCCAAGGGCCTCAAGCAGAGGGTCCATGAGGTGACCGAGGAAGGCGGGGACGTCTTTGTGACGCTGTCCAACTTGTCTCACTTCCTAGAGTCCGATTACTACTACACACCGCAGGGTAGGAAGGACAGAGAGAAGCTGGAGAAGGGGATGGGAACAGACACAATGAGAGACAAGGACGAGGATGAGGCTGAGAATGAAGGCTAAAAGAGTGACCTCTCTCTCCTGGGTCACCTTCCAGCTATGCAGGACAACCTTTTTTACCTCAGAATCTACACCCACCACTTCTGTCAATAGCTCACCTTTCCATCCATGCAAAAACGTTTTAACACAGTTCCTACATAGCCTGGTAAACCAGCTCTTCGTATTTCATTTCATTTTGTACAAGGGTCTGGCAGTGCTTTCACTGAAATTTGCCTAAGCCAATCAGTGAACAGAGGGGGTGTTCGTGTTCGTGTTCATGAGCGATGACATGGACTTTGTGTGGTACATTTGAACTGTAGTGCGTAGGCAGGCTAATTGCATATGTCACGACCAAACGTTAGCAATTGGGTAAAGGCAGAGCCACACTTCAGCAGAGTCCACACCTCCAGGAAGAAATCGTTTATCAATACAGCACTGCCAGACCCTCTGTACAAAATGAAATGCAGTAGGAGGGACTGGTTTACAAACAGGAATATTACATAAGTTGAGGCTACTTTCTTTCTGGTCTATGTTATATTGCAGCATATACAGTCATTCTATACAGTTTTACCACTCTATGTTAAAGCAGTTCTATCATTTCCTGGTAAAAAATAATAATTTTAGAAACCAAAGGCTCAGCAGTGCTTTATTAAAAAGACGATACAAACAAATAAACAGCATTAATCAGTGAATAAACTGTCTGGGAGGGAGAAAATAACTGATGAACTATGCTTGTGGGTCAAAGCAGGCTTGAGAAACGTGCACAATTAGAATTTTACAACCTGTTTACTCAGAGCAGAAGTAAAACAATCACTAGAGATTTAAGAATCATAAAATTTAACTGCCCCAGTATATTTCAGGAGCTTTAGCAACAAATTACATTTGCTTCCTGCACTGACTTATGGTTTTTATTTACTTATGTTAGGGCCCAGTCTAAAGAAAACAACAACAACATGGCAGTGCTGAAGGCTCTGAATTATGAAGTGGTTGAAAACGGATTCATTAGAAGCTGCCTTGGCCTACAAGCCTGATCATACCCTCATGTAGTCAGCCCCTTCGCAGGCTATTAGAAACAGACTAATGAAATGTTAAAAGACACTGGGAGTCTCTTGGGTCTACATGATTATTAACAGTGCACATATTTGTCTGACATATTTCCCATAGCTGGCCACTGTGTCCAATTATCTCGGCAAAATGGGCCTGCGAGAGGGCTTTCCATTTTTGCTGATGTCAACAGAAATAGTCAGCGAGTGCCGATACGGTTGCTTTCGCCCCTTACAGTCTCCATTATAGCAGCATGGGTAAACAGAGGACACATACAACAATTTGACAGACAGTGACAAAAGTTCTCCAAACAAAAGGGGGGGGGGGGGGGGGAAACAGAGCACGAAAAAGCTGGTTAATACATAACCTTTGCGTTATGTGATGTCAGTGATTTAGTAGACTTATGACTGGCATTACGCACCACAGGACAGGCAAATAGACTCTCAAAGGGGGCGCTGGCATTTTATTCGAACCACTCCGCTCTCTTTTCCCAAGATGAGCAGGACTGAGGCTGGCAGCTTGTGCATCTGTCACCTGTTCAGGGGATTGGTGAGGGCAGCTACATCCCCCATGTCTGTCTCCATGTCGGCCTTTCTGTCTCGTCTCTAGCTCCGCTGCGCCATGGTGTCTCTCACTGCCACGCTCGGGTTGGAGGGCCACAGACGAGACGGGTTTGTCAGCGCCGCGGGTCTGGGGGGCGACTGCGGCTGGGTGGGCCTGTTGTGGCTGGGTGGACGGGCCTGCAGTGTGCGTCTGTCCCGTCGCCTCTCACTCTACATCGGAGACACATGCCAGAATATTGCCCCTCCTACCAAGTCACGGCACAGAGGGCCACTGCTGAAGAATATGAAAGAATATAATATTGATCACCCACCCCACCCCCCATCCTCCACCGTGTCATTATGCTCTCTGAGGGCCCCCTCTGAGGGCCCTAAGAATTGCCCTAATGTTCCCCTGCCTTACTGTGCTGTTGGCATAACAAACTGATTAGGTTTATAAGCCAGTACAAGATTGAGTTGAGCTGCTGCTCATTACTGCAGGGATTCCCCATTTACACTTTCCCCACTGAGCAGAGGTGACCCATCACTGTCTCCGTCCGCATTAGGGGGGCAGTAGGGACACATTTACTGCAGCTGAGGAAAGCCCCTCACTAACCCACATGAGTAGCCATACCCGTGAGGCTGTCATTCCCTGGCTGCATGCGTCACCATGGCATAAGGCAAAGAGCACAGCATACAGCCCCTCCAATTGTCAACAGACTTGTTTCAGACATTAAGTATTAGCTACCTTAAATACACCAAGCAGAATCAGATCACTGGGGACTTACAGCCCTTGCGGCATGTGTAAGTTTGACATGAAGTCACTGTTTTTTGAGGCATGCCACGGTGTAGGAGCAAAATGGGGTATGCAGTTTTATGGGTATGATTTCTTTCTTTGTATGTTTTACACACTTAAATAGATGTAGTGAAGTAATACCTAGATTAATGAATTAATTCTAACTGACAAGACTTCTGTAATCTTTTATATACTCAAGTATACAAGAGTATACAAGATCATTTTGTCAGTTGGAATTGGGTCATTGCTAAAGCAGGAGCCATGCAGCATTTAATGTAGCATCAGTTTGGCATATATTACCTGTACTTTTTCAAATGGTGTGAATTTTCATTACTAATTTGGGTTTTTGGTATTTGGCTTATTTGACTTGACTATCTAGCTTACAACAACATATCACTGAGAAGGAAGAGAAAAATATAATAGAATATCAATCTTTATGTACTAAATTCATTCAACTATAGTCCTGAATTGTTGTCCTCCAAGAGCATTGTGCCAGGCAGGGTGGCAGCTGTAGCCTCAAAGCACTGCCAGCGTTTTTACTTGCAAAATGCCTTATCTAGAATGTCCCGTCTATGCCATACAAAACAACTGGTCATACCTTTGCGATATCTGTCCCTCTGTCAACAGCTTAGACAACACATAAATCATCTTGGACAGGGCATACTGAGAATGCTCCTACAGCAGCTGTGTAGGGGGGCGTATGCAGATGAGAAGTTTAGTTGACATGTCTGTCGGATAATGCTTTTCTCAAAAATAAGGAATTGGGTCAGAGGAGTCATGCTTGTCTTGTTAGGGCCATGACTGAAAAAACACACACGCCACTAGGGAGGTCATTACTGACCTAACGTGTTACAGGCCACTGCACAAGATAAGGTGCATTAATGGACAGCATCTCTGGCATGCCACGGTGACCGCATGATGATATCCAGTGGACTTGAATAACTAACATGGCCTTGAAGGCCAAGCTTGCAGCTGGAGGCTGTAAATGTGACCTCAGGCTCCCCTTGACCTTAGGCAAATCAGGTCTATACAGCAGCTGAGTATGGCTGACTACATAGGCAGCATGGGCAACACATCCCTCCTCCTGGTGCAATCAGGAGTAACTAATAATTGTTTGCATCAAGCCAAAGAGAGCCAGATGTGAGCCTATATGTGACCAGATCTAGCTGAATGAGTCAGTGACACAAAATTCAAAATTGAGATTATGGTGCCTGTGAAAAAAGAGAAAACACAATTTCGATTGATTTCCTGGTCAAAGTCATACCTTAAACAGTTGTCAAGATAGAGCCATTTTAATTCTGGCATTCTGTTTTTTTATTCAAAACCTGAGAAAATTACATTTATTTTTGACATTGTGTGAACTTCTAATAACCACTTTGGAACCATTTCCCCCACTTAAGTTAAACATTTTGGACTGATTTGGCAGTTGCCAGAGTTTAGTCACCTGTGAAGGGTCAGTGTAGTCTCCCATTAGATTATCCTTGATTTCATCCAGAAGGTCTAAGATGGCACGCTGTAATATCTGACCTGAAGTAAATGACAAAATAATCCCATAACAATTTAAAACTAGATCAGGTCTGATAAAATAAGGCATCAAAATGAGTAGGCCTGAGTTTTAGTGACCACTGCCTTGCAGAACCCATTTAATATCAATTAACACTTATCAATTATATTACCATCACCACTGACAGAGAATCTAACTATTAGGCTATATTTGAAATATATTTTACATGTGCTAAATAATTGGTGTAACAAAATACCTATTCAGACTTACTTAAGGTTGTTTTCTACATCTTGGTGAAGGCTTGCTTATTATCAAAAAAACTTCACTGACTCTAACACTGTCAGTAATGCTAACAATGCAAGTTACGTTTCTTGGCGCCCTTTTCAGCATTTTACCCTGCAAGCCCGAATTTCAGGTGAAAAAAATGGACGAGTTTTTTTTTTCGGGCATTCTAGACGTGTGCTTTGAAACAGGCGAATCGTCTTCGTTCCCAAATACCTCTATAGGAGAAAGTCTTCAGCAGACGGCTGCAGAACCATCCCATCGGCCGCATAGCAGGTCTGTCAGTTTAGAACACATTAGAAAACCCATTCAGCAGTGAGCCGGTCTCTTTCACATCTCTTAAGTACTAGGCAAACGTTAATTTAAGGACAAGATAGCATAAATCAACATCAAATTTCTGCTACCATTTCTGAGACGTGTGTGGGTGAAATGAATCACTGTGTGAAAAAAAATCTACCTGCCCGGTGTTATGGGTCGCAGGCCGCGTGATCTAATAGACTGCGGTAGGCTAATAATGACGTATAATACATATCATACATTACTCATGATGTCATAGCATGCGTTGATGGATAGCACAGTCCAGAGCCGTTTCTGCACCGCTCTGGCACAGTCTACTGAACTCAAGCAAAACATCTGCAAGCTATATTCGATATAAATATAGCAACATGTTATCATCTAAACTGTTGAGGAGAAATCATCTGGAATGCAGAATACAGTAGATCTTTACTGCAGGCGCTGTCTACACGTGGGCTTCGAATTTATCACACAGTTTCGTGTGCGTGTGTGTGTTTAACCGAGAGAGCGCGTTTTTTTCGCAGTAGAGAATAATAAACTGGAGTATGTTTAGTAATAATGGTTTTCCTCGGCTCAACATGCAGGACGACGAAAGGTCAGTGGGCCGGGAATGTGTAGGGGGCATATAAATGTGCGTTCGTGCATGACCAAGTCCATCTTGCCTAGGCCTACGTGACCTGCAGTCGCCTGATGGCTGAACCAGGCTGAAATGGCCGTCAAGTTTGGCCAAGTAGTCCTAAATACAAAAGACGGGAGGCTACTAAAAATACCTGTAAAATTACATGTAGGCAAATTTGTGAAACACACACCTGCAAGTACACAAGATAAAGATCCTTTTTTAATCCTAGAATGCCAAGGACATTCTAAGAAACTGCTGTCATTAAGTCCCTTAAATGTAAACCCTGTTTCAGTAGACAGTAATAAAAACAAATATAAACAGAAATATTGTGTAGCATCTTCATTTGATTTTCTAGTTTGCTGTTACACAATGCACAGATTGACATATTATTCCTGTGTTGATAATATGGTTTATGTACCCAGTCCCCCTGTGTGAAAAAGTAAGCCTACATGATAAGAACCTAAATGTAGTTTCAGTTGTACTTTTACTGTTTACACCAAGAGCCTGGAGCACTACGGTTTTGACACACTCATTCTTTGCTGGAAATCAACAGTTGATTTGCTTTTGCTGTACATGCGTATAACAAAGTGCCATGAGAGACCAACCTGGGAGACTTCACAAGAAAATTTAAAAAGGGGACACAAAGAGGAAATTTCAACTCATGTAACTCAAGGAAAACATTTTTTGTGTGTGAGACAGATTTCTTGAAGCCTTACGAACTGTATTGTGAATTTTTACCTTGTAAGCTTAAATTGCTCTTAGAGCATGACTAGCTGTATCCTGGGAGTTCCATAAATGGTGGTCCATATTTCAGTAAAGCCTG
Source organism: Coilia nasus (assembly GCA_027475355.1). Classification (NCBI taxonomy): domain Eukaryota; kingdom Metazoa; phylum Chordata; class Actinopteri; order Clupeiformes; family Engraulidae; genus Coilia; species Coilia nasus. The sequence continues at coordinate 4,579,541 of CM050209.1, forward strand.
TCTGGGTCTGTACCTTCATCTGGAGTCAGTCATCTCTCTCTCTCTCTCTCTCTCTCTCTCTCTCTCTCTCTCTCTAAATCCCTCACTCACTCACTAGCTCATTCACTGTTTCCCTTTGCTTCCAAACCCTCCTTAGTGAGAGCTAATTGGGTAGAACTGAGCCCCTCTCCAACCTTCGGCTGCATAACAAAATCAGGGCACTCATCTCCAGTGGAGATTATGAGAACAGAGGCCATCGCCAGGGCAACAGGGCTCACTCTAGACCCCATTACCAGTCATGCCTGTCCCCAAAATGGTGGAGTTAGTGGAGGAGCGAACTCGCTGGCTCGGACCAGTCCAAAGGCACCCTGAAGGATTCTGAAGGGGAACGGTGGTGTGGATTAACAGACTCTTCCCCCAAAACTTCACATGGCACTACCAGTCAGAGCGGCTTTGCTGTAATCCCATCCACTGAGATGTGGCAAGAAAGAGAGGCGCAGTGGTGGTGGGGATGAGGGGGTACGTGAGGGAGGGAGGGAGAGAGTGAGTGAGTGAGTAAATAGGGCCAAGGAAAAGGGTGGTCGTAGATACAGTGAAAGGCAAAGCGTTGGCATCAGGATCTGCTTTTAGTTTATCAGTGTCACTCTTCTAGTTCTGCTCCACTGCTCTTGGTTCTAAATGACAATCGGTACGTTTAAGCCCAGATAAAGGTCAACACTTTGGAACAAGATGAGTAGACATGTTTTGAACTGTGCCACAGTGACACAGCTGTGACTCTAAAATGGACAGGAACTGTGAGACGGATAAAATGACTAAATTGCTGCCAGCCATGCAGCCATCACAGATTGGATAGGGTGAAAACACACCTGGAACTTGGACATTTGGACCATGAAAAACATATTTTATGTTTTTTTCAATTGCATAGAATTTCCTCTAACTTCATAGGAAGCAGCGTAATTGAACATTGTACAGAGGATATTACTTCTACTATGAGTTTTCACCTGGTTTAACGGTCACATTCTGTCTGTAGAAGCCAAAACCTATATAATTTTTCATCACATATAATCTTCAGCCATCTTGTGCCAAGTACTCACTTTAGGGCTGAGGCAGCTGAATTGTGAGGGTCATGACAGAACAATTTGAAGAAATGCAACCCTTAAAGGCTGCAGCAGTCCACCCTCTACCTAAATGCAATGATTCAAATGTCTTCTCCTGTACCACTTTTAGTGTGGTAGCCTACTGCAATGGCTGCTACCTTGTAGGGGTTCTGGTTGACATAGACAATAAACAACATGATAAAATAAAGCAAGGCTTGGACAGTGAACCCTGATGCACACCTAGATTGATTAGGAAAGACTTCAGGTTGATGTGTGATTAGATACAAACTGTCCAGTCAAGTAAAGAGCTATGACGATGAGGATAAGCCGAGCTTAAATGGATCAGTGACCATGTCACAGCCATGGCATCAATCACGGCAAGGCACCTGGTGAAGAATTCATCATCCACAGGGGTGCACCACAATATAGCATAGACCAGAGTCAGTGTAATGTTGGTAGCAATGAAACCCCTCATTTTTCATTTCTTTTGATCTGATAAAAAGGTTGACATTGATTTTTAATTGCCACTATCAGGTAAGGCTTAGAAAGTTATTAAATCAATTAGATTGTATGGGATCAGTAATGGAGTATTGGGGAGGCATTATCGACCTACTGTAAGGTCTGTGGTGAACCTTGGGAGTTCTGCTTTTTCATAATCTTTAATCCATAATCCAGTGTAACCATACTCTCATGACAATTTGCTAGGAGAAGGAGGAGAAGGAGAAGAATTAAGCTTCTATACCCCCATTTCAATCCATTATGTTTGCAATACACAGTGTATGTCATTACATGGACCACCCAGCAAGTCTTCTGAAGTTGGGTAGCATTTGCTCACTGAACAAGACAAAAAGAAGTATGAATTGACCAGACCAGACTGGTATACAGGTTTTGCATTTTCGTTTTGGATTAATGGGAAAGAACAGGCTTAGCGCGCGGGGTCGAAAGATTCAGAGGTGGCAAAGCACGGACAGCACGGGCGTTTTGCTGACTTCACCGCAATCTCAACAATGTAATTCGGAAAGATGTGGATTTGTGTGGTGTGTGGTAGACTAATTGTAGCCGAGTCCTTTCATTTGCTGAGTCAGGAGGGAGACTCAACTCTCCCTCTCTGCACTCCCTCTCCCTCTCTCCCCATCTTTCTCTTTCATACTCTCTCTTTTCGTTTCTTCTTCCCCGTCTTCAGCCATCCTGCCAGAGGAGTTCTATGCTTTATTTCGGTGACGTCAATTACTGTGGCTCAATCGGTGGTATGAGTTGCGAAGGACCAGTGTTTGTTGAATTCCTTTATAGTCTTGTTTGCATTGAGAGACAACTTGCTCCTTTCTTTAGCGCAGTGCCGTGGGTATTTAATAAGAGATCAATTGATTTCTCCCTCGTTTTGTGTTTAGCTCTTCGCCTGTACGCAGCGTCAATGCGCACAGGACAGTATGTGTGATTCTGGTATGTTTAATGAATGAACAACGTTGAAGGAAATCCCTGCAAGAGAAACAAAAACTCCGCAGCCGTTTTCACTGCTGTGGGATCCGGAGAACCACAGCAGCGTTGGGATTATCGTGCCCGACCTTCATTGCGGAAAAGACTCTCATCGGATACCGATGTGAAGGCACATTGCTCCCGTGAAGTACGTGCCCCCCTAACGTTCTTCATTCCAGAGCTCTCCTGATCATGTAAGTAAATGCGCTCGCACACCTGCAACCATAACCATAGCGCAAACATGTTTTTTTAGGGTTCGTTAGCAGTAACTGTTTTGTGTCATTCAATATTGGAACTAAGAACGATGAAAACATAATTCCAAACGATTGTAATGTGATTTAATTTAATAAACTAATGGAAAAACAATAACGCTACTAAGTACCGTTCACTGCTTTAACAAACGATCAATCGCTCTGTTTGACTGTCATTCCGTCAATGACACAACATGACGCTCGCATCTACTCCGTGATAGACATAGTTAATAGGCTGATATGTCAACACTAAGCCCTCAGTGGTCTCTTTTGCTCCTCAGCTACATTTTGCTGAAAAATCCCGGGTGTGCGCGAATTATGTCTTCAGCTCACGTTGATGTGGGGCTGAAAACAAATACAGAGTGATTCAAGAGAAAAGAGCAATATGTTGAGGCTGAACTGCACGTGAGAGTACTGTAGAGAAGTCTATATGCTTCCTGCATGAGTGCTGTTGCTGTTGAATAATCCCAGACTGACTGACTGTCTCTCTCTATAGGTCCATTCACATAGTGGCGCTGGGCAGTGAGTGCCCTGGCGGGGTAGGCTCTGGGGAGGATGTCCCCGGGCAAGCCCAGATGCAGGGGGGACTGCTGTGGAGCTACCTAGGCCACAGTGCCGTACCTGGACATGGGGGTATGGACGGCACCCTGCCTGGCCGGCATGCCCTCAACCCCGCCTTCATGGAGTACCAGTCCCGTGTCTTCGGTGATGTCCGGGTCATGGTGCAGGACTGTCCAAGCTGGGTGAGAGGAGGACTGGATTTGGAGGTGGAGGGGTGCAGTGTGGGGTGGGGTGGGGGGGAGGGGCACAGAGGTGTTGTGGTCAGGAGGGGGAGGAGTGCTGGCTTTCGAGAACAGTAATTAGGGAAAGTATGTGGGGTTCATGCATATTCAAATGAACAGAGGGGGGGGGGGGGGGGGGTACAGACAGTACTATATGCAGGGCCCAATTTGGTTTTATGGTCCTGAGGGAGAGAGAGTGTTAGTGAGTGAGTGAGTGAGTGAGTGTGTGAGAGAGAAGGGATAGAGAGAGTTGGAAAACCCTCCATTTTTCTTCTGATGTATGTGAAGCATGTGTGTATTGATTAAGGGCAGGTACGGATGGTTGTCAGCTGCCTGGCTTTCACGTATGCTGCTGTGCTGATTCAGACTGCTGGAAGGGTAAAGGGGAAATGCAGAGGGAAGAGGGGGGGCTGTTCATGGGGCAGAGTAAAGTAAAGAATGCTGGAATAGCATGGGAGTGAAACAAATATAGGGTGACCTCAAGGCTTGACATGGGTCAAGGCTGGAGAGTGGCATGGCTTATTTAAATTGAATTACATGCAGCCACTGCTTTCAAACAAGGCACATAATGACTAAGCAGATTGTCAACCCCAAACACACACCACACAAACACACACGCACTCACACAAACACACACAAACACACACACACAAACACGCACGCACACACACACACACACACACACACACACACACACACACACACACACACACACAGACACACACAGACACACAGATGCTCACTCTTGCATTCTTGTCTCATTTCAGGATCTGCTGGACAGTGACTGGGCGAGTGTACGTAGCGTTCTGGAACAGGCAGACATCGTGGTCATAAAGTACTCCGTCAATGACAAACTGGCATTTCAGCAGGTGCGAAATGTCTACTCCCCCCGGCTACGCCCACTCTTGCGCCACTGGGGCATGCCCGTTATCCTGGTGGCAGTGGGGGCGCGTCTTAACGGTAAGTGACGATTCGCTGAAATGTCCGTGTGTATTTACTGATTGGCTTTGTGTTAATGACTGTGACGTTTTGATTGGGTTAGATGTCTGAATTATTTACTGATTTTGCTCATTGGCTGTGTGTTAATGAGTGTGAAGTTTTGATTGGGTTAGATATGTGAATTTTGAATGCAGATGTGTGGTTTTGGGTGTTTGTATCAGCCAGGCACTGATTGGGGGGTTGGGACCCTCTGATATGTTATGACGGTTATAGCTCTGGTTTATAAATCTGGTGTTTCATCAGTGCACTGCCAGGCTTGCTCAGCATCCCTGAACAGTCTGTGGAATTGTGGGTAATCATTCTTTCCCCTGGGTTATCACTGAACTAGGCATTTATGTTGTAAAATAGAAAGGTAGTTTGGGTTAGGTGAGAGACAGACACTTAAGGCCCCCTGTCACTAGCTTGGTAAACTAGCCCCTCATACTTCATTTCATTTTGTACAAAGGGGCTGGCCGTGCTGCCATTGACATTGCTGTATTAGGTACCAGCCAATCAAAGCCATTGACTTTTGTGTGCTACATTTGAATTGTAGTGTGTAGGCAGGCAAATTGCATACGTGATGACCAGATGTTAGAGTAAAGGCAGAGCCACTTGTTTTAAACTTCAGCAGGATCCATACATCTAGGGAGAAATCGTTTCTTAATACAGCACAGCCAGATCTTCTGTACAAAATGAAATGAAGTATGAGGGGCTGGTTTACCAGGCTACCCTGTCACATACCTTGTTACCATAACATACATCAGGTAGCAAATGTTTCAAGTCTAGCCCATCATCATCCTGTCTTTCCATAATTGGAAGCATTACTGTTTGGTCTCATGCTATGTCTGCTTTTCCCTTTCCCGTCTGCCCTCCCCATGCTCTGAGCCCCAGCCTGACTGTGTCCTCGCTATAACTCAGCCTGCCTTTCAGTGGTGATCGTGGTCTGGACACGCTGAATATAGAGGAGGCATGCTTGGCTAGATTTTGATCTAGTGCCAGTCGGTAAGGGCTGAGGAAGGGCTTTGGGCAGAGGCTGAAAAAGCACCGTCATTTGAAATACGACCACAACAACACAGCTGTTGATGGTGGGCTGGAGCAGACACTGGGTCTGTTTTGTCTATAGTTGTCATGGAAAACTGAACAAGAGATAGAATATTTTGGCATCTCTTTAGTACATCTGTTTACTAGGTTAACTCTGTGTTTACCCTGGTTGTGAGTGTTCTTTGATGTAGCCTAGTCTGTGGTCTGTGGTTATATAGCTACTGATTAGCTTTCTCCCCTTAGCAAACACGTTGTTCTATTGAACATTTCCATACAGCAGTGATAAATGCAGATTGTCTGCAAGCCGTTTTTGATCAAATGACCCTTGAACTTAAAGAAAACATTGGGTAGTAAGAAATTCCATTCACATTTATATCTGTTTTGGGTGAGGGGGTAGACATCTGTGGGCCAAAGTCTAGATGGCCTTGAATCAGTCAGCTATTTCCACCACCCAGCAGGAAAACACAAGGTGTTTTGATAGAGAACATTGGCGCAATGATTATATGATACCACCACAAAGCTCAGGCCCTGATGAAATCATTCTTTAATTGCCTGCTTGGAAAGGAAATTAGATTGGGTTAGATTCCACTTTATTGTCATTTCACATGTATAAATACAGGGCAACAAAATGTGATTTAGCATCCAATCACAAGTGCAGCAAATGCGATATATACAGTATATAAAATATAGACAATATAGTTTGTAGTGAATTATGTACAAATAAATAGGGCAATATGAACAGAAGAAAGTAATTTGGTGTTAATCTATGTATTATAAACAAGTATACAGTAGAGCTATTAGAATATATGATGTGCTATGAACAAGTATACAGGTGTGCTATAAATATATAAGTGAATAAATATAATATATATGAACAAGCAAATTATATACTGTATATAAACAGGTAAACAGTGCTATATAAAAAATATACTAACAAACAAACAAAAGAGTGTATCCAAAGTCCAAGCTACTGAGGGTGTTAAGTGGCTAAAATTTGGTATTGATATGGCAGGATCCACTACCTGTTCCTTTCTCTTTTTTTATTATTATTATTTGTGAAATGGTCAGGAATGCCTCAGCAGTTCTCTGTCAAACAGCCATGTGTACTCTCAACTACATTCAGACCGCTTAGGGCAAGAAAGCAGGAAACCTTGGTCACATCACACGCACATACACTCACACACACACACACACACACACACACACACACACACACACACACGAGACCTGACCATGCACCTCTCCATCTGTACCGCCTGTATAAGATCTGGGCACACAGCTTGCACAGGGCTACAGATTCTCTCTCGCTCTCTCTCTCTCTCTCTCTCTCTCTCTCTCTCTCTCTCTCTCTCTCTCTCTCTTTCTCTCTCTCTCTCTCCCTCTCTCACTTTCTCACACACACACAACGCTCAATCACACACTGGCAATTTCTTGCGCCAGTATTGATGAGAGGGCTCCAAGTCTCCAGGGTCTCTGCTGATGGTTTCTCCTCTCCAATGAAATCAGGGTTGGGTGGGGTGAGGAGCACTCCTCATCTTCATTCCCGAGGCATATCAGCAGCGTAGCCGCAGCACAGGGCCACCACTGATGCCAGATCAGTGGCACTCCGGCCTTAAAATTAGAAAGGACAGCACGCTGAAACCAGGGAGGCTGCTGTGAGATCAGCTCTCACAGAGACTTTGTGTGGATGGATGCTGCCTCAGCAGAAAGCCTTGTGGCTGGAATGTCCTTGTGAACTGGACTGCTGTGCTCCGGCCTCCCCCCCATGATGGCTACCCATCTTTCCAAACCTGCGCTCCGGGAGTCTGCTAATGCTAATGCAGCCGGAGTGGAGAGCTTACGGGCTACAGAGAGAAAGGGAGCTGCATGGCCACAAAGATTACCATATTAGCCAGAGTGTGTATGTGTGTGCGCGTGTGCGCGTGTGTGCCTGCGTGCGTGTGTGCGTGCGGCGTGCATGCATGCGTGTGTGCGTACGTGCGTGACGTGCGTGTGTGTATGCGTGTGCGTGTGTGTGTGTGTGTGTGTTACAGTATTTGCAATTGGCTCCAGGAAGTCGAAATGCCAGAAGAATGTTTTCATTATGATGTGGATATTAGTTTTATTGTTTGTTTGTCTTTGTTTGTGTGTGCATAGGGAGCTGGAAGGTCATCATCTGACGCTGCTGCTGTTTATATTCTAAAGTTAGAGCCCAGTGAATCCTGGGAATGCTAGTGGTGCAACTAATTTCCCAACCACAACCTTTGGGGACTAGGGGGACAGAGTCGCTGCAGTCTGTGAATAGAAACACATTTGCACACACACATATACACGCACACACGCACACACACACACACACACGCAGAAAGGAATTAGACATGGTCGTGAGCAGACATGCAAACATTACACCCATGGTTAGTGCACGCACACACACACACCCCACACACAAGTGAGGGACTACACACACCCCATTGCATGCCTGCAGAGTGTTTGAGAGTGGCAGCTCTACTGCACCGTAACACACACGGGAGGTCTATCTCCTACTTCAGACCTCCATGTCTCATCCTCCCTCCCTGGCACCAAGCTTACTGTCTCCTCCTCTTCTTATTCCTCTCCTCTTTTATTCTCTCTCTCTCTCTCTATGTGTGCCTTCACAACAGTCCCTGGGGTCTCTCCTGCCCCTCCTCACATCTTGCTCTCTCTCTCTTTCTCTTTCATTGCATATCTCTCTAGCGTCCACTCGTTTGTTTCTCTCCTCTGTACTACCCGTCTCTCTCTCTTTCTCTCTCTCTTTCATTGCATATCTCTCTAGCGTCCACTCGTTTCTTTCTCTCCTCTGTACTATCCTTCTCTCTCTCTTTCTCTTGCTCCCTTACTCACTTGTCCTCCTCCCCTCTTGCAGATTAACGTACCTTGCTGGAAAGATATGCATATGCGTATGGACGTATCTGTGTTACATGTGTCCTGTGTGTGTGTGTGTGTGTGTGTGTAGGTGTATGTGTGTGTGTGTGTAGGTGTGTGTGTGTAGTCAGCATTATTCATGTGGTCATGTCATATGGGTCGACATGTAGATGTAGATAATGTGCCCAATGACCTGTGTGCATTTGTTCAAATGTGGCCCCACATTGTGTCGATGTTGAAGGTGTGTGTGTTAAGGTGTGTGTGTGTAGGTGTGTGTTGGTGTGTGCATATGTCCATGTTTTTTGCACTCAGCAATAATTCTAGTGTGGATTTTTTCTCATACCAACCTGGCACAGTTCCAGAGGGTAAAAATAATGGCTGACTGTTTTCTCAAAGCAGTTTCATTTTTGCTGATTTATTTAATTTATTTGTGCAGTCGGGGGTTTTAACACCTCCGTGCCGCCCAGGCTTTGTTGCTTCCTGCCTTTGTGTGTGTCTGTGTGTGTGTGTGTGTGACTACGTGTAAGTGACCGCGTGTGTGTGTCAGCAGAAGCAGCTTCGTGCCCACTTAGCCTACCCAAACATACACACACGCACATACACATACATACACACATGGTCACATGCACACACACACAACCACATACACTTTCTAGTGCTAAGCTTGTTTTATAAAAATACCTTTACCAGCCCAAAGCCTGAGCAGCTGATTGTAAGCTTTGTGTGTTTGTTTGTAGGGCCATGTTTTTATTTTGTATGTGTACATGGGCTTGCGACTTGTGTGCGTGCATGTGAGAGAGAGAATAGGAGTGTAGCTGCCCATGGTGTGTCCTCCTTTCACCCCATCTTCCCCCCTCCTGCTTCTCTCTCTTACTCGCTCATCATTCTATCCTCTTCTCCTCTCCTTTTGTCTCTCTCTCTCTCTCTCTCTCTCTCTCTCTGTCTCACACACACACACACACAAAAATTCAAAGTTGGTTTATTGACATGACTGTTGAAATACAGTGTTGCCAAAGCATAGAGAACAGTAGAACATCACATTTATTCGTAAAATTGGAGTATGAAAAGCCATTGGAGGACAAGCAGATAAACAGTATCTCTCTCTCTCTCTCTTTCTCCCTCTCTCAAACACATATACACAAACAAACTCTCTCTCTCACTCTATCTCTCTCTCTCTCACACACACACGCACACATACAAACACTCTCTCTCTCTCTCTCTGTCTCTCTCTCTCTGTCCATCAGACGAGGGCCCCCCCTGCACATGTCCCCTGTGCGCGTCCGACTGGAGCAGCTGTGTCCCCCACGGCGAGGGCCTCCAGCTGTCACGAGACCTGGGCGCCACCTACCTGGAGCTGCCCTCCCTCAACAACTTCTTCGTGGGACGCTACTTCGCTAGCGTGGTAAGTGGCAGGAAAACATTCACCACAAGCCCCAGCTAATTCACGCCACAGCTTCGCGCCGGCACAGCTAGCTGGGTGACGAACTGGGAGGATAAGGGAGCTCAACGCTAGGCAAAAGATAGCTAATTTTACAGCGAAAATGGAGGGAAGGTGAGAGCATAATGGGATCTGCTGGCTCTAATGGTCATAATTAATGATGGTTAGGCATGCTGGGATTGTTATTAGGGGCACAAAAAGAAGTGGAGTTTGAAAAAAATACCCAGCTAAAGGACAGAATGTTAATTTTGAATGGGTACAGAACATTCACTGTGCCTTTGGTAGAGGGAGGGGAGTTCATTTGGATTGAGTGATGTGGGAGCAGTTGGTATAGCAGCCCATTTGTGCATGGGCATGTGGCAGTGTGTGTGAATAGTAATTTGAGCTTTTTTGTTGGGCGACTGGGTGTGTGTGTGCATACGTATAAATAGCTAATTATGTTGTGCCTGTTTATGTTACTGAATGAGCACATCTAACTCTGTGTGTGTGTGTGTGTGTGTGTGTGTGTGTGTGTGCAGCTTGAATACTTCATGATCCAGTGTTTGAAGCAGAAGGCCAAAGAGCGTCCAGACAAGCGGCGTGGCTACAGGGTGAATGAACCCCGCCCCCCACACCTGGATCAGCCAGGTAATAGGCTGCCTGATTTTTCAGTCTAATTTTACTGGCAAGGTTCTTGACCTGTATATATCTGCTTTCTTGTGGTAGTCAGGAGGACTTTGTCTTTGCTAGTGTCGTTAATCTCTCTCATTCCACTCTACTTCTTGTAAAGAGATGTATTAGTAAGCCACACAAAGACATCCTCTCTGAGAGAATTATAATCACACAATTATAGTAACCTACTTAAAAACGGAAGTAGCCACTGGGTACTCAGACTAAATCTCTCCCCAGGCTTACAGTAAGATGCCAGAGGCTGTGTGTGTGTGTGTGTATGTGTGTGTGTGTGTGTGTGTGTGTGCGCGCACGATTTCTGAGATAATCTGAAATGTGTGAGTGAGTTGGTGTGAGTGCATATTTAAGTTGCACTTGGAGAAGTGCCCCTGCTGTGTGTGTGTGTGTGTGTGTGTGTGTGTGTGTGTGTGTGGTCATGGATTGCTATGGTTGTGAGGACCAAATGTCTTCACAACAATAGGGAAACTACAAAAAAATGGAAGCATAGAAGAACAAGTATGAGTGTGTGTGTGTGTGTGTGTGTGTATGTTTCTCCCTGGGGGCCAGACAGCCCCATGTAATGGTGAAAGGTGTTAAACCTTATCTGAGGATGTCTATCTCTCTCTCTCTCTTTCTTTCTTTCTTTCTTTCTTTTTCTTTCTTTCTTTTTCAGTGTGTGTGGGGTGGGGATAGATGGAAAAGAGAGAGAGCCTTTGATATGTGAGAAATCTGTGTGTGTTTATGTTTTCTTAAGTGTGACTTTGGGAAAAGAGAAAAACAACAGCGCTCACCATGACTGTGATGAATAAAAATAGACTTGTTTGAGGTACATTTTGTATGTTTTGCTCTTGTGTGTGTGTGTGTCTGTGTGTGTATATCTGTGCGTGACAGAGAAAAAGAAAGGAATATCCTGGGTGAACCATACCTTTGACAACACTCCTTCCATTTGCTCGCATGTTCAGTTCTTACCTCAATGTGTATGTGTGTGGCTCGTTAAGTGCTTATCTAAAAGTGTGTGTGTCTGTCAGTGACAAAGCTGTCCCTGTTCCTGTTCTGTCCTAGTGAGTGTGTGTGTGGTGGAGAGAGAAACACACTCATTGCACTCTAATGATGAAGTGTATTATGAAGACTGATTGCTGCAGCTGGAGAGGGAGGGTGGTCAGGATTTACTGGCCATGTTGGTGTAGCTCCAGCACTACTTAGCCGCATTTTTGTGTGCTGGCTGTTAAACATGAAGAGAGCTAGTCCACTAAAAATGCTCTGAATTTGTGTGTGTGTGTGTGTGTGTGTTTGTTTGTGCATGGATGTGTGTGTTTGTGTGTGTGTATGTGTTTGTGTGTGCATGTGTGTGTTTGTGTGTGTCTCTTTGTGTGTGTGTGTCTGTGTGTGTGTGTGTGTGTGTGTGACAGAGCCCCAGAGAGACACAGCTTGGCATAGCACAATGGCATTGGCAGTAAAATGTAATGTGCTACTGGAATGATTAATCAAAAGTATGATTTTAATACGACCTTGATACATGAATCACATAGCGGTTTCTCCACCGCCTCTCTCTCTAGCCTTTCTCTGTGTACCTCATTTGGTACTGGAACATTCTTTGTCATCATTCATTTTTTCTTTTTTTTTAATCTTTTCTGCCTCTTTTTTAACATGTATACATATTTTCTCTTCTACTTCTTTTTCTCTCTGTAGTCACCTTGTCATTCCTTTTATCTCGTTTTTTTTTGTTCTTGCTCTGACAAGTCACTCTCACTTCCTTTCCTTTTGGTCTTTGATCTCTCATCTCTTTAATCTCTCTACCTCATTTCTCACCAGGAAAACTACCAGAAAGATCCCCTCTTGCTAACGTGTAAACTGACATTATGTCTCATTTTTCATTCCACGGTTTTCTCCTTCTCATTGGCCCATCCTGTTTTTGCCCACCTACATTTCATTGCTCTTCCTTTTGCTAACCTCCTCTATTGTCTCGTTCTCTCTATCCATCCCCGGCTCTTTATCTTCCTCCACGCCTTACTTCCACCTTTCCCCCTACACCCACCCCCTACCCCCCAGCCCGCCTGCCCCCGGTGCGGGTGGAGGAGTCCACCTTCCCTCAGGACCTGCAGTGGCTGCTGGAGCGCGGCGTGCAGTTTGCGGACGTGGCCTTCTACGCCGGCGACTCGGGCAAAGAGCTGGGCTGGGCACACGCCGCCGTCCTGTGCGCGGTCAGCCCCTACTTCCGGCAGCTGCTGGCAGGGCGGCAGGCCTGGGAGCGGCCCGTGTCCCGCTGCGCCTGCAGGGAGCGCGAGGGTGCTGGCGGTGGCGCTGGCAGTGGCGCTGGCGGTGGCGTCGGCGGTGGAGGCCCCCACTCGCTGCTCTCCACCTGGGACGGGGGCCTGGAGGAAGGGCTGCCCCGTGCGGAGGGACACCTGCCCGGACGCCTGTCGCGCCTTGTGGTCAAGGACCCGCTGCTGTGCGTCTGCCTGTGGGAGACGCTGATGTTTATGTACAGAGGTGAGTGTGCGGGTGTGTATACGTGTGTTTCTGTGAGAAAGAGAGAGAAAGAGTGAGAGACAGGAAGAGACTGAGAGAGAGAGAGAGAGAGAGAGAGAGAGAGAGGGCAGCAGCATAATGAGATGGGATAGCTGTGCTCTGGCAAGGTGAAGTGCCCTCTATGTTTGGGAGATGTGTGTGTGTGTGTGTGTGTGTGTGTGTATGTGTTTGATGCAGATTTTAGTATTTTAAACACAACCTGCTTGGCAGCAACACACAGCTGTTATTTCTGTCCACCAGACACCCCTGTCATGTTGGTCCAAGATGTTTTGTTAATAAAGGCCATTTGCTTGCCTAATAACTCCGCCTGTTTGCTACTCACCTCTTTTTAAATATTGTACTGTGTGTGTGTGTGTGTGTGTGTGTGTGTGTGTGTGTGTGTGTGTGTGTGTGTGTGTGTGTGTGTGTGTGTGATTTTGAAGGCTTGGTTCACAGGGTGGTATTTCTGGCTCTGAGAGCTCCAGGGACAGGTTGTTAAGGCCAAGAGTAAACGGGCCTCTTGCTGGTGCTTGTGCAGGTGTGGTATGCTTATGTGAGAGAGAGAGAAAGAGAGAGTGTGTGTTTGAGAGAGAGAAGAAAAAAGTTTGTGTGTGTGTGTGTGTGTGTGTGTGTGTGTGTGTGTGTGTGTGTGTGTGTGTGTGTGTGTGTGTGTGTGTGTGTGTGTGTGCAGTGATTTTGGAGGTCTACCTAAGTTTCAGTGGTGAACAGGCACCGCATGTCTGTGGGCATGAACTCTGAAGATATAAACAGCCAATACAGAACACCACATTAAATATACAGTTTCTAATCCATATTGTTAACCTGGGAAGTAAAATGGGAAATAAATGCATCCTTTTAGTCTTTATATTTTTAATATAGTCATGGAGTTTAAATGCTTAGCAAAGGCAAATAAATGCACTTTTTATATTGCTTCACTGTGTTGTTATTCTTAGGCATCTTACATTGTATGCAAAGCCATGCAGTGCAACATTTTCTCTTGGTTTCTTATAATGTATACAAAGCAATAGACTAAAATTCTGACTTATGGGGTATGTATATTTCATAAATACTGTATAATTACATAATATTAAATGATATTCACAAATTAGCTACTTCTCTATTTTGCCATAATATTGCAGCAAATGTGTATTCCGCGTGCTGTATTTCTTAGAGCTGTGCCGCAGGTGTTTAGGTTGCGTTATTTTAGGGGTGTGTGTGAGTAAAGGTCAGAGGGGAAGTACGGCTGTGTGTGTTTGGCCATGTGTGTATAATGGCCCGGTGAAGACGCCTTGTCTGTATGTGAACAGTGCCGCCCTCCTCTTCTCTCAGCACGAGGCCTCCATGTCTCATTAGCCCACTCATTTAATCCAGGACATGAGCTGCTTATCCTCCTCTGTGTGTGTGTGTGTGTGTGATGTTGTGTGTGTATGTGATGTTGTGTCTGTGTGTCTGTATGTGTTTGTGTGTGTGTGTGTGTTTGTGTGTGTATTTGTGTGTATGTGTGTGTGTGTATATGTGTATGTCATTGTGTGTATGTGTGTGTGTGTGTGTGTGTGCATGATCGTGTGTACCGGTATTTGTGTGTGTGTGTGTGTGTGTGTGTGTGTGTGTGTGTGTGTGTGTGTGTGTGTGCTGTGGTGTGTGTATGTGACCGTGCGTGTGTGTGTGCGCGTGCGCAAAGAAAAGACCATATGCGTATGCATAATATACATGGCAGAAGTAATGCTGGTCCCATTATTGATAGTGACTCTAAATGCACAGTCTGGAGGTGCCTGATTCATTGCTCCCTGCATGCACACAGGAGGGAGCTGGATAGACAGACATAATTAGAAAAAGAGAAAGAAAGAGAGAGAGAGAGGGAGAAAAATAAAAACGATGGGGGGCATAGGGACTAGGGTTAGCTGTGAGAAAAAGGCAGAGCGTGCAGCAGAGGTAAAGGAAGATAGAGCTTCAGAGGGATACTGAGCTGGAAAAGGGAGGGATAGATAAGAACAGAAGACAGACTGGGGAAATGCAGTGGTGTAGGGAGAAACGGGCAGAGAAAGGAAAAGAGAGTGATGAAGAGAGAAGAGGAAGAGAGAAAGAGAGAGTTTAGTAGCCCCTGAGGCGGAAAAGCCTGATAACGTTGATTTAGAGGGCTGGAAAGAATTATGTATGCTAGAGTGGGAAGGTGTTGTGTGTGGACGCTCGGTGTGTGGGAGTGTGTGTCTGTGTGTGTGTGTGTGCGTGTGTGTGTGTGTGTGCGTGTTTGTGTGTGTGTGTGTGTGTTTGTGTGTGCGTGTTTGTGTGTGTGTGTGTTTAGAATGTATGATGAGGAGCACTATATGTAGCTATTCCCTGCATTGGTCTTGCCATTAGTCCCTGTCTTTCATCCATGTTCTGTTTCTTTGTGTGTACAGTATGTGTGTCTGGGGGGGGGGGTGAATATTGGTGTTGACAGCACGTTGAATGCCCATATGATTACAGCCCCATATACACTAAATGCACTCATGCTTTTGTATGGACAGTGCGTGGAAATGGCACTCTCAGAGAAGGGCTGTGTAGTGAAGTGTGAGCCACAGGGAGAAACAAACCTCTGTCTATAATAAGGCTATGTTCAATGGGGTATATATATATGTGTGTGTGTGTGTGTGTGTGTGTGTGTGTGTGTGTGTGTGTGTGTGTGTGTGTGTGTGTGTGTGTGTGTGTGTGTGTGTGTGTGTGTGTGTGTGTGTGTGTGTGTGTGTGTGTGTGTAAGCTCGCTGGCTGGCGTGTGTGTGGTGTATGTGTAGTGTACCATAGCATAAAGGTATAATTAGGACTACTTTTTTGTTGATGCAGTAGGGTAACTGAGAGCAATGATGGAAGCTTTGTCTAAAATGGACACATGCAGCTACACTGAAATAGACATAGCATGTCCTGTGAACTACAAGCACAGGGCAAAGACATAAAAGATATAAATGTAATGAAATGAACAATGTAGCATGTTTTTAACTATTAACTGTTACTAACATGTAATAGTCTTTTAACTTACCATCAACTGCATTGCCTCTTGCTAGTTTGTGAATATTCTGTCTCTTTTTCCTGAGAGAAAGAGTCTGAGAAAAAAAAACCAAATAACCCTAAACTGACCACTGAGCAGACACCAACAGGCTCCACACTCTAAATGGTCATGTTGCATTTATATTCCGCTGTATCAAGTCATTATCATTAACCTGAGAACCACCAGTGTCTTTGGATCCATGAGTCAGTCTGATTTCTTTATGTAAAGCCAATAGAAGGCCATTCCGCCTCATTGATGCGACCAATCAATATGGACACAGCAGTGAATCCAAATGTCTTGTCAAGTCGTGGGGAACTGCCTATACGTTAGAGTGACTTATTCGCCATGTTCGTCCTGATGCTCTTTGGCTTAGTCAGTGAAATTGTATTTGTCTGTCTTTCTCACTTCCTCTTCTTCGTTCTCTCTTTTTGTCTGGGTGTATATGGCGAGGATAGCAATGGAAGTGGACTTTCCAGAAATACATTCTGTCACACAGTTGCGCTAAAATGAGGAATGATGTTTGGATAATTGAATCATTAGCTATGCTCAAAGAGGCAAATCCTGTCTACTCAGTAGAACTATATATACCCTTTAGCAGGATAGCACAGGACACCACTGTGAGTTGCCCAGGTCGGTGATGGGCAACTTGGCCTCAAATGCTATTTAGCACAGCTTTCTACCTTCAGCCAGGTAGAAAATAGCCTGGTAAACCAGCCCCTCGTACTACACATGTTCGTGCAGAGGGTCTGGCTGCACTTCCATTGACATGAATGACTCCATAGAATCAGTATCAGTTACTGGTACAAAGACCAAAGCAATCTTTTAACCCATTACACTGATTTGAAGATGTCAGCCAAGCTTGTGACACACTTTTCCAAGGGACTGTTTGACCATGCTTACTGCCAGAGTCACAGCCAGCCTCAAACTCACTCTCACACACAACAATTGGTAGATCAATTATGTCCCTAGGACCAGAGTGATTGGTATTTGCATGGAACAAAAGGCAGAGTGTCTGCCGATATTGCTGATATCATCTTTGCCTCGCTACCTTTTCATGTTGTGTAGTTTCATTTTCATAGCAGTTTAGCCATTTAACTTAAAAAAAACCTCTTGTTTTCTGTTTTGGGGGAAACTGCTAATTAGTACCTTAACTGCTGCTGTGTAGTTGTCATGATTTTTTAATGATGCATGTAAAAATGGAAAAATAACCTGCTGCATACATCCGGGGGGTTCTCAGAGTGGTCTGTGCAATATGTCTGTGTGTGTGTGTGTGAGTGTGTCTGTGTGTGTGTCTCCACACTTTCAGGGTTTCATGGCGCACATACATGTGGTGTTTGTGTATTATATTCACAAAAGACCTGAGAGGAAGGTCACACTATGTGTGATGATGGTGTGTGTGTATGTGTGTGTGTGTGTTGTGTATGTGTGTGTTGTTTTCAGTTGTTGGTTTGTGTGTGTGTGTGTGTTGTGTATGTGTGTGTTGTTTTCAGTTGTTGGTTTGTGTGTGTGTGTGTGTTGTGTATGTGTGTGTTGTTTTCAGTTGTTGGTGTATGTGTATGAGTAAATCTGTGCCTCAGCACTAGGAGTCATGCTTCACTGCCAGCTCCTTAGGAGGGGTTGAGAGGAGTGAGATAGCAGCTCAGTTTGTGGTCATTTCTGTGTGCGTGTGTGTGTGTGTGCGTGTGTGTATGTGTTTTGTATGTGTGTGTGTTGTGTGTATGTATGTGTGTGTGTGTGTTTGTGTGTGTGTGTGTGTGTTTGTGTGTGTGTGTGCGCGCACTGCTTGCTGCAGCTTTCTAACTGGTTCAACCCCTATTACCATGCGCATTAATAGGAGGACTGTACAGGGGATTTGCTGCAATGGGAAAACATCCAGATAAATTAAATTCCCTTCATTTACCATCCATAACGTAATGGGTTCTGACAGTGAATTTATCATGGTGGCTACAGTTGGTAGCCTATAGCTCAAAATAGATGGTGTCATAATGTTGATGTGTCTATGTGCACATCTGATTTCTTTCTGTCTTCTGAACTCTATATGTACTGTTCATGTCTGCGTAAAAGAACATACAACTTGAACAGAAAATCTAGAATCAAAATAAGCAAGACCTTAAATTGTGTGCTAGTCTTTGTGAAATGTTGTTTAGAATTTTTGGCACAGATGTAAGTGAAGATGTTTGTGAAATGTTTAATACATAGACTGAGTAAAAGATATTTGACTGAAGGAAAATGGATATATGTGCTAGAGAATGTGCGCGTGTGTGCATACATGCATGTGTGTGTGTATGTGTGTGTGTAGGGGCCTGGGAGTGGGAGTACCTGGAGGAAGCCGTAGCTGAGAAGCTGAAGAGTCCCCTGGCCGTGGCTCAGCTCATGGAGAGGGTGCGCTCCTTTTTGGGCAGAGAAAAGGTGGCTGTCAATCACTCACAGTGGGTCCACCCATTAACATATCCATCAAATGCATACAGTGATTCAGTCTGATTAAAAATGATAATGTAATATAAGCTACATAAACACATGAATATTTTTAAAGCTCTGAAAAAGATCATAAACAGGCAATACAGACAAATGTTAATACCAAGTTTCTCTAATGTTCATTCTGATGCTCACGCAGTTCCCATATTAAACGTGCACTGTCTGACAGTTGTAGCTTTTGTGTAAAACAGGCTGTAAAACAGGCATTCAGAGGCTATGGGGCTCTGATTGAATGTAGCCGAGCTTGACATGACATGACAGGGTTTTATTTTGTGACTTGTTTTGAAATCAATCATTGAATAAATAAATGTGCCTCTGATATGGAAATCATCTTTGACAGCTGAGAATTCATTGTGCCACTGAGGCCGAGTTTGTCAATCATACTGTTGCTGTAATGATGTTATGTTCCTATTGTGTGTGTGTGTGTGTTTTCAGTGCCCAAGGGATACACCCACCTCTCGACCACCAGGACCACAGACGCTGGGGAACATCTTCAACTCACCCCTCTATTCTGACGTGATCTTCATGGTGCAAGGCAGGCCTCCTCTCCTCTCCTCTGCTCCTCTCATTTCCCCTTCTCCATTAATTGCTTCTCATTTCCTCTCCTCTTCTCTCCTCCACACTCTGCTCCTCTCTCCCCCTCTCCTGCCTGGTTCTTCCTTCTCCCAGCAGATAATAGCACTGCACAGCCTCAGCTTTACTCTCTATGTGATGTTCTACAAAACATTTCATCCACAAACAGCCCACCAGAGCACCGAAGCCTAAACCCCAATAGAGGGCCCAACCAGAATGACTGTGGGACTGTGTGCGTGTATGTGTGTGTGGAACTGTGTGTGTGTGTGCGAGCACAAAGCCAACAAAGGAGCCAACTAAAAGAGGGAGACTGGCAGGGAGGCAGTGAGAGAACAAAGGGGGGAGGGGTGGAGGGACAAGAGGGAGAAGTAACTGACAGACACATAGAAAAAGAGTCTTTATTTTAAATCCTCAATAGACATTTCAGCCTCGCTTTTCTGCCACTTCCCAGAGTAGCACTCAAGATGGAGACGAGGTTTTTTTTTTATTTGTATGGCGGTTAACAAGGCGGCCACAGCCTGAATATAGCAACTCCTATACCAAAAACAAAGCCTTGGCTACAGAAGTTACAGAATTCTCAGATCTGCACACACCCACAGACAGTGTGTCTTACCAGATGGTCTTAGATTAAAATAGCCCTGGACTTTCATCCATGCAGGCACGATACTCCAGTGGTATCCAAAACATCTATGGGTCTACTAATCGGCCTACTGTCCTTGTGCATGTATGTGTTTCAGGAAACATGTTACCATGTTTGTTTGTGTGTTTCTGGAAACGTGTTACCACGTTTGTTTGGGTGTTTCAGGAAACGTGTTGCCGGCTCACCGCGCAGTGCTGGTGGCCCGCTGTGACGTCATGGCGGCCATGTTCAGCGGCAAGTACGCAGAGGCCAGGAGCCGCGTGGTGCCCATCCACGGCGTCTCGTCCGACACCTTCCTCTCCTTCCTGGAATACCTCTACACTGACACCTGCTGTCCAGGTGAGGCTCCCAAGAGAACACCTCCATGTGCAGCTGTGTCTGCTTTGCCCCAAGACTGATCACATTACTTTTACTGTGCACAGCAAGTCTGACATTTCTGCTGTGTGGAAGAGCGTGCTGATTTTTTGCTGGCGCATGGCATAGATGAGAATTCATGGCTCCACAGTTCTCAGACCCGGCCTTTCATAACTAACTCTTGACAGACAAAAGACTTGCATACACGCTGCAGACACACACACATACACACACACACACACACGACTGCACTTATTCACCCTTATTAAATCCAATTTATCTCTGCTCTTTACTGACCCCTGCTGTTCTGTCAAGACATGAGAAACTGCTGAGTCTCAGTGGCTCAGTCATAGGAGGTGTTAGGAGAGATGGGGCTGAGCAGAAGGTCCATTCATAATGAAGCTCAATGCTAACTAATTAATTGAACAAGGGAACAGGCACCTGTTAAATATACACCCATAAATGACGCATCTGCATCCTGTTGAGATTATGGAAAGCATTCATGTTGTTTATTTTGAATGAGGGGATACATGATACTAGAAGATTTACAAAATGATTGACATCTGATTGAAACCAGGCAGATGGGGGAGTTCAGCAAGTGTGTAAGAACACGAGTTAGAGGCAAGCAGAGAGACTGACAGCTCTGTCTCTCTCTCTCCCATTCTCTCTCTGCATGTGTGCGTTCAGCTAGTGTTCTACAGGCGATGGCTGTGCTGGTGTGTGCGGAGATGTACCAGGTGAAGCGTCTGCAGCACCTGTGTGAGGTGTGTGTGTGCGCCTACCTGCAGAGCATGCCCAGCCGAGAGCTGGCATCCACAGGAATCAGCATCATACGGCTGCTCAGGAGAGCAAAGGTGAGTGTGTGTTGGAGTGTGCGTGTGTGTGTGTGTTGGTGTTAGTGTGTATGTGTGTCCTTAATAAGACAGGAAAACCAGAGAAAAGTCATAGGTGGTGAACATATTGTGCTCCCTAGTGTTTATCTTTCAACCGTCTTTTGTTTAGTATTTGTTAGTTATGTTATAATTGGAGTCAATGAGAGCACCCCATTAGAATATAATTCTAAATTTGTGTGTGTGTGGATTAGTGTATTTAGTTCTGTGCAAGAAGAATGTTTGTCTTTAATTTTATGGTGGTCTGTGGTTAACATACCAAAGCCACTGCATCAGAAAGACCATGAAATCATCCAAACACAGTAGGCTATGTTTTGGTTTTGTGAAAAAAAAGCCAAGTTTGCCAGTCTGTCACAGAAGAACAGAGATCCCTGTCTAGTTCTGCAATTGAATTTCTAAGACATTATATTATAAACAAAGTGGATTTTGTGGAGAATTCAGTCCCTTCAAATTAAATTCAGTTTCATCTTTTTGTGTTTGTTATACACATGCTGGCAATGTCTCATATAATCTGATGTTTACTTTGGGGAATTATTTTGAAATATTCCCCTTCCTTTCCCCTATTCTGCTTTCTCTGTGTTGCCACTTTAATACAGTGTCATAATGCTGACCAGCTTTACGTATGGCTCCTACACTTCATCGCAAATAACTACCTAATCTTCAGCCACAAACCTGATTTCATCGAGTTAACAGGTGAGTCTCACACTGACCCACCAACACGCATTTTTTTATAAACTTTATTTAACCAGGTTAGTCTCATTGAGATATATATAATCTCTTTTTCCAAGAGAGACCTGGCCAAGAATCAAATATTTTCATATTAAAAACAGATAATCATGAAACACACACGAAAAAGCAAATAATATTTCATCCCAAAGTGCATTATAGCACAGAAAGAACTAAAGTGCCATTAATCTGCACCAAGTCACAAGTCTCCTTTCCTAGGAACGTCAGTGGGAAATGATGACTGATTTTGTCAGACAATAGGATATGTTACTCACTGTGGAGAAAATGGATATCTTAACCGAACACAGGACTGTCTGGCTGCGCACACATGACTCATTTCTCTGCCTCTGCTATGAGACAGAAGAGTCAGAGCATAATTGCTGTGCCTCCGCAGTGCAGAGCAGAGCTGTCAGACGCTAAGCTCACAGCTTGGAAATCTCTGTGGAGTTGGGGCTTAAATTCCCTTCAGGTCTTTAGTATGGTACTTTTCCTAGAAAACCCACACACACACACACACACACACACACACACAGCAAATTTTACTGCAGAGAACACCACAAGAGAAAAGGGGAGTCTTGACAACAGGCAGAGTAGGTGTGACTGGCTTCAAAGTTTATTTTCAAAGACACAGTTGTTTTCATCAGAAGAGGGAATGGACGGTTTTTTTTTAAAAGACACAAACATAAGTACACAAATATTCTCTTTTGTAAAGGGAACACATCTCTGTCACATGCAAATCAGACATTTATATTGTGGATATACCTCCAGTCGGTGCAACATGTAATCTATCTGTAAACATTTTAGTGCATAACTATTGTCAAAGCCAGGCTTGCTTTGGTCCCCAAATGCAAATGCATCCTCTAACAAATGTATAATTTGAACTGATTGCTGCATGACCAATGGCACCAGCAACTGTCTCTTTTAGGCACTGAGTGTACTGGCATTCAGTTTTTTTTTTTACTTGTAGTGGTTAACAAGTTACTTGGCTGTGATGTCCTTTAGTGGTGGATGGTTGGGTTGGGTTAGATGAGTTGTAGCCAGAGACAGAGAGAGGTTAAAGCTTGTTGCCATGCATCATCTGTGATGTTGTTGTTTACTTGTTTGCTGTTGCTGTTGTTGTTGCGGGGCAGACGAGGAGCGGGAGCACGTGGAGAGGCTGCGCTGGCCGTCGAGGGGCTACCTGCAGGAGCTGAGCGAGTACCAGCAGCGGCGGAGGCAGCTGCGCAAGTCCCGCTGCAACCTCATGTGACCCTTGACCCCTGCGCCCGCACCTGCACCCGCCCCTGCCGCGGCCTCGGCCTTGGCCCTGGCCCGCCCTGCGGGTGCGGCGCAGGACAACGGGGGAGAGAGGGACAGGAAGACGAGAAAGAAGAAGGAGAAAGAGCAGGAAAAGGGGATGAGCGTGAGGACGTGGGGGTGGACCCTCCCTCTCTTCCGGCTGTCCGGCCTCTGTGTCAGGGGCCAGTGGGGTGGTGGGTCCCACACACTCAGCCATACTAAACTCTGACCACTGACTTTAAACTGACCACCAACACACTAAACTCTGACCACTGACTCTGTGACCACTGCAAAAAAAGGACCTCCCTCAGCTGGAGGGGGTCAATGGTGGATTGTCTTAGAAATTACGCAGATTCTAATCTCTTCCTGTGGGCCTTTTGGAAAGGAGCTGGGACTATATTCGAAGAAATGAAAGAAAAAAAAAAAACAAAAAAAAAAAAACAAACAAACAACAAGCTTTATTTCCCCCAGGACCTGGATTAGCTCTTAGGACAGTCAAAACCTGTTCGGTCCCTTAGATTTAGGAACTGCCAGCTGACCAAACAGACCCAACATGTTGTGACCGTCCTAAAACGCTCAGCAGCCAGCGTGGCAAATCTAGGCCCTGGGTATTCCAATCTATGCCGAGGAGTAACTGTGGACCAGCTGGTCGTAACCAACGGCCATGCTCTTCAGCTGGACTATGTGGAGAGCTGAAAGGGTGTTGGTAGCTGTGTGGTGGTGGGACGGCTTGGTTTGTACCCATGGAGGGGAGATACACTACTCATAGGCTGACGGACAAGGTGCCAAGACATTAAGCCTGAGAATGTGATCAACAGGGTAGGGTCACCCTCACATCCACTTTAGACTTACACCTGATGGGGTACTTTTACATGGTGCACATTCATTTGAGTCAATCGAGTGTTTCTTGCAACAAAAGACACACAAATGAGAAAAATACTGTATTTGATTTAAATGAAATAATTGAAATAATTTAATTTTCAAACACTCACCACAAAATGTTTTTATTTTTTTGCCATGAGATCATCATTCGGAGGCGATGCAACTATTTTTCTATACATGTACATGACGATGGGTTTTTATTTCATGTGTACAGAGTAGGCAGTCAGCATGTTTAGTGCAGTCTGTGTGTAAGTGTGAGTGTATGTGTGTGTGTGTTTGAGAGTGTGTGTACGAGTGAGTGTGCATGTGGGAGTGCGTGTTTGAGTGTGTGTGTACAAGTGTGTGTATGAGTGAATGCATGTTTGACTGTGTGTGTGTGTGTGTGTGTAAGTGTGTGTGTTTGAGAGCGTGTGCGCATGGGTGTGTGTGTGTGTGTGTGTTTGTATGTTGGAACCATACGTAAAGTCCCAGGCTCTGTGTAGTCTAGTGCTGTTCAGTTGATCTCCTGCTCACTCTGAATAAAGACATGATTTTGCGAAGATCCCGACTGATGTTATTAGCCGTTTAAGATTCATGGCTGACTGACAGATGAGGGTCTGGCAGTGGTTTTATTGGCATTCATGTATTAGGCAGAATTTCTACCTAGCCAATCAGTGATCAGAGGGAGTGTTCGTGAGAAATTAGACTGACCTTCTGTGCTACATTTAAAGGTGTACTTCCACGAGAAACCGTTTAGTACTTGCTCTTTTGAAATATGATAGGTCACCCCGAGTTGCATATGCATGCTGCATATCAAAATGTTTTTCTATCCCCGTTTTCTATATCAGTCAAAAGAAGACAATATGCGGAAAAACGACCCAATGCGAAAAGGGCCTTCGGCGTGACGTAGACGCGAAATACATATAAGAGAAACTGACCGAATGGGCTTTAAATAATGTTAGCCTGTTTGACTGACTCGCATAAGATTAGCAGGCTAGTTGAATGACTGAACTGCATTTACCGGGCACTTGCACTGTTTTGTCATGCAAATATTACAAACGGTCAGGAAGCGACTGTGCTTGTGCCATCTCTCCTTCCTCTTCGGATTCAAGATCAAACACATAAGGCTGTATCTCCGTAGACATTCTGTGTGCAGTTTTAGCGCTGTCAAGTTGACTTTTCCCCTTTACCCTAACTCCTAGCTACTCTGCTATCAAGTTGACTGTAGGGCAAAGGAAGCTGCAGGGAGCGTGCCTCTGGTGAAATCGTGTCGTTCTCCCGGCCCCACCCCCTCTACCAAACTAAAACAGCCTGAAACAGAAGCACTAGAACATTTTTTTCATTAAAACCAGCGCACAGGGCAATTATTAATACTAGAGAACACCGCAAAATTAATGAAAACACGATGGAAGTACACCTTTAAACTGTAGTGTGTAGGCAGGCTAATTGCATACGTGATGACCAGACGTAGCGATTCGGTAAAGGCAGAGCCACTCGTTTTAAACTTCAGCAGCGTCCACAACTCCAGGAAGAAATCTCTCAGACCCTCTGTGCAAAATGAAATGAAGCATGAGAGGCTGGTTTACCAGGGTAGTTTTGGAGTAACAATCATTTTTCTCTACTATGAAAAATAACGTTTGCATTCCGTGATGAGCAATACAATGAGAAATGCCTTCCTCCACCAATACTACACTTTGCAGAATTCTGCTGGTGGTGCACTGAGTGGAAATACAACTATTAGGAACCTGTATTTGTGCTTACCTGGGGTTAAATCTGCACTGTTTTAAGTAAAAGTACACCTGTCAAGCCTCACGTTTCTGTCTCACTGCAGCACCTATTTCCCTATGACTGACGCGAACAGGTTCCTGTTTATGAGATATCAGCCACTGTGCTACAGAAATGTGACAAGTGCTGCTGTCCGTGTCATACTTACCTAATTCTTACAGAATTTTCAAGGACTGTTATCGCTGATCTCACAAATCCCAGGCTCATTAATTTGACAGGTACGCTAAACATTCACCTGGATTATTTTTCCATTTTCTGTCCATACTACAAAACCTCCCAGTCTCCATTTGAAGGTTTCTGACTCTGAAGAACACTGAGGCCGTGTTACGGGGTGTGCATGCATTCTGTACATGAATGGCATACAAGTAATGGGAATATGGGAATGTGTTTGTGCTGCTAAGCAGGCAGGAAACCATGGAAACCATGTTTGTATGCCACTCGAGACCTGCTGGACAACATTTCTAGGTGTATCCTCCCTGTGTGTGTGTGTTTGTGTGACAGAAAAAGAGAGAAAGAGGAGACGCATGCATTAAATGTGTGTTACTGTAGGCAGATACCCTGGAGTCGGGCATCTGGTCACTGTGTGTGGTAAGTGTGCTAAATGTCAGTGTGTGTGTGTGTGCAGGAAATGTGAGTGTGAGTGAGTGTGTGTGTGACTGTGGGCAAATACCTTGGAGCGGCGTGTCTCATCACTGCAGCGCTCCGATGGACTGCAGCATGCCCTCCAGTTTGCCACACTTATCCAGCTCGGCCACGTCACTGCCACCCCCCACACACTTCTCCCCAATGAACACGCGCGGCACCTACACACACCCAGCGACGAGGACGAGGACGAGGACGAGGACGAGGACACACACACACACACACACACACACACACACACACACACACACACACACACACACACACACACACACACACACACACACACACACACACACACACACACACACACACACACAACACATTACCATCCCCAGGTCACCATGGGCATGTGGGAAAAGTGAGCACAGCACAACACAAGGTTCGCACGCGGCTGCCTGCTGGCCAGCTTATGTAACCCTCTGCCCTCCTCCTTATGAACCACAGCAGAGAAATAAAATATCTTGGCACCACTGGCACTCAAGAGCAGCTGATCACAGAGTCAAACCCTGGGTATACTGCAATGACTCATCAGAACATTTTCCCACTCTTTTGTTACGAACCAACAATTTTGTACAACCGAACCACACTGATGATGGTGATGTCAGATTGGTCAGATGTGTGAGGTGAGATGAGTGAGGTGGGTCACTAAATTTGGGGATGGCTTTATTCCTCCCCCAGACATGTTGACTCAGGGCTCCAACTGTAAGTGGCAATCTTAGGCAATTTTACAGGGTTGAGCTGCAACAGTTCCAGTTAATTCCAACTGGTCTTGAAAGCAACATACAAAACATCAGATTATGTGGGTGTCTGCAACAGTATTAAAAAGTCAATGTTTTATTTCTATCACAGAAAAGACTGCCTTTATGGACAAAACATAGGAAGTAAGAAAATAATTAAATAAATAGCCTGGTTATAAAGTAATATGTTGTCTCCAACCAACATAATAATTGTCACTGTATGCAAATACAAATAATAAAAACTGAAATATAAAAATAACAGCACGTGGCCACACCCTTGACAACCTGTCATCATTTCTTGTATCGTAACCTACTGCAATACGCAACTAAATATGGAGAAAATAGCATACTATATTTAAAATACAACGATTTTAAGGTAGGTCATATTCATCAGGTGCAGCTGGGTAGAAACGTAACATTTCCGTGCGCAAATGATTACTGGTCGCCATTTTGGCTATAAAGGAGGCAACTGAAGCTTTGTAAAAAGTCGCTACGAGACATAGCCTACTTAGGATGGATATCTTCCAAAGTACTTCGCCACAGACAGGCCTTTACAGGTTGAAGTTAGTGACACTTACTGTACGAGCTCCGGTGATTTGTTTAAGGTAATCTTGAATGCCGTTCATGTCGTCTTCTCCGCTGATGTCAATGAAGTCCAAGTGCCCAGATTTTAATTTATATTTTGACAAAACGTCTTTGGCCAAAACGCAGTAAGGACAAGAAGGCTTTAAGAATACCACCACTTTGTCCCCTTTGATTTGAGCCTTCACGAATTCCTGTGCCATTTTTGCAACAACCTAAACCAATTCAGATAACGTAATTCTCTACTCTTGTGTGACTTACACAACTCCCAAGATCTAAGCAGTGGTGAATCTGAGTGAGAGACGTTTTACCTTAGTTCATAGCCTGATGCCTTCGTCAAAATAAAAGTCATGCATATGCTGACCCATAGGCCAAAGTGTTAAGGCCTAAAAAGAAAGTAATGGGAAATAAAATCATGGGACAAAATGTTGGTGTTATTTCTGTTCACACACACTGGATACATAATAGAAACTCTTAGATGCATTTTCTACAAAATAATGAGAATCTATCAGGGGTGGCTTTCATCCAAACTGAAGGCATACACAGCAGGAAAATAAATTGCTTGATATAGCCTAAGCATTTATCAACATTGGGTTTCTCTAAACTAAGAAGTGACCATTTTCCTTAATATTACCTAAGATTAATGGCTGTATGAACTGAGCCTGATGTTGGTTGCTGACATTGCCATTGTTGTGCTGTGTCAGTGGCCTGCCTAACCCATTCCCGCTCCACAGGGCCCGTGACTTTAGCCTGGTAAACCCACCCCTCGTACTTCATTTAATTTTGTACAGAGAGTCTGGCAGTGCTGTACTGAGAAATGTTTTTTTCCCCTGGAGGTGTAGACTTTGCTGAAGTTTAAAACAAGTGGCTCTGCCTTTACCCAATCGCTAACGTCTGGTCATGACATATGCAATTAGCCTGCCTATGCACTACAATTCAAATGTAGCACACAAAGTCAACGTCATTGCTCATGAACACTCCCTCTGTTCAATGACTTGCTAGGTAAAAATTCTGCCTAATACAGCAATGTCAATAAAAGCACTGGCAGACCCTCTGTACAAAATAAAATTAAGTACGAGGGGCTAGTTTACCAGGCTACGTGACTGTGGGCCTACCACCAAAACAGGTATGGAGTGTTACCAGACCCAAATGGGGGGATAGAACCTACAGTAAAGGTCTAGAGGAGGGTAAAGCCGGTATTTTGTGAAATTTAAAAAGAGAACTTGTCTTCCCGTTCCAGTGTATCAACCTAAATATGACTTAGATCTTTACTTTAGCTTGGTTGTGCTCAAAATAATGGCAGTCCAACATGACTAACCAAAGCAATCACTGTTTTTGCTAAATGATATGACTACATGGCAAATAATTTACCAGTAGGTGTAGTAGATTCATAGAAAACCAACAGACTCAACATTAATGATATGCATGCTCCTGGTGCACGTCTAATTGAATAGTTAATTGAAAGGGGCACATTCAAAATAACAGCAGTGTGGAGTTAAATTAGTGAGATAGTTCATTTTGTGAAAAAACAGATGTCAATCAGGTGCCCCTTATTTAAAGATGGCACCACCACTTGTACATCCATTTCTTTCTGAAAGACAAAAAAAAATGTTTCATCGTTACATTGTTCATTAGAAAAGCATACTTTGATTTAAAAAAAATCTTGACTAGAGAGGAGAAAACATATTTAAAAAAGTAAAAAAAAAAAACTGGGAGGCCAAAAGAACACATCGACTGGCCCAAAGACAAATGGAAAACATTTTGTGGACCGATAAAAGTAAGATTTTTCTTTTTGGGTCCAAGGGCCACAGATAGTTTGTCAGACAACCAGAATACAGAATTCAAGCAGTACACAGTACACTCGGAAGACAGTGAAACCTGGTGGTACAAGCATCATGAGATGGGGATGTTTCTCTTACTATGGTATTGGACCTATATATCGCATACATGGGGTCATGGTTCAGTTTGCATATATAAAAATACTTGAAGCGGTCATGTTGCCTTATGCCAAAGAGGAAATGCAATTGAAATGGGTGTTTCAACAAGACAATGACCCCCAGACACACCAGTAAGTGAGCAACAGCTTGGTTCAAACAAAATTAAAGTTATGGAGTGGCCAGCCTAATCCCTCATCTTAATCTGACAGAAAATGTATGGTGTGACAAAAACATGCTGTTTTTGAGGCAAAACTGAGAAATGCAGAGGATCTGTGGAATGTTGTAAAATCATCCTGGGCTGGAACCATGTGCCAGAGGTTGGTGGACTCCATGCAACACAGATGTGAAGCAGTGGCTATACAACTAAATATTAGTTTAGTCATTCACAGGAGTGCTAAATCTTAAAGCTTTTTTGTTTATACAGTAAATATTTGAATTTGTAAAGAAAAATGCAAGCACTGCTACAGCTACTTGAACAGCTTCATATTCATTTTTTTTACATGTTCTGTAATTAAGTAATGGATAATTTTTTTCATGTTTTGATTTTGAATATAATGTGCAGTGTTACCAATGCATGGACATAAAAACTATTAAGCTCTACTCACATTTTTAAACACACTGGTATTATTTTGAACACCACTGTATGGCACAAGTTTGCTTTTCAGTAAGCAACTTTATATCGTCCTGTTAGACATTAGTCTGTGGACAGCAAGAACTGCCATTCATGTGTATGCATAGCATTTCTTCCATCCCAGGACCTGTCAGGTTATCTAAGGACATCACAGCTCCCATGGAAAGGCCAAAAAACACACCATCCCAGAAGAGAGTGGCAGACCAGGACGGCTCTCAGAAAGAATGGGGTAGTGACACAGGGAAGGGACATAACAAGAGAGCGAATTTTTCCACGTATACTCAACGGCAGTTAATCTGTCAGTGACTTCTGCCATGTCCTAACTACACTAATGAGAGAAACAGACAATCTCCAAAAGAAATATTTCCGATACTTACTGACACTTACTGGCTTGAATTACCACATTGCTGCTATTCACTGCCTCTGCTAGTCCCAGCAAGAGCGCCGACCACTTTTGTCATCTGGTTGGCGAAATTGATAGCTTGTTGCAAAATGTCAGATATGGCAACTCACCCCAACAGGAGAAACATTTGTAGGACATGTCCTCTGGGTGGCTTAGGGTGAGATAGTAACTGCTATCCGGAAGGAAACTCCGGTTTGGTTAACGGTTTTATTGGGGGTCATTAGCTGATTCCAAGTAAAAGCTTAGGAGAGCTGCAAGGCAGCACACTTTTGGACCCTGAAAGTCACCAAGGTTCTAGAGATGATTTTTAATGCAGACCCTGGCAGTGGCTGCTGATACTGTGAAAGGCTTGGCCAAAATACTAGCAGTCAAAGGGGAAAGTAGACTGGGACACCATCATTATATCTGATTGCACTGAGATGGCCACACACCAAGATCAGTATCTGTGGCATGGTGTGGGTAAGAACAGAGCAAGATAGATGGTCTAAAAGTGCAGTTACTAATGGAAAATGTGACACTGAAATGGTTTTAAGCAACATCTCATAACATTGCAATTTCATGACATCAGATTAGAAACACTGCTCTTGGAAAACATTTGTCCATAATTTTGTCTACTTCTGGATTCACATCATTAAAATGATGGGTATTGTGAAGCAGCTTTGATATTTCTGGTAAAACAATCCTCAATTTCTGTTGGCACACAGAACTGGAGTGACAAGACTGCTCTTTCCCATCGTCATTCATGAGGTTTTAGTCTTGTCTAAAAACAGGGAACACATCCATGACAGAAGGTAAACTCATCAAGGCCAGAGTCTGCATCCATCTAAAAATGATTGATTGAAAGCTTCACACTTAAGGGGGGCACCAATTGCTGATGCATCTTCAATATTATCCCATGTGGTTTAGGAACGTTTCCCCTCTGATTTGAATTATGTAAGTGGTTATAAATTCACACAGATACATTCTAATGCTTGAAAAGTTCACATTTTATTGAACTTTTGTGTTTTCAGGTCGGGCAGGCTGGAAACATCCTTATCTTGACAATATCCTTCCTGCTGCTAAAAACAAAAAAAGAGATGACAACTGCTTTTGAGAGATTTAAGGAGATTGTTTTGCAACCTGTTCCACCACTAATTAACATTTCCAATAACGGCGTCACAGGCACATCCACCTTCTTCCTCTTCCCAGAAGCAGTTCCAGAAAGAAAGGGGACTATGTGAAATAAACTCCAGTAAATTTCCAAACCCAACATGTGTAAATTAGCTGACTGTCATTTCTGCATCTCCCAGGGCTGTCCCCTCGCTTTTCCTTTTTCGTTCTGCGTGGTTATTTTATCATACACGACTAACTCAGCAATGTTCTCAGTCAGGAAAGGACCACTCTGGGAGAGAGATGGTGGTGGCAGAGGGGGTGGGGGGAGGGCGGCAGTGGGAGATGAAGAAATGACCATCAGTGCAGGTTAACTTGGCACATTAACCTCAAAACACACACACACAGTTTGGCTGGGTCACACCCTGTGTCTTGGACCATCCCTTGAATATTCTTGTGCAAAAAAAAAACAAAAAAAAAACACACCAAATGTTTCATTGGGGAGGGCAAGGATTGCATCTTTCTCCATGAGAGCTGTAGGCCACATGACTCACTTGGCCTCACCGACATCAGAAAGTTCTTATGTCTCAACACTGACTATTCATCAAAATGGCATTCACAATGTTTTATGTTTTTACAATTATTCACACAACCCAACATTCAGGTGGACATTTAGTGTTGTTTGGAAGCTCAAGAAGCTAATAGATGAGGAAATGCATAAAGTCGCCCAAAAGACTGCAGTGACCATGGCTTGTTTGAAATCTTAAAGTTTTTAAGACGGTGGCTTGGGCTACAGTAGAGAGGCAGTCCGAGTCTGTGCGCTATGGCCAAAGACGATGGTAAATGTTCCAATAGTAGCAGGCTGTTTTAATCTTAAGCCCCCACTTCCAACTTCCCCAGGTAGTGCTATTTAACCTGTGTTGGGAGATAAATATATTTTTTGCTTTACACAAGTGAGTCAAATATCAACTCCCTGTGCACTGGGAAACTTATTTGGTTAAAAACAAAGGAGAAAAAAATGGAACGTTA
Source organism: Coilia nasus (assembly GCA_027475355.1). NCBI lineage: Eukaryota > Metazoa > Chordata > Actinopteri > Clupeiformes > Engraulidae > Coilia > Coilia nasus. The sequence goes on from CM050209.1 coordinate 4,612,273, forward strand.
CAAGTGATTCAGAAGAAGCACCTTAAAGACGGGCTTAAATATTATTTGGGGGAAAAACTAAATAAAAAAAACAAACAAAAAACCCACACATTTGTCCCCTCGGTGTCTCAATCAGACTGAAGCCGTGAATGTACTTTATTCAGATCAAAACAATATTGGGCATTTGTTACCATTTCACTTTATGTCTTCTTGGCAAAAAACCTTTGTGTACTGTGTAAACATGTTTCCCTTAAGCCTTAAGTTGCTCATTTTAACAATGAAAGCCAAGAATAAAAGGACTCATTTTTTTACTGTCCATTCATTTCAACATAAATCAGCCAATACTTTAATCCAAGAGCCAAACAAAAACATTTTAATAAGTGATATTACTATTCATAAATAATTCTGCTCTGAAACCTCTGGAATAATTAAAGACAGAATACCACATTGGTAAACACATCTGTGGTGGCTGCTTCTGTACCCCACCATCTTCCATACCAGCTCTCTCCACTTCACATTATCCTCCCCTCCCACCCACAGTAACCCCACCAAACACACGCACGCACACACAGACACCCATTCATTCCTCTGTTGAACAGCGCATTCTGCGCCACTTCTGGCCACTGTAGGAACACGTAACACTAGCCAGATTGATCCCGAGTGCTCTGGCTCAATCGAAACAAGACTATAGCAGCTTTTTTTTTTTAATTTTTCCTTTTTCATGCTTTGTTTATCTTTCCCCGAATCCCACCCACCCACCCACATTTTCCAAGATCCCACCCAGCACCTCCCATTGCTCCAACACATCCACAACGCATCCAATCACCAACACACACACACACTCTCAATTTGACCATTCCTGCACCCCCCCACAAATTCATACGCCATCCACTTCTTCCATTATTCAGACTGGCTAGTTCATACACGCGTCTCACACACACACGCAAACACCACATCACATACAAATGTGTGTGTGTCTGACCCGATCGATCTCGGGCTGTAGTAGTTCCTCCACAAGGGGCCTGGTGAGCAGGAGTCAGGCGAGTGTAAACACCAACACACACAGCGTAAGGCACGGCTCGCCTCTCTCCTGTTACTCGCACTCCTCACTCACACACACATACATACACCCACCCACTGTCAAAGTCCCCTCACCAGGCCTAAATACTGATGCAGCTTCCTGCCGGCATCTGTCGTCAGGGGTAATTGGTTCCGGAAGCCACATGTGCTAGGGCCTAACAGGCTCCTGATTCCCCCCTCCTTCAAACACACACGCACTCATTCTCACTCGCACACATAGCCGCATTCCCTCTCCTGTGCAAAAGGCTTCAGGAAGTCCCCTAATCAGGTAAGGCCTGCAGGTATTGCATTGCTCTGAGGAAAGAAATGATTCTGATAAGGAGATGCGCTGGTGAACACACCGCTCACGGGGCAAGACTCCCATTATAAGCCATCTGTCTCCTCTTTGCTCCAAAAAAAAAAAAAAAAAAAAAAAACAGAAAATAAATACATCTCTTTCCTCCATTCTTCTCAAAATACAGGTAGCTACAGATAGAATATATTCTTTTTTTTTTGCTTTTCGAAAAAAAAAAAATAAGTTTAATTTTTTCATATAGGTTTTTTTTTTTCTTTCCTTATACATAGTCCTTCAAAAAAATTTGCAGAGTGAAGCTCCACCGCCACTCTCCCATCTCTATGATTATGACATCACAGGGGCGTTCCTCCTCTGTTGCCATGGTAACAGTACCCTGGATGGAGAACGACAAGAGGAGAGCAAGAACAAGGTTTTTGGGACGGGGGGGGGATTTGTGAATGGGGAGGTGGAATACAGACCAAAAGAGTGTGGTGGAAGAGTGTGTGAGGAGGGGAGAGAGAGAGAGAGAGAGAGAGAGAGGGTGTTTGGGAGGGCTTTGGAGAGGGCTGGTTTGAGGAAAGGAAAAATAGTTCTTTTCACCTCCTTCACATCTTCACACATCCCTTTCTCTCTCCCTCTCACACAAATGATGGTCATGGCTCCCAGATTTAGTGGTCCCCTGGCACCCATTCTCTCCCCCCCCAAACCAATCCCGGGCACTAGCACCAGGAGTGTGCGCGGCGCTGGTCGAAGTCTGCGATGATCCGCTTGATGTGGGCCAGCTTGTTGTGCAAGTACTCGCAGCGCTGTTTCTCCTCGTAGTAGTTTGGGTTGTGCTGCAGGAGAACACCAGAGAAAGACGTGAGCCACCACATTCACATTATTAACCCATCTCTAACTTTACTGACTACTGCTAAAACAGTACTACTAAAATTGTACTAACAGCACCAACTCCCTCCCTCCCCTTCAACTCCAAGCATCTCTTCTGGTCTGTGCGGTTCCTAGCTCTACGTCTTACACCCTCACAAATGCCCGTCACCGTTCTGGACCAGACTGGCTCTCCAAATACATACAGGAACATGGATGGTGCAGGACCAAGCTCAACTGACACACACTGAAAGCGCGCACGAATTGCCATTGGTGTGAAAATGCCCTTAGTCACTAAGTGACCAAAACAAACCACACACACTGACTAACAAAAATGCTGGCATATGGTTTCTATCTGCAGAAAGTTCAAGTTTTCATCTCTGCTGGTGAGGGAGAAAGTGCAAGCTTGACTGACTTGTTTGGACTACTGGAAGCCAGGGCTGTAAATAAACTGGTAATGTGGCTGTCTTGCAGAAACGCACTGCTTTAACCACTTTTGTTCACTTTGAGTCAAACATGCTGTGTTGTGAGAGCTCGAACATGGTAAAACACTAAAAATACAGTTTGAAGTTCGGCCCCATGGGTCAGCGGTCAATGCCAACGCTCTCCGTTCAATGAGACAAATATGGGTTGGACCAAAATTTCTTGCATCTTCAGTACTGGCAAATCTCGGGTAACTTGAGCGATAGAGCTGCATGTCAAAAATGACTGAAATTGTCCACGCAATTCAACTTTTTTATATGCCACAGAAAAAAAAAGCTCTGTGACAACCTAGTGGACAGAAATGTCTAATTTACATCATATTCGCTTGAGCGATGCCTGTCTCCTGCACTAAAAAATGGCCTTAAAAAAAAAAAAAGACATCACTTACCTGTTTCATGTTTTTGTACTCCTGCAGCACCTCCTCGTGCACCTCCTGCATGGGCCAAACAAGCAGAACACAAGATTCACATATACAGGATACATACACAAGATAACACATGCAAAAATCAGTGTCAACACATACAACATACTCTATGCATCACACATTGAGGAAACATCAAGTTCCCATCTTTTGAACAAGGTTAATGCACAAATCAAAGTCAGGGAACAAGAAAGCCCTTCTGTTTCGTTGTGCACTTATGCACAGCAGTCCAAACACATTTTAGCCACCCTAAGGCTGCAATCATACACAATACAATGATGCACAATACAATGATGCTCAATATTTAAGGCCCTCCTTGTTCCATTTACACCATCCATCCGAATACCCTTACTAGCTGCCTGCGTACTAGGCAAAACTAAGGAAGCCACGATCTAGAACGTCCAAATACCTTAGTAGGCTTTCAGTAGTAAGTGAAAGGTACCCGGGTGGCTTGCTATTTCCGGTAGTGTTTTGCAGTGTGCAAACAAACTACACTACGCGATCCCAGAAGTCACTGGGAGGCTCAAAACTGTAGAAAAAGAACCCAAACGTCCCGCCCGCTAAAAGTAAGCAAGATGGTGGAGACACCAGTTGTGTAGACTGTTCAGTAAATAAAAGCCGTGTGTACTTGACTGTTAAGTAAATAAAAGCTATGCAAAAAGTCATTCACATCACCAATGCAAGTAAATGTTAAGGTTATCTGCTAAAAGGAGACTGTAGCATACACAGCGTTGACTGCATAGCGGTGGTAAGTAACCCTTTGCTTCTTAAAATGTCTTAAAAACATTGTGTCTGTAAAACGAGCTAGCAAGCTAGCATTCAAGTTGACTGATAACTGGCAACATAACTTTGCGCTAAAAGCTAACAATCAAGCCAAGACTTCCCTATAATTAACCACATTGCTGTAACCTTATAGATTTATATTGGTCTTTGCACTTCCGCAGTAGCTGTCAGTAGGTGGGTGTGAAATAACACTTCTCAATTTAATATATTACGTTAGCCTAGTTCACTAGAGTTAGCTTGCCAACAGCTACATAGCAAGGGGTAGGTGCCTGACCTAAAATAAAAGTTAATTTTCTCCTAATCCAAACTGAAATGACTTACAAGGCTTGAATGATCAAAAATGGTTGCAGATTATGATATATGATTCTAAAAGAACCCTCATCAACTCCAAAGAGACATTATGACCAAAAATCCCACGTGTTCTATTCACTTCAATGCAACAAGGCTTAGTGGTCTGCAGAACGGGGGGATTTTTCCCTCTCCCCCTTGCGAAAATAGAATGCGGAAGTAAACAGATGTTGGCGACTCTCGTTCCATCAACACTCTCAGGTAAAATGCTGTGCAGAGAAATCAGAGAATCATTTCGATTAATCGATAACATCGAAGATGCACAATTCTGGTAGAATCGGTCAGCTGGAACCGGTTCTAAGTCGGAATTGATTCCCACCCCTAGCTGCCATGAGATGATTGTGCAAACACATACAATGACCACTTGAGGAAAGACAGAGCAATGGCAGAAAACTTTGAAGTGAAGCACTCCAACTGTGTTTCCTTCCAAGTGGAGACCACCAGTATCATGCCTGTATATCCCTGCCATAAGCTCTGTTGCTAGTTCTTGTGGTTCTATTAACCACTACAAGCATTATGAGCGAGTGGTTTCTAGTGAACCATGTACGGTGGACATGTGGCGCACCTGGTACTCTTTGGATCCAGGTGTGAGGCGGCGGCACTGGGCGTCCAGCTGGGTGAAGCGGCGGGTGATGCTCTCTACCCGGGCGTGGAGCACACGGTACTCGTCGTACTCGGAGTTGAAGTCGTCCTTGTAGCGCTGTCGCTGGTCCATAGAGACTACTGCCGTGTATTTACTGAGAGGAGAGGTCCGGGGGGGGGGGGAGAGAAAGGGAGTACTGCGTTAATTTTTCTATTCAGCAGAGAGAGGATTTTAAGAGTGCCTATTTATAGCGCACCATGTACATAAATATTGCAGTCCTACACCTACTGTGTACACTATCTATTGTGCACCCTGTAAAACACAAAACTATAGTGACAGAGGCAGACACAGAGTTTTAGCCTCATCAAGGTGTCGCGTGTGTGTGTGTGTGTGTGTGTGTGTGTGTCCATACTCAGCTAAAGAACCTGCTGACCAACAAAAGGCTTAACAGAGGAGCCTGGACACACACAAAATTCTCCGAAGGCTTTAACCTTCAAAACCAGGTCACAGTTCAAGTGTGTTGGGCACAACAGCCTTTGACCTAGCCATTGCATTTACCCTGCAATTAGTTCCCATTCCTAGACCTGTCTGGAGGGAGTCTCCCTCAACACATAACAACTCACAATGTTTGTGTGTCTAATCTGATTTTAGAATACAATACTGAGCCTAGGGCACAAACACCCAACGAAACAAATCGAAATCCACCAATTTTCATTTGCAAAGATTCAGTAGTTACATAATCTATAAACTGTATATAGTTGTTTATTATTTTGCATGCTTATAGTCTGCACACAGCAACACTAAATGGCCATTCTCCTTCTCTGTAAACCTCAGGTTTTAATTTAACATATGTTAACAGCTGGGGATGAATGCTGGAACGGCTGGAGGAGTTCTGCTGTACAAGACAACTGAAGAAGGACTGGATGTGCACTCACGCGATGTAGTCTGGTGCAAGAGTACTGGAGACTTCTGTGGAGTGGACAGTTCTGTCTTTCCCATCTGAGGACATACACATACACACACACACACACACACACACACACACACACACACACACACACATTAGGAGCCAACTACTTATAGATACATGCATCCATACACAAGAAATGTTTACACACACAGCAGATTTGTCGTAATAATGAGAAAGCAGTGTGGTGTCCAGATGGCTGCCACAGAGCGGCAGCAGTGGAGCGTGGCACCCATTAGAGGCAGGTAGGTCAGTGTGTGTGTGTGTGTGTTAGCAGTGAAGCATGGCTCCCATTAGAGGCAGGTGTGTGTGTGTGTGTGTGTGTGTGTGTTAGCAGCAAAGCATGCCTCCCATTAGTGGCAGGCAGGTGAGGGTGAGCCCTGTCTCGGGGGGGGGGGGGGGGGGCATCCAAAATGCACCAGCTGAGAGCTCAGCATTCACAGGGCACCTTGCCAAGGTAACAGTACTTGCTAAGGTAACAGTACTGCTGCACTCCAGACAGACAGACACACACACTCACACTTCGCATGCATGCATCCACACAGACACAGACACACACACACACACACACACTCCGCACGCATCCATGCGACATTTCCAGATACGCCACCTACTCACCCACCCACATACGCAATGGCTCCATAGAACACACACAGGCTAAAGTATCACATAAAGGCACCCACGTGTAATAGTTCCAGTAATAGTAATGGTTCTACGCCACCTGAACATACACCGTGTACATGTAGACACACCTCAACAGACAGCACAACATGCCAACTAACTTCACACACACAAAACACACAAATACAAACACACACCTTCTCGTTCGGAGCTGGGACTCCTGTGCACTGGCGTGTGCTTGTCCTCCGTGCGTTGCCTCTTCCTTGGCCTCTCCTCCTCCTCTTCCTCCTCCCGCGTAGGGGCAGCCACCACCAACACCTCCTTCTCCTTCTCCGCCCGCGCCTCCTCTATTCTGCGGCTGCGCTCCTTGTCCCGCTGCCGCTCCCTCTCGCGCTCCCTCTCCTTCTCCTTGTGCTTCTTCGCCTTCTTGGGCTTCTTGCCGCTGCAGCTGCTGCTGCTGACGCCGCTGTCTGGGGAGGCGCGCTGGGTGCTCGGGTGGTGGAGGTGCGCCGGCGCCGCCCTGGAGGTGGGAGGCTGCTGCTGCGGCGGTGGCGCATGGTGGCCACTGTGGGCGGGCTTGGGCGAGTGGCCACGGGACAACTGCGATGAGGAGGAGGAGGGTGGTGGTGGTAGAGGAGGAGGGGCGTAGCGATCAGAAGGCTCCCCGCAGGTGGAGCTCTGGTCCAGGGGGAGGTCCTGCGAGCCACGGCCCTCGGGCGTGCTGGGGGAGTTGGAGGTGGAGCCGGAGGGTGGTGGGTGGGAGGATGAGGAGGAGGAGGAGGTGGCCGGGACGGGGCCCGGACAGGGAGCCGACGGAGGTGCAGCTGCGCTGGAGCGACGATCAGAAGAGGAGGAGGAGGAGGAGGAGAGGGAGGCTGCAGGAGGAGGGGCTGGGGCGGAAGGGGCTCGGTTGGAGAGGTGGGAGATGCGCGGCTTCTTGGACATCAGGGGGTCAATGAAGTCACACTCTGGCTGGCGTTTCTGCTGAGACCAGCACAGAAGGACAGACATTAGGGAATGACAGAGGCATACCCGTTTGTAAGGAAAGGGGTAGAGTAAGCGGCTTGTGGCACATGCCACTTTCAGGGCATTGTGAAAATGAGATTAAACGTGGAGTTAGCAGGAAACAAGCATGATAAGAAAATTGCCCCTGGCAGACTGTAGGTGTGTGCACATGTCACGTCACAGGACAAAGTATACCCATCTGTGTGTGTGTGTGTGTGTGTGTGTGTGTGTGTGTGTGTGTGTGTGTGTGTGTGTGTATATATCTGTGTCTAGCATCGAACCTGCGGGGAGGTGGGTACAGGCTCCTTTGGCGGACTGCTGGATGGCAGGCTCTCCGGGAGAATACCCTTCCTGTAGACAAGGGAACATGTTGAGACATGACCAAATTACAAACGCTGCAGCGAAAAAGTGCGTGGGTGCATTTGTGTGTGTGTGTGTGGTGGGGGCTTGATAAGGTTATACACACTGCAGGCTTAAGTATGAAGTCCCCCCAAAAAAGGAGCCACTGAGAAAAACAAGAGCTGCGGCTTTTCACCCAGACAAGAGGGTCCTTTCATATCCCAACCACGGTCTCCTTCATGGGATCCAGAAGAGCAGGTTATGCTTAGCCTCGTAAACCACCCTTTCGTACTTCATTTCATTTTGTACAGAGGGTCTAGCAGTGCTGTACTGAGAAACAATTTCTTTCTGGAGGTGTGGACTGTGCTGAAGTTTAAAACAAGTGGCTCTGCCTTTACCCAATCGCTAACGTCTGGTTGTCACGTATACAATTAGCCTGCCTACGCACTACAATTCAAACGTAGCACACAACGTCATCGCTCATGAACATTCCCTCACATCGCTGATCGGCTAGGATTGGCTTGGTCCGAATACATAAATGTCAACAGCAGCAAGGCCAGGCCCTCTGTAGAAAGTGAAATGAAGTACCAGGGGCTGGTTCACCAGGCTAGACAGGAAAACCCAGTGAACCCTGGTGCACCAAACTGGCTCAGCCAGCTCAGGGACCCACAGCAATGGAGAACATTATATTCAGCTGATAAGGGCACAAGCCTCGCCACAGGCAGGTCTCCAGGCACTCGGAGCGGGCGATAAGTGTTCATTTGCACCACTTGACAAGTTTTTTTTCATAGCGCCGGCCAATCAGAAAGGAGCAGCACTGATAGTGAGGACAAGCACGAGATGAAGATGACGCAGAATCAGATAGAGGATGAGCGCTGACTAATCATCAACTGGGAGAGATGAGAGGCCTTGTGCGGGCTCACGTCTCCTGTCAAGACTGCAAGGGAGCATACTAGCTACCATCTGGAATAGTGGTGGGTATTGGCAAGGACTTCACGATACGACACGTATCACGATACATATACCACGATACGATTCTATCACAATACATTGCGATACTGGGTATATTGCGATATATTGCGATATTCTACATTGTTCAGTGAAAATGTCAAAATAGAGCTAAATTATCAGTTGCTATTTACAGTCTAGATAGTCTCACATCTTATCAAAACTTAATTAAATCAACATAACTCAGAGTTACTGAACTCAATATAACAGAAAAACATAAAGTGCATAGGATTGGAGTCAGAAATTGATATAGTATATTGTGAAAATTAGTATCACGATATTGATGTTTAAAACGATACAGTGTATTGCGATACAATATATTGCGATACGATATATTACAATATTTTTTGCACACCCCTAATCTGGAAGCACGTGCACACACACCCACAGAGTAAGAGGGGGACTTGTACTAGCTGGCATCTGGAAGCACACATGGACAAACACACAGGAGTGTAGAGAGCCCCTCTAAGCCCTCTTTGGGACAGTGAGCATCTGGTTGCTGGGAGAGACGCTGCCAGGCTAGACCGTGAGCTCATGTACACAATGGCTCTTGTGAAATCAACAGTCTTGGTTGCCATGGCAAATGAGCTGCAAGTCAGCCATAGTAAAATCCTCTGCAGGTGCGCATGGGGCTTCTGTTACCTGTGGTCGTGGGTGTGGTGTCACCTTGCCATGACTCACCCAAGTCTCTGTGTGTGTTAATAGCACCAGAAGAGAAGATGGCACTCATCTCACACAACAATGTGAGGTCTAATTATGTGTGTTACTAGTGCTTGTGTGCACATGTGCCTGTGTGTGTGTGTGTGTGTGTGTGTGTGTGAGCGAGCAGGTGTGAGCTTACCGGGTCAGCATCCTGTCCAGCTGTGTGCGTTCGTCTTCAGTGTAGCCAGGCCAGTCCCTCTGCACCTCGCGGTAGATAAAGTCCTTCAGGGAGTACGAGTTGTCCTTTGGGTTCAGATTTGCCACCTGCCACAACACACACAGATGCAAAACGTTACGGACGCAGGCAAGGCCTTTCGCTTTCAGCCACTGGAGGAAGGACATACGGTAGCTGTTCTGGCTTCAGCATCAGGCTTGGATTGATGAACACAAACACAGCTTAAGATGAGCGGTATTATAGCCTCTTTCTGATAGTGCTAATACTGAGGTCCCCATTCTTATTCATCATCACTACCCCTCTCTTTCAGAGGCTTGTGTGACCTTTGACCTGACACTAGGCCAAGTCTTCAGTTTCATGTTGAGGGTATTTTTGCCATATGCCCACTCAGGGGACAGCAGCAGTCCTTATTACCAACACACACACACACACACACACACACACACACACACACACACACACAGAGCACCTTCACTCTGACGCGCCCAGCTGTCATTACCGTTCTGGGCAACTCCCAGACACGTATAGTCAAAACACCAGTATTACCATAACGAGCCACCGGCCAGCAAAGCTCAGGGCAGGACAGCCACTAGTGGACCCACACACACACACACACACACACACATTCCACAGAAAGTCCCTGGAACTTTCACAAATATTTTACTGACACCAGACATGTCTAAATGCTGCCCCATGCCACTAGGCGTTTCCAAAATTTCCTGGCAAGATATCCAGTGTCAATATGGAGATGTAAAAGACATTAGAGCAGAAAACACTAATTCACAGATGTAAAAACACACGATATCCTGCATGCATGTGCACACACACACACACACACGAGAGGAGAGAGTAGAGAAGACAAAAAAAAAAAAAAAAAAAAAAAAAGACTAAAAATAGACGCAGGGTGCTGGCAAGCGATGGCTATCGAGTTTCCCCCTCCAATCCGTCCATGGTTTCAGATTCCTCCAACCCCCCTTTACTTTCCCAAACAAGGCAAACAAAATAAAACACAGCTCATTTGTCACCCACTGCACAGACACGAGCCTACACACAGAATGCCACAGTGGTCTCAACCCAAAAAGGAAGCATAATGACGGCCTCCGTCAAAACACAATCGATTAAAACCACATTTCCTTTGCCCAGCGAGTGCCCACGGCTTGCTGTTCCAAATCAAGACCTGTTTGCAGAAGAGGTGCACACACACAGATTTCAACACTGAACCTGGAATCAAGCGTATTGTGTAATGCTGCAAGTGACAGGGCAGAGGAGCCCGTGTCAGCGGATCAAATTCCACCATCTTACGAATTTAAGTTAGTGGCGTCCTGCAAGCACAGGCATCGGTCTCTGGTCTGTGCCTGGGCACGGCCATCGCGTCCGTAACACTAGAACTGGCCCAGAGTGCCTCAGTCTGTGCAGCTTGCAGACCTTCTGTGTTTGGTATGCACATGTTTTTGTGTGTGTGTGTGCGTGTGTGTTCCATACAGCTGGAACGGGTTGCTTGGCTAAATGAAGTGTATTTAAGGACACACACGGACCCAAAACCAAACTTGGCCACGCAAATCCCTGAACAAGCCAGCATTGTGCGCTCAACCACCCACACACACACACACACACACACACTAAAGTACATTAACAATGTTCCCCAAGCCATGTGCTCTGTGTTGGTGTGCAACCCTCCCCTTCCTCCTTTTTTCACAAAAATGAACTACATTTTCAGCGTGCGTGTTTGTATAGATTCCAGAGACAAGATCTGCATGTGACAACTGTATGTGTGTGGTAGGAGCATGGGTGAATGGTTTCATGTATCGTTCTTAACTCATCCCGTGCAGAGTGTTTAGAAAGAGCGTGAGCATATGCTTTAATGTATACGTCTTAACTCATCCCGTGGCCTTGATTAGGGGGTGAATGCAGGCCTTTGTGTGCTTACAACCTAGCTGTGCTGAAGGATCTCACACAGCCTTAAGTCACACACACTCTTGTGTATGCCTTCATCTGCGGTGATTAGCTCCAACATGCTTCAAGGCAAGCTGTAAAGTGCGAGTGGTGAAAGTGACCCTTGAAGGGAGCAAAACAGACAAGACAGGCCACTGAACGGCACAGTCCTGATTGCCAGCACCACCCTTAAAACAAGTGTACAACCTGAGGGCATTATTAGTTCTTATGGTACACGAGCAACCTCACCATCACACACACACACACACTCACCAGAGCCATTATAAGCAGGACATCATGCAGAAAACACACCTCAGTGTTCAAGACAGGAACTTGGCAGCGCTGCCCATCTTGTTTCTCTGGCTGTGAAGTTATGCAGCAGTGCAAGTCACGCGTAAAGACTTCCGACAGCCAGCTTGTGTGCAGTGTGCCGTCATTAGCAGGACTTCCTTGGCACCGTTTTCCTGGACTCTTACCTTTCGCCCTCTCTGCCAGGCCTAGGGGACTCAAGCTCCTCTAACACACCATGCCCTTCTCCTCTCCATCCACACTTCACCTCTGTTCCAATTCCTCTCCTACCCCAAGAACCCCCTCCACTCCTTCACTCCTCATTTCCCCCCTCCGCTTTGAAGCACAGAGGCTATGCCTGCCGTATGAAATGTACTAATAAACCTGACTCAACAACCCCAACCCCCCTCCCCGAACCATGCCATCCTGCTCACCTGCTGCAGGGTGCTGCCCAGCGAGTTGCGGTCCTTCTGGCTGACGCCGTCCCTCTGCAGGCGGGCCAGCACCTCCAGCTTCTTGTAGGAGCGCAGCGCCAGCAGGTGGACCACGCGGTCCCTGTACGAGCGCTGCGCCACTGGGTTGTTGGTCAGGCACTTGCGGATGGTGCTCGCCGGGTTGATGGGCGTGGAGCGCTTGCGCTCGGGCACTGGGTCTGGGGCGGAGGGCGCCGGCTTACGCACCTGAACGGTTTTGCCTGGCAGAGGGAGAGACACACACACATAAAAGTGGAAGGTTACTGGTGGGCAATGAAGTGCAGTTGGAGGCGTTATCGGCGCCGGATCTGTGTCATCTAAACGATTTGTTGTGCACATGTGCGGGACATATACGCCATGTAAAATCAAGCCGTTCAAGAGCAACTTTAGAATTAATAGTTCATTTTGTGCAAGCTGATGACGTCTCTGACTTATGGACGCATATGGATTTAAAAACACTAAAAGGGTTAGTAGCCCTACAAATTGACAATGTCCGACATCGCTTTCCAGTGTCTAATCGCCAGTAACAATTTAAACCATAACAAATGTAATTAAATAGACTGAAAATAGACAGGCAGTTGATTTGTTTTGCCGTCAGCACCGTAGCTTATGTCTGGTACAGATCAAGTGGGCAACGTAATTTGTGCATGTGCAGAACAAGTCAGGGAAGCTTTACAGGTCAGGTTTAGACAGGAATATTAACCATAGTACAGGAACAAACTTGCTCATTTCGTGACCTCTCTGAAGCAGGTGTAATTAAATAAACACATTGAACACATTTCCCTATTGTAGCTGTAGGTGGAACACACTGCTACCTCTGGGAGCGCTTTGACAATTAATTGCCATGCAGGTGTAAATGAAAAGGGTAACAATAAATCACTGAAGGTGCTGAAATCATAATGAAGAAATAAAATGCTAAGCTCTCTGGAGTCTGAACAACAATAACAGGATTTCGGAACTTGATGGATGGCGTGCACGCTTGTGTGTATGGCGAATGAGAGCAAGCGAGTGCGAGAGAGAGAGAGCGAGAGCGAGAAAAGGAGAGAGAAAGGGGTGTATGCACTGCTGGGTGGAGGGGGGGGCGGAAGCCCTTCCTGGTCTTCCTGGGGGGAAGTCTTCCTGGGAGCTAGAAGCTGTGACTGCTAAGCTGGTGATCCGAGACACCTGAAGAGACTGGTGACTGAGCTCACTGGTTTCCACTCACGGTGCAGGTGTGCCTTACAGCCAGACCTCAGCAGACAGACAGACAGACGCTCGCTCTGCCACACGCTCAACCGGCACATGACATAAGAGGGGATCTCAAGACACAGGATGAGATTCCTCGGCAGTGAAAGGAACACAATCTCCTTTCCTTTCTCAGCCCCTCTTCTATGCTAGTTATTCAACACACCAGGAGTTCCTTGCGGCCTTGTTAGCACTGTGACTTGGCTAACATACTTCTGTGTTCACGTTAGCTGTTATGAAATTCAAAAGCTCTTTAATGGATTAAGGGCACAAAACAGACATACCTCTCCATGACAAGAGCTGACCCCATGACAAGAGCTGACCCACTACACAAGATGCAAAAAAGCCCCTCCTTCCTTCCTCCCTCACTCTCTCACACACAGACACACACGGTTTCTGCCGTCTCACTGCCCAGAAAGCAGGTGAATCTCTTATGTCATATGCCTTAATGCCCTTAAGCAGAGACACAACACAGCCCGAGGCGTTGGAACCTCAAACACCAGGGATGTTTATAGATAACGCTAGTGAGCTGCTTCCCTTTCTCTTCCTCTCTCTCGCTATCTGCCCCTCCCTCTCCTGTGTCTCTTTAAACAGGGCCTCCTAGCCGACCTCAGTGTGGCCCAAGCGAGCGAGAAGATCTGCACATGTCCCCGCACATGGTGCTCACGTTAACCACCACAGAACGCAGTGTTTTGTCTTTTTGTAGATAGAGCGCCCCGAGCATGTGGAATTACTGATTACCAGAGAGAGAGACAGAGAGAGAGAGAGAGAGAGAGAGAGAGAGACAGAGAGACAGAGAGACAGAGAATGTTAGAGCCCTAAGGGACAACATCACTTCTCCTGGTTTAATTCTGGTACGTGGCACAAGCCCAGACCTGAGCTCCCGAGAACTGGCGTCTCCTTCCCTGCCCCCAACCACTTTTCTCTCACTCGCTCACAATTTTCTCTCAGGCTTTTCTCCCCTCTACCCCCCTCACCAACCCCCCCCCTCTCTCTCACTACTGCTTAATGCAAAGCCCCAAGAGGGAGGAACAGATTAGGGGATGAGTAACTGACTTTTCTCGTTTTCACATACACCATCAGACTGCAGTGGAAGGTGTGCATGTGTAGGGGTGTGTGTGTGTGTGTGTGTGTCAGGGATGGAAATTTGTACCAAACACAGCTTAAATGCTGGTAAAATATTAAAGTTACTGGTAGATTTCGGGCACAAAATAATAATTTACTTGCTGCCTGGCTGGTGAATTTTGCCATTTATTTGTCAGTGGCTGGTAAAGGTTCACATTTTGCAAACTTAACTTCAACCCCTGCGTGTGTGTGCGCGTGGTGTGCACGCGCATACGGCACATGCAATCTTCCAGGTGCAGCAAGTGAAACTGTAAAGCGCAGCTGTGCGATTTGGCCCAATGAGCACCGGGCTCCTGCTCACTAAAACCCAGCTAGGAAGCCCCAGAGGACAGATAATTAACGAGCAACAGACACAGAGGCAAAGGCTCGCAAGTGCATTTCTAAAACCACAACTTACTGCTGTGACTGTGCAACTGCTTTTTCTATACGCAAGGACATACATGTATATCTGGTGTGTATTTGGAACTTAATCCACCTCCAACTAACAAATTGACTTCTTATTTGACTTTGGACGGAAACCCAGCTACTGACAGAGCAAGACAGAAAGTGCGACATAGGGGGGAAGGGGGGGGGGGGGGAGAGAGAAAGAAATGGGTGCTTGCATTCTTTTGTCTAAACAGCGTCTTGACTCAGAGGCATGGCCGTGTGGGAGAGACGGCGCCACCGCCACACATTTTTCACCGCACGGAGCAGTTTAACGCGAGGTGATCTACTGGCTATTTACGTTTATAGCCTCGGCTCTGACCCACGCGCAAATTACCGCTTAGTTCCAGCACTTTTCCTATCCAAACACACACACAGGCATCCACTAAAAATACCTCAAGCAGGTGAGATACTCAGGCAGGCCCATAAGACACAGTGAAACAAAGAGCTACCCCTACAATGCAAAACAATTGCAGAGGCCTGTGACAGCTTAGCAACAGTGCAGAGCTCTCAGTTTCATATCTCTCTCAGAGACGGGTGGGGGGGGGGGGAGGGGTCAGTGAGACTGAGATCAACAGTCAGAGGCGGAGGAAAGGTAAGCAGGAGAGATCACTTCAGTTTAACAGGATTAGCTTTCACTCTCCCCATCTCACTGACCTTAATCTCACACACCAGTTTTAAGACAACTTCCTAGCACTGTCTATACATGGGAATGTCTGAGCCTGTGTGTGTGTGTGTGTGCGTGCGTCCTCACAGCTATCTGTATGCAAATAAACACCTCAGATGGATTTCTGTACTGGATGGGCAAGTCTACGGATACCGCGGGCACTGCTGACATATAAATTCCAGCGCTGCTGGCTTGCGTCCAGTGAGGAACGAAACGGCCAGGGCCCTCAGCCCAGCGGAGAGAGAAATAAGGCACACGTTTTTGGCCAGCCCAAGAGACGGGTGGGCAGCTGCAGCACTGCGGTGGCCAGGGTGGATCCAGAGGCTTTGTGTGTGTGTGTGTGTGTGTGTGTGTGTGTGTGTGTGTGTGGAGCCAAACTAATTCAAACCAATACCAGGCAAGGGGCTACAGGAGCTGCATTGGGAAAAGCCATCCCCTAGGGCAGAGATACATAGTGTGTGTGTGTGTGTGTGGTGAAGGTGTTGTGATTTAGACAAAGACAGGCTCTGGCTATTTGTAAGCGGTAATGGGGGGTAGGGATGGTTTGTGGAAAGTGGCTTCAGGGAGTGGTGTGTGTGTGTGAGAGAGAGCAGGTGAATGGAAAAGAAGCATTTCATTGTGTTGTGCAATAATGTGTTTTTGTTCCTTGCCTGGGTATGCCTGTGTGTGTGTGTGTGTGCGTATGTGTGTGTGTGCTGAGTCTGGTACCTCTGAACTGGCTGCCCGGCTTGATGACCTTAGTGCTCTTCTTGCGCGAGTCCTCCTCGACCTGCGTCATACGTTCGCGGGTCACCTGATAGGACTCGCTGGTGGCACACACGGTGATCTTGTCCTGTATCGTGCCCAGTGACGCCAGGTGCGGAGCGCCAGCGCTAGGGAGGGGAAAGCAGACAGACCAGTATGCCAAATTAATTAAGAACACTTAAAAACCCAGAGGTGGACATGCTTGTGAGCATCCATGTCACCCATGCTTCTGTCTTTAATGAGTAATCCGACTGGGCAGAGTATATTTTTAGACCTAAAGTCCGCCACTAGTCCGTCTTGACACTAGGCTTGCGGTCAGCCACATCCATCCGTGCCGTCACCGACCACAGACATCTACACGCGTTTTGCATGACAAATCAGGACTGCAAAAATACGGGTCTGCATTCATTTCAACCTAAAAAGCAGCCCCTGACTAGCCGAGCACACACAACAAAAGCCGTGAGAAGGCCTGTTGTGACGCGTCATATCTACCCGCAGCCAGGACAAGACGTCACTCCGTTCCCACTGCCCGGTGCTCTACAAGCTTTGTTGGAGCAGATATGCATCATGCACAGCGTCCTGTATTGTTTTCATATTAGGATATTTCCCCCACATGCTTTTCAGCTGCATGCAGTAGACTGGATGAGACACTCTGATGCCGCCCCCCCCCCCAAAAAGTCACATGACTTGGGACATTTTTGCTGTCGCAATCACCAATACACACTGATGGCATTGCTCAAGCTCAGCCTGGGTGGGAACAGGTGTGTGGCTGTTAGGTGTGGACTACCACAGGCCTGCAGGGCTCAGGACAGGTTTATGGTTTGGTTTACTACAACAGCCCTTGTGATGGGACGCTGTGCTGGTTTGGCTGTGGGTGTGCAGTGCAGGTGTGCTGCATCTGAGACAAGAGAAGCCACAGGTGTGCATGTCTGCGTGTTCAAGGCTGGGCTGGTGTGGGAGTAGTGATTGTACCTGGACATGTACTGCTGGATGCACTCGAAGCTGCCCTGAGGGTTGTCTTTGCCAACATTTGATAGGTAGAAATCAAAGTTATGAGTGCTGTCAGGGGCGTCCGTCCGGGGGATCTTGATACGCTGCAAGAACAAAAGCCAGGTCATACACTAGTCAGCAAACACATATAGTTATACTGTGGCTTTGAAAGGTGATATGCTTTTCCATCCAGTCAGAAAGGTATGAACACAGATGGCATGTGTGCATTTGTGACCAAACACATGTGGTCCTTCAGTGGTCATACATGCGGGGCTACTGTGTGTGTGTGTGTGTGTGTGTGTGTGTGTGTGTGTGTACCCACACTTATGGTCATATATGGTACTAACTTGAGTAAGTGTTTATGGGCATAGGGGTGGTGCTAGTCTATGGTGGGGATGGGGGTGATGTATACTTGCAGTCATATGCGGGGAGGCTGCGTTTGACCGATATTGTTTGTGAGGGTCTTCCAGCCTATCTGCTTGCTTTAGTATTTATAGCCGTTCCTGGGCTGAACTCATGCTGGGGTTCAAAGAGCAGCCAGCCACTTTCACATGAGTGTGGGTGTGTGTGTGCCAGTACTGTGTGTGTGTGTGTGTGTGTGTGTGTGTGTGTGTGTGTGTGTGTGTGTGTGTGTGTGTGTGTGTGTGTGGGTGGGGGTGGTGGTGTTGTGTTTTCAGTGGCTCAGAGTCGTCCCACAGGTCACCATAAATAGGCCCTCCTCTCAGTTGACACACACGACTCCATTAGGCCCACACAGAGTTCTTTAACCTGTGCCTCGCAAGTTTGTGATGCAAACAAATTAGTTGGCTGACAGGTTATCTTCCTAAGTGGACCCAACAGTAAGCAGCCATGCAATTGCAATAATCCCCGATTTCCTTATCTTACCACTATGAGCTTGGCTGCTACTGGCTGCTACTGCTACTTTTTTTGTCACAGTTCCTCAGATGAGACTCACAGAGGATCAGTGTGTACCGTCCACTTCACTCTCATATGCAACAGGACAGCACCCACATGAGATGAATCAGCTGGCCCCTTGCAGGTCTTCTTCAGAAGGGAAAGGGCTAGTGTGTGTGCGCGCATGTGTGTGCACACACACAGACTGGTAGTGTGAGAATGACTCAGCTTAAGTCCACTGCAGCAGAGTACTGAGTCCACACTCGGCACTCTATGTACAGGTGGCATTAATTTGATCTCAGGCTTACAGTCAGAAGTGGAAATTATCTTTTAATGATGCAGGCTACACATCTACTAGCCACAAATAAACAAACTGTGAAATGTACCAACAACTAAAAAGCAAATCAATTGTGTATTAAATCTAT
This sequence comes from Coilia nasus, assembly GCA_027475355.1. Classification (NCBI taxonomy): domain Eukaryota; kingdom Metazoa; phylum Chordata; class Actinopteri; order Clupeiformes; family Engraulidae; genus Coilia; species Coilia nasus. Next base: position 4,631,093 of record CM050209.1, read on the forward strand.
CAGACACTTTTACCTTTTACTTTTATCATCTGGCTGGTGCCAATCTCCACCCCTGCTTACTGTGCACCGACACACACATGCACTGGAATGAGTTGGAATGATGTGACAACATGCCAACATGGTTTTTAAAAGTAGAGTGCACATACACCAAAGTGCCACTGGCTACACCTCGAGGCATTTCACTGAGTTACTGAGAACACCCAGGGAGAAGTTCCGATAACTGACTAACAGTTACAATTTCTCAACAACACTTCCCTGGTACTCTAAGCAGGTGTGGTGTTGACAAAACGTTGCTTACCCCTTGAAGTCCCTGGAAATGTATAGTTGGATGCGAGGACGGTACATTCTGAAAGACAAAAGAAAAAAAAAAGAAGACAGCATGAGAAACTGTGTGAAAGGTAGCCTAAATGCAAATTTATTTGTGCACACAGATAGGGCGACACAGCTTTGTAGCGTCAACTCTAATGTTCAGAGCAGGAGGGCTAGCTTGACATTTCTAATAATGAAAATTTGCTTATGGAAGTGGCTGATGCTCTGGTGGGGCAACAATCCTTTAGTGTAAATCTGCCTGCTGCACTGACAAAGTGGCATTCAACGATCAGTCAACGCCTGTCGCGCAATAATCCTCCGACTGAGCCTACTCTTGTCTATGTGGCCTTTAAAAGCCAGCCAATGGCTTCAGGTGAACACATACCAGCAATGTTCCAGCCACACACACACACTGGCAAGTGAGAGCTGGAGAGAGTCCATGGTAAAACAAGTCACTTTCCCCTCGACTGAGGAATGTAAAATTAGCTTTGACACAGCTTCTCCCCACACACACACACACACCAGCACAGCTGGGAGACAACTTCCTAACAAATGTCAGCAGACAAACAAGCCAATGCAGTAATTGTGTGTGGGCAAAGGGGAGGCGTGGGACCCTGTGGCTGAGATTGACAGGCTAATGCAATAAACACATTTACTACGTTTACTACATTATTAAAGTCACTTTTTTTTTTTTAACATAAAGGGCCTGGCTTGGATTTTTTCTTATGCCTGACACTGCTGGCTTTATAGTTCTGACGGTGCAGTGCGGCTTCAAAAGCATTCCACTAAGGTGAAGATAAGTTTCACACAACTGTCTCAAGTTAAATCCATGGAGGAATCTGAGACAGTTTAAACATCCTAGCAGGTGACCTAAGAGTCTCCCCAGAGTGCTATGAGCATGAGGTGTGGCCTATTCTATCTGTGCATTTCACCGCAACACAGAAACCAGTGGGACATCCAGTAGCCAATCAGACAGCACAGAACTTCAACAGGCACATGCATTTGTAGCGAGTTCTGCCTACACACATATACTGTTGATTGTGCATTCCCTCTTTGGTCCCACCTTGTCTCATTGCCAGATAGATTAACAATGATTAACTGGCAGGGTGGGCTGGAGGCGGGGCTGGGGATAGAGTTAGCACTCAAACACAGCACAGACTACTGTAAACACACACACACACCATGCAGGGGCCAGAGCCAAGTGCATACACATACACACACACAACCCTGCTAGGCAGTCATAAACTTTCAAAAGCCAAATGCAGTACAGCTGACAATGCATGTGTACAAAACACACTAATGCACCGACATAATCTACAATTGTTCACTTACACGGGGGACAGCTACAAAGACAGGCACACAGCACAGTTCAATAATGGCTTTGAAAAATCAGGTTTGGTCATAAACTGTGAAAACAGGCTACCTAAACAGACTGTTAGTCCTCAAGCTGACACACAACATCAGATACAATGCCATCATTTGGTTGTCACGTATTTTGACGCTCATTTCTTTGGAAATATGCCAAAACTAGATAAGTTTCCTGTTACAAGTCTGCTCTGGGTTGGAGAACATGTTGACACAATGTGCAAGCTAAAGAGATAGTAACAAGCATGTGCACCATTATCTGAAACACACTAGACCTACATGTCAAACTTACAAGAACTGCCATTTCAGCAAGTGTACAGGCAACTGGTTTGCAAGCTGATCAGGCCATTCCCTAAGGAGTTCTGTGATCTAGAGTAGTCACCTCTACAATAACGTAAAAGTTTCAGAGTGCAACACCAGCATCTGCAAAACCACAAAACAGCAGTGAATGTTATCAAACCTTGGCCCTTTTGCTGTTAGCATGGTTTGCTAAGATTTTGAATGCTGTTTACATAGCTAACTGCATAGTTTCAGTTGTATAAATTATTATTTTTTTAATTAAAATCTTACAGGTACTTCAATGCAGTCATTGCTGCTACACTGTCTGCAAACTGTGGTGTTAAGAGAGAGACCATCAAAAGTCCAAAGAAAATGACAACCTGGCATTCCCTTTCAAAGGCCAATGCACATACTTTGCATGCTGTTAAAATCTATTCAATCCCAAGTGACGTGGTTAAGAGCAAAGTCTTTCCTTATATTTTGACCTGACTGAAATCAGATTACGAGTCCTATTCATACTCTACTCAGGCTTCAACATTTTTCTCCCCCTCTGTACTCACCAGTTTACTTGAGGTTCAACAAATTATGGCCACACTAAACATCGTCAGTTCCCTTCTCTGATAAATAAGATACAATTTGCGCATGTTCACCTTATAGTTACAAAATTAGAATCTGACAAAACATACTTTCCCGTAGACCCAACATACAGGTAAAACGGTAACACGGACCATAAGGTTAGTAGGTATTAAAAAACAGATACAACGTCGCTTCAAGCACCTTGATTCTCGGGTTTGGTTTTATGGCTATTTATTTGCTGTGAGCCTGTTATGTATAACCATCCAACTATGGCAGTAGCTTTAAGCCAAATGCATGACACGTACTAAGCTACATTTACTGAGACTAGAGGGGGGCAAACTGTTCGACGAGTACATTCGCATTACTTTTAGACTTGAATCTTTTAATACCGTTTGACCGCTAACCTAATTAAAAAGGCTAACAGACCAAACTATGTGCCAAAGTCAAGCCATTTCGTGTTTTACACTTTAAGGTTATGCATATGGAATTATAATCCAAATGTTTCAAAATTCTGTGCTGACGTAAGGCGTGATATTTAAACATCCTGAGCAATAAACTGTAGAAAAATCTAACATAGGTGAAAATATGCTACTACTGGACTGTGACGGATTTAACTTTCACGATGACCAAAACTGAGAGCAAACACTATAACTAACGGTACGTAGCAAGCTATTCATGTCGGATAGCTGCTGTAATGTTAGCCAATTTTCTACACCAGCGAGATCAGCTGGCTGGCAACACTAGCTAGCCAATGCTACGATTAAGGGAAACTTCCACTGACAGCCAGTTATCAATATAGCAACAAGAACATATCCAATCAAATTTCACATGGGTGTCCGAATATTCCTGACAGTCTTGCAATTATATGCAACTTGATGTGCTGATAAGACTGCTCGCTTCTTGGCACGCCGAATACCCAAGTCATCTTACTTTAGCACAGTAGCCACTAGCCAGTTAGCTTGGTCAACGTCAACCTAGCGTCACCACAGGCACGCTTCCGAACTAACCAACCAATCTAGGTACTTGCATACGATGGTTAACTTTGTAGAGTGAATTTGAAACTTTGCTTGCCTTGTAGCCTACAGGGATCTGTGCATATTTAGCTCTACAGCTAGCCAGTTCGCTAAGCGACTGCAATAAATGCATTTGTCACCAATTTTCTCTAGTTACATTTTAGGAGGCTGTTTTCGAACAGAGAAAGTAATCGATCCGCCATCATTTATGTTAACTGTTCTTCTGCTGACGTTACCTGCCTAACGATGGTTTAAAAATTCGCTGTTTTTGGACAGTCAGTAAAACCAGTGGTCAAGCTGCCACGTTGTTAGCTCGTTAAAGTTGCTGATAAAAATATTTAAACGCCACGGCTTTAAATGCAACTGTTAGCAACTTACCTTATACAAAGTATTAGGGCTAGTGCGCTGGCTACACGCCAGAGGAACCCAAACCTATTAGGTCTGTAAAAGTCTTTATGCGAAAGGGCATCAATATGATACATCTGACACACGGCCAGGGAAAGTATCTTACTGGTTTAATCCGAAAACACAGTTAACGTTACGAGAAAAAAATACATAATGGCACTAGCATAGAATCTTACCACAATGTCGTGTTGGCTTAACGTATGTGCTACTGCTTAGCTTTTAAAGTGGAAGGGCTGGATGGCAAGTAATTTAATTGTCCCAGTTAGTTCATAGCCTACTGCGATCATTTCATAATCGTCAAAATAAACGTAATACGGTCTAATTTGATGTGGTTTTATTGTAAAAGAGTCCCACTATTCAACCCCAATCAACAAACTGCGTGGCAAATATCTTCACTCCAGACCAGAAACTTCCGAAAAGTGTAAATAACAGATTACCACACGTAGTCGTGCCTTTTCGTTCAACTTACCTTACAGTTTTGGTAGTTTTCTAGCGCTCTTATGGCTGTCTCCGTCAATTTTACGTGCAATACTGTGATTCTGCCCGCATTCCGTCGGCTACAATTCAGTCCGTACCTCCCATCCTCGGAGAGAGCCGCCATCTTTACCAGCCTTCCACCATAGTCCCTCTGACGATTGGGCATATACTGAACAACCCTGCTTCGCCGGGACAGTGGAGGGAGGGACTCCCAAATGGGTTAGTTCTAAAGCTGAGAGCCTGATTGGTCTCCCATTTTTACCTACCTTCCCTTTAAATCCTATGAAATGTATAACAACTTTACAGTACTGTCTGTGTAAGTAGTGTACGTACAAATGAACATTTAACAAACTAACTACCTTTGCAGGCGCGTGCCGATTGCTGACAATGCCGCGTACTTGTTTGCGGTTTGACAATACACGTGCACGTAATAATCAGCTGTGAGACTGGTGTTTACGTCATAGAACATCACAGAAATCGAAGTGAATGTGCATCAGTAGGCCTGGGTTACTTATCTATAATAGCCGACTACAAACAAGTGTTGCCTAACAACCAAATGTAAGATTTTTTTTATTTACTGTAAAATTAAATATATATATACCATGAAGGTTGTTACACGTTTTTTGTATAAAATACATAATTGTTGTACTTGTCGGTAGCAAATACCAAAGAGCTGTTTTGTCTGGGTACCCTGGAGTGGGCTACAATTAATCCAGTTAATCAGTCTTATCTCAGTGGCCAGAGTGGTTGTCAGTGTTCTGGAGTGGTGTAACCTAGGGTGGGTGTGGGACAGCCTGTGTGAATCCAGTAGATTATACAGAGGATGCCACACCCATACTAACAGTGTATTGAAACAGAGTTTACAGATGGGATAATCCTCTCACACAGATGCATATGCAGACTGACATGTGACAAAGCAGGTGACAACACATTTAGTAAGAATGCTTTAAAATCGTGTGTGTGTGTGTGCATTTATGCAAACATCTCTGTAAAGTCCGGGGTCTTTAGTGGCTCTTGCTCTTGTGGCATGCATGCTACTGACAGATCCCCTGAGAAACAATGGCCCTGAAAGCAAGACTGTTTCTGGCACGCCAAGCCTCCTCTATATGGGCCCAGCATTTCCTTCTCCTCTCAGACCCGGCCGTGTGTTGACACAAGTGCTCATTGTGGCCTGCTCAGTGCGCAGAGTGTGAGTGTGGGCGCAGCCAAACGTTTGGCTGGCCTGGCTGCTTTTCACGCAGCCTGTTGCTGCTAACACACAATAAAGAATGGACAGGATTGTACTGATGCATTTGGCAGCCATTGTGTGACACGCGAGTCATAGCCAGCACATTAGAAGAGCAGGATCTGAAGACTGGAAGAGAGAGAGAAATAGAGAGAACCAGCGTCTTTGGTCATTAAAGAGGAAGACATGTTTCAAGGCGGCTGAAATTAAGGGGGAATCTCATGAGGAAAAAAATACAATAACCTGATAAACTCTTGATCACTCTGATCAACCCAGCACTATTTCTCTACTTACAGTAGGCTATATGTCTGGGGTATGTGCAAAAAGGATGTCATGTTGTTTATTTATTTACTGATGCCCGTCCTCCACAGTTGTCCGCAGTTTACACTCAGTAACTAAATTAACATGTTCATCCTGTTTAAATGGTGGGCTAAGTTCAAAGACATGCCCTGCGTCCGAAACCTTAGTAGGCACTGCGTTCTATGCAGTGCTTACCACTCGACCGTTACAGTAGTAGCTTCTACGTAGCAAACTAGCCAGTAGCAGGTACAATTCGGACGTACTTGGAAGTTTTTGGTTCTTCTTCTACGGTTTTCAACCTCCCGGTGACTTCTGGGATAGCGTAGTGTAGTTCGCTTGCACACTGCAAAATACTACCAGAAATAGCAAGCCATCCGGGTACTTTAGGCCCGGCTTCGCCTACTACTGAAAGCTTACTAAGGTATTCGGATGTTCTAGGTCGTGGCTTCCTCATTTTTGGCTACTATGCAGGCGGCTAGTAAGGGTATTCGGATGCAGGGATTGTCTTTTAGAGCCAGAAGTGGCTCATACATGAAATATATAACCACCAAGTTATTATGTGGTATGTGGGAACACTAAGCCAACCCGCTCACATTATACTGAATACTGCAATGAATTAAGATTTTGTCTTGTCTCTAAATATTTTTTTGGGTTTGACTGTAGACTTAGCCTTTTGTCCATCACTTTAATTATGGTGACTTTATGTGAAGAGATTTTGGCATTAGTTACCTCAAATTATTTGTTCTGGCAGCGAACATTGTTAAACATTTATGACTAATGTCATTTTTTCATTTGACAGTCCAGTGTTTCCTTCCTGACTCCCAATTAAAAGTCATTGAGTTATCTTTCCCATCACCATGGTAAAAATGTCTACGCTTCTCAGGTTTACTGGCATACAGACTCTTTGGCGACATACCTGTGACGCTGGGCATGCGATCAGTTAGAGGAGGGCACTGGCTTCCCATGTGTGTCAGGAACACATGGCAGTGAGGCCGGAAGGACAGGGCCATGAGACAGTGAGAAAAGCAACAGCTGAAGGCTATGTACAGACAATCTGTAGAGTAGACCATAGCTACTGTTTTAGATCGACACCACAAATGATAGTTAGAAGGGCAAATACTTAATAGTGATGGGATGGTTGTTAAAAACTTTCACTTCTGAGATACTTACTGTGGGGACACAATAATTTGTCAAAATCTCAAACAGGCAATGTATGAAAAAATTGGTGGGGACAAATGAGCTAATCTGAAAATTGATTGGACATGTCCCTATCATCCATGCCATAAATTCTATCCATGCATGGTTGGCATTACAAATGCTAATATTTGTCATACTTATTGACAAGTGATTGACCCTGTGCTAAAGAGACAAAGAGGACTGGTTTTACAGTGTGTGATCGATACACATATTCAGGGTGCCTAAATTAAGCAATTAAAAATGTTCCACCAACAATATTGGCACCATCCTCAATCAGGATTTTACCCAGAACCTCATTCATTGCTTTGGACATGGTGCATCAACTCTCTTGGCAGCCTGTATGGGGATGTTTTTGTGTGTGCTGTGCATGTTTCCTTCTTATCAGTGCTGGTGGTGGGAGTGGGTGGCATGCCAGGTGACATGCCCTTCTTGAGAGGGCATACGCCACAGTTCAGGGCACAGTCACTCTGTGTGAGGGGGGACAAAAAAACAGTGCAAAGTGAAATAGTGAGAACACCCTGCCCCAAACTGTGCGTCTCTGCTGTATCTAAAGTACACCCAGTCTGCTCCCAGTGCTGAGTGTGTTGTCCTGTGTGCTACACATGTGAACCAGTTGTCCTGTGTGCTCCACATTGTCTTTGTTCATGCTCACTTTCCCTCTTTTTTTAATGTCTTCCTTGACATTTCATTCTTTTTAATGTCTTCCGTGGCATTTCACACCCCCCACACCCAGCCTTCTCTTTATGTTTCCTGTGTGTGTGTGTTTTTCCTGGTATTTAAAGACCTTGAAATGGCAGTGAGGGTTAATAATTGAGCCGGCTGCTAAAAGCAGGCATTTGCTCCGGTCACTCTTATCACACAGAGCCAACCAGCCCGTTTGGGTCATATCACGGATCTGACATTAATCGCGTGCGAAACACCAGGTCTACAGAAAAAGGATACACTTCACACAGACCCTTGTAGATGTCAACTTTTTTTCTGCTTTAGCACAAAGACATCAAGACCCATCAAATGCATTGCTCAAGTGAAACTTAACACACAACCGAATGAGGTTTGCAGCATTTTAAAATAGGCACATAGTTGGATTGTAGTATGCAGTTACAATAAAGTGGTCTATGTTGTAAATGACATGTCAGAGTACTAAAGAGCTACTTGTGATTAATACTGTATGCAGATGAATATTGATAGCAGAACAATTATGTGCTGTCATTCTTTCTTTTTATGCCAAATCTCCTCTTTTCTTCTCTTGCCCTTTTCTTTAACTAATTATCTTGCATTTGATGTGTATTTAACTGCCAGCAATATTTATACAAAATCAACATCAACAATCACAGGCTGTATGGATGTTTGTTCAGATTTTACATGAAGTGGTTTTGTCGTCCCTCTGTACTTCTCCTTTTTTTCTTCTTTTTCTTGTCTCTCTCCTTCTCTCTCTCTCTCTTAGCAGTACATAGAGCTCTTCCCCTGGTTCCTGAGTGAAGCACATTGCCGTCCCAGTGAGATCACCCTCTTGTGAGGCACCTTGGGGGCTGCTGGGGAGTCCCACCAGCTGTACTCTGGTGAGAGCACACAGGAGGGCCGCTTGTCAACCAGGTAGCGGTTGAGGTAACTCTCCTCCAGGTGCTTGGCCTCAACGCCCATAGCGCGGTCCTGGAGGATGAGCTGGGAGCAGAGCTTGGTCAGGGCCAGCATCTCTGAGCACAGGCCCCCATAGAACTCAGAGGTGTAGTAGTAGTCTCCCTCCTCGTCCAGGACACAGGCCCGCGAGTCAGAGCTCCGCTCGTACGGGAGGGCGGTAGCTGGCATGCTGTAGTACTCTGGGTGCAGCGTGGCCACTAGTGTACCAAGTATCTCTGTGCCCACCAGATTGACAAACTCTTGGTCTACATCGGCACAGAAGACATAGTCTACCTCCTGCTGGGCCTGATTGTCGATGGTGGAGGCCAGAAGGTCCATGCGCCGGCGCGCCAAATGCCCCCAGCCTGGGATCTCAGTCACAAGCACGACCCGCAGCTCCCGGTCCTCACCCAGCTCGGGGGGTGGGTCAAACTTGTTAGGGTTGTCCGTTAGGACGTAATAGCTGACGGGCATCCCCGGAAAAAAGTGTTTCTCGGCCGTTTGGAGGAAATGCGACAGGTAGTGGGTGTAGCGGCCCACAGCGAGCACCATCAACCCCACACGGAACGAGCGCTGCTCAAACTCTGCCCTTTGGTGCAGCGAGGCTTTGTTGTCCCCCCACACCAGAGGGGCTCCCCAAGATGTGCGTGTAGGGGGGTGCGAGTGGCTGGGACCTCGCTCTGAGGCATGGGACCCAGAAGCAGCCCTGATTGGCACAGGTCGCCTCAATCTCAGGAGATCTGTACAGGGGATACAGACACTTACCCAAAGAGTCAATCAAAATTTACTGAAAAGAACAAAATGTATTACATTTGATACATATGTGCAACTTACATGTACAAGGACACATACTGTGGTTTTATGTGTGCTGTTATGTTTTTCCATGCATTTGTGGTGTCACAAGATGTTTAGAGAGCATTTTGTATCTCTTGAATCTCTTGAGCTTCTTATGTTAACTACTGTGCAAATGATTTTATGCAATGGGATCTCTTGTAAATACACTGTCCATTACAGTGTCTTTCACATGTTTGTGGTAACTTTTTTATACTGTAATACAGTGCTTTGTAATGCATTTGTTCATATTTTCCATCATATGTATTTACAGCAAGTTTCTGCAGCTCAAATCAATAAAGCATGAGCAATACCAATAAGGCACATATTGGTAATGTCAAATAGGGCAGCACAATATATCCAAAATATTGCGATATTGCAACATACAATATCATGATATACATATCGAAACATGGCTTAGCTGAAATAAATGGGACATTACCATAACCTGTTTCACGCTCATATGAAGATATTTGGGAAATCAAATAGAGTCCTACTGATATCCACCCCCACAGGCTGCGCACTGTCTACTGCCTAGTGGGGAAGATTAAGCTGAAAGATGTTAGAACTATATTTAAATATTTGTTTATTTATCTCAAAACATATCGTCTTTGCAACATTCAGCAATGTCACCACATATCACACATTCTTCAAATATCGTGCAGCCCTAATGTCAATGGCGGAGCCATTGCAGATTTTTATTGCCCCTTTTCAGACGCCCCCGCTGGCAGCACTCACACATGAGCCCAGAGAGCAGCACACAGAGTAGGAAGAGTTGTCTCCAGGTCAGCCGGTTCAGCCCTAGGAACAATACAGAGTCAACAGGTCAATGCGCTGTGTTCTCCCCCAGCAGAGCAGCAGCCTGCCTCTGTGCAGACAATGGCAGCCTTGCTGTTTAAAGCTGGCTCACAATGCACTTTGTTCCACCGTGTGAATAACTTTACCCTCGGCACTTTTTTGGCAAACCCTTTTGGGAGCCAAGGGCTGCCTGGGGAAATACATGGCCGTTTGAAAAAAGGAAAAACAAATGTTAGCCACAACGCATTCCACGCTGTCAGGCTTCGGGGACGCTGTCACACACACACACACAGACCAGAGCTGTCCCTGGCCCTGTGGGCGGTACGGCAAGGCAGGACGCAAGACACATCAAGATGTGTCAAGATAGGATCGACATGGCAACATGTGCCAACGGCACAGTGTGATGTAACATGTGCGCACACACACATACACACACACACACACACACACGCACACTCACCCGCATGCAGCACTCTGATGTAAATCAAAAGGGAATGAAGACTTACCCATACATCCACGTGATTACACACACACACACACACACACACACACACACACACACAATGTATATATGGTGTGTGTGTGAGTGTGTGTATACATATGCATGCACTTTTGGTTGTGTAAACCAAATTTTGGAAACCTGGCAATAAATGTTAACATTTAGCAGTTAGCAGACTAGTAGTGTGTGTGTGTGTATGTGTATGAGTGAGTGAGAGTATGCCCATATGCTTCTCCATGGAAAAACCAACCCGTGCATTGCCAGCAGCTGTCTGACTCTTGCATGAACATGTAAACACCTGCACATGCATGCTCTCCCATGACACAACTGGACAACAAAGGTTTTGTCACGCTGCTCTTAGGTCAAAATGAGCACTTTCAGAGTGTACCGAGTTGCAGCTCCCTGCGAAGCATGACAGGAATGCTCCAGAGAGAGAGAGGGAGAGAGAGAGAGAGAGAGAGAGAGAGAGAGAGAGAGAGAGAGAGAGAGAGAGAGAGAGAGAGAGAGAGAGAGAGTCAGCCTGGCAGCATGTCAGCCTGGGAATCCATCAAACCGAAGCCAGCTTTGCTTCAGCACTTTCCCCATCTCCTCTTGACTTCTGCTGGCTTTCAGCGTGCTGCTTTCCACGCCTGATTCATGTGCAGAAAACAAAATGGCTGCTGTCTTTTTTTTGGTCTTTTTTTGTTTCAATCTCTCTCTTTCGAAACACACAAGTAAATATACACAGATGACACATGAAACCTCACTATTACATGTCTTTAGCAGAATTGACGGCAAGTTAGGGGAAGAGGGAGGGATACAGAAATAGAAGGATTGAGAAGAAAGAAAAGAAGTGGATTTGCAGACAGAAACAAGACCAAAGATTTTTGGAACTGACCTGGTGGCAGTCTAAAGGTTTGGAGGAGTGCCATGTTTCTCTCTTTTCCTTTTGAATATCTGTCCAGTCACGTCTGTGTTTGCTAAATAAAACCCTTTCCCTCTTCTGTCATTATATTCTCTGTTTAATTTTCCAGCTCTTCTTCTCAGCCCCTTGGCTATCTTTCTCTTCTCTTTTCTTCTCTCTTCTTTCCCCCTCTTTCTCCTTCCCCTCTTCATGGCTTCCTCGTTCTCTTACAGTCGTCAGGAATCTGTTCTCCTGGCGTATAACCAACCAGAGCTAGCAGATGGGGGGAGAATCATAAGAGGGAGGAAGAGAGAGATTAGGAAATAGACAAAAACAAAACAGACCTTGTGGACCTGATCTCAGATTAGCAGTCTCACTAAACCACTAGTCTATTCTCCCCAGTCAAGGCAGTTTCATGTAAACAACAACAGTCTATTTAAGCACTTCTGTCTGGGCCTGTCATATTGCCACGATGACAGGTTAATGCTCATTGCTTGAGGGTGTCCATATATCGCAGATTTCATTAACACAAGCTGTAAATCACATCTCTTTTATGCTGAGTTGTACAGTTTTGAGAAGGATCATTGTGATTGGCCATAATATATTTAAAACCTTTATCTCTTGCAGGAATGTTTGGAAATACATGACGTAGCCTCTGTGTGCAGTTTGTTTCTGGAGAGGTAGGACCTAGTATTCCTTTTTTGTTTGAAGATGTTGCAAACCTGTGCCAGGTAGAAGATGATGAGGGCCGTGAGTGGTGGGTGCTCAGTTTTTAACATGGGCCTGTTCACATGGGAGGAGGGTAGTGTTGGGTTAGTATTGTCTACATTTATGTCTGCTGAGGTGGACATGTACTGTGGAAATTTAGTCAGTGTGTTTGCAACTGAGTAATGATGGGGAAAATTTGGTTGCAAGCCATAGAACTTGATTCATGCCTACTCGGGTGCAGGCCTGCAAGTATGACTGTTTTGGCCTCTGCTTGTATGGACTTTCAGTATAGTGCTTGTAAAGTTGCTGTTGCCAGTTGCATGTTATAACACAGCATCATTACCTGGTCCCCCAGAGGGGATTGACCAGGTATTGTAATGACCCTGTCCATGTGTGTGTCTGTCTGTGTGTGAGTTCACTATTTTTTACCTTAAGAAGGGAGTACCATGTCTGCACCATTCTCCTTTTTGTCTACAACCTATAGGCTACCATTGGGCTTGCTTGCTAGCCTGGTAAACCAGCCCCCTGTACTTCATTTAATTTTGTACAGAGAGTCTGGCAGTGTTGTATTGGCAACCAATTTGTTCCTAGAGGTGTAGACTCTGCTGGTTTAAAACAAGTGGCTTTGTCTTTACCCAATTGCTACCATCTGCAATTAGCCTGCCTGCACTACAATTCAAATGTAGCACACAAAGTCAACATCATCGCTCACAACCACTCCCTCTGTTTGCTGATTGACTAGGCTTGGCTGGTCCCTAATACAGCCATGTCAATGGCAGCATAGCCAGACCCTTTATACAAAATGAAATGCTGGTTTACCAGGCTACCAGCTTGCTGGAATGAGTGTAGAATGTGTAGTGTAGACTGTTTAGCTCTCAGTGCCTAATTGGCCTACTGGTGCACACGTGTGTCATCAGCTTAAACAGCTTAAAGGACTACTTTATGTCCTGCTGCAGGCTATTTTTGCTTTGGATTTTGAACATTCTTGTTTGGGTCAATAAATGCAGTTTTGTTTCAAATCCACCCTCTTGCCCCCTGTCTTATTTTGGCTTTTGCACAGGCTACAACAATGAACAAACCCAAACACTCCCCTACTGTGTCTACAGATATCGCTCTTACAGTACTGCTTGAACGACCCAGTCATGTACTGGAAGTTTACATCTGTTTTTGCATACTTAAAACCATTCAACTGGATAAAACCTTTTTTACTAATGTGTCAGCCACACATATGATGTATATTTTAAGAGATGCATGGTCAGAGAAGGGAACCAGAAGTTGAATGCATAATCATGCACAGTCACTTCCCAGTGTCTGTCTGCAAGAAACTCAATTTTAATCGTATGTTACATCATCTAACAGAATTTTTTTGCTGTGGTTGTTACCTTGGAAATGTGAAGGCAGAGCTAGGAACACCTCTCTCATATTTAACGATTCCCTAAAATCCCACTTCCTCAGTTAAGTGGCTTTATGGAAAAAGATAAGATGCATTTGTGGCTTTTGGCAGTTCAGCAGTTCCAACAGGGAGGCTAGGCGAGTAAAATTGGCTAATGATTTTGTACGTCTCCACTAGGTGGCACTGCACAATGTAGAATGTTCTTCTAGTCATTGAGAGACCTCTATGTGGAGGCTGGCGGTTTGTGTGTGTTTGTGTGTGTGTGTGTGTGTGTGTGTGTGTGTGTGTGCGCGTGTGCGTGTGCGTGTGTGTGCGTGTTTATAAGATAGAGAGAAATCTTAGACATAGGAGACAGGGTATTTCCTCTTATAAGTCTACCAGTATCCAACAGTTTTATCTATTCCAGGCTGGCTGTTTGCACACTCCAGATGAAGTTTCATTAACCCTATGGGTGTTAGTGCAAAGACACACAAGGAAGTGGAGAGGCTTATATATACTGACAGATAAGCAGGCTGCACACACATGCACACGCTGTCACGGGCAACCACTGCAGTCTACCATCTACTCTACTGCATGTACCAACACAACGAAGCTAGCACACTCACAGCACACAGTGTTTGACTTGCAAGGTAACTTTACAGTTTATTATGCACAAATTCCATTTGATTCTCAAGATCACATCACTGAAAACTGTTTCAGGGGGTTCTGAACAGTGTTATAGACAGGAGCATCAGTCAATCCAGCAAGAAAAAGAAACAAACATACGATAAGCCATTAAACAAAGTAAATTAATCCACACTAGCTACACAGAATTATGCATAAATTACATGATGTGTTATAACTCATTGTTTCTCATTTAGTCACTCTTTCGTCTCTGCCTGTGCACTTTGACCTTTGCCCTCTGCAGGAAGTGGGAAGCTGAGGAACACACTTTCAATCCAGCTAGGAAAAGACATCGCAAGGAGAAATTAAGGTCTTTGGAAAATGTGGCCCAGGTTGTCTGACAGCAACAAATGACTGTCTTGACATGGCTCAGGCCTCTTAGAGGATTTGATTTCAATGAGATGGGTTGACTTTGGTATGAAGGAAAAGTAGAATGCTGAGCTGAAAATGACGCACAATTTGGTATCCACTCAACGCAAGCCATTAACCTAACCACTCTCCTGGCCGTCCAACTGATGTATCATGGATTGACACAATTGTTAGTAAGACAAACCTTTAATGATACCAATGCGGAAGGCATTAAAGGAATGATTTGTAAAAATTATATTCTGCACACTCATTTGTACTACTTTGCTTGTTGGTAAAAGAGAAAGATAGAGAAAGTTTAGTGTGTTATAAACCAGTGACCAAATTTAAATACTGGTGTCAGACCTTCTAGGCGACGAGGAGTCAGTCATGTCTAATTGGTAAAACTGTCAGGATGGCAACAGCCCATGAGCCTGCTTGACACCAGAACAGCAGAAAACACAGACAGGCACATTCCATTCTTTAGCACAACAACAGAGGAGGGTTTATTGGTAGATCATTCCACATATATAACATTACCAAGAGCTCTACTTAAACACAGAGTGAGAAGATGACAAATAAATAAAAATATGTTGGTATATAGGGTTTTTCATATAGTTTTCTAGATCATAAATATTGTCTTGTCACACTACAAGGCTCTTTTAGAAAAATAAACCTTCTTTATCTAATGCACTTTTAATATAAAATTAAACCATAGTTAATATCAACCTGTCCTGGAAAGCAAGAGTGACAATATGCTTTTCAGGAAATGGCAGATTATCTGGTAAACTGAAATGTTTTGTCCTTATTGGATGAAGAAAATCCAACCAAGTCCTGCAGTTGCTAAGTGTAACATGGGCATGGGCAATGGGATTAAGCAGCTACAATTTTTAAATAATGTCTGAAACAAGAGATACTGAGGTAATAAATATAAGCCCAATGCTTGCCATTTTTGGAAGCTGATATTGGCAACAAATAATGGCACTGCATTTGGAAGTGATCGTCTTGAACTCTGAATTTACTAAATCACCTTTGACATCCTGAGAGGGTGGCCTCTACAGGGTTTAAGATTTAAGATGTTAAGGAACCTAAGTTGGCATTAAGGTGCAAAACCTTTCATGAAATGAATGACATTTCACTATTTATGCATAAATAAATCTTTTCAACTAAAATGTTATAGTAAATATATAGAATGCAGAATATAGAATATGTAGTTTTGCTATATGACAGATTTTACTCATTTAAATCTCCATAGACATAGACTGTAAAGTGTCTATTGAGCAAGGAATGGAACCTCAAACACAAGTAAAGGAAGTCATACAAAACAACATACAATCATTGTCATTTGTATAATCTGATATATACTTACAGAAATAAACAAGAAGTTTACTTATTCTAAGTTTTGCATGCAGCAGCAAGGGATAGAGGTAATGCCTGCATGAGATGATTGGCTAAAATCAGAAAGGGAGGAGTTGTGCTTTGGGACACACCAATCTGAGTGCAGCTAGCCTGGTCACATGACAGGAAGTACTAAACAGAGATGCTACTTCCAGGGTCTCTGCTCAGTCACTTCCCCGGGGAGACTTGGCAATGGAATCCTTGTCTCAAGATTTCTCTGATTTATAAAAATAACCAGAATTACCAGATTCCTGTTTTAAAGATTAGATTATTAAAATAAAGTTATGTTATACTTTTAAAAGCAACTAACGCACTTTTCCTCTTCGGTCGCCCTACTGCATAGTGCAGTTATAGCGCATGGAGGGCAGCAAAGCCAATTAAGAAATGCAGTTCAACCTGTTATAAGTTGATGAACCACTGTAACAAATTTGGAAACATTATTTTAAGGTTGAAAAAACCACTTACCACTTAATGTTACTTTAAATTGTGTCATATACATGTATATATATGTATAGATATGTGTGTATGTAAAACAATGACTATTTAAACATATTTGGTACAGAAATCCAGAGACATTGAATTTTTTTGCCAAGTTGCCTGGTCACAATGACACAATGAACCGAATGCAGGTTATTTGTTGTTCCCTGACTGCGATGGAGATGGAAAGACAGGCAGACACACACATTCGTACTGACAGGCCAGAATGCTGTGGGCTAGAACCAGAGGGGCAGAAAATGACCTGTTTGGAAGTGTGACAGCTTCTCCTTCCCCCAAACTCCACTCCACTCCTCCCTTCCACTCTCTTTTTCGATTATATTTAACCTTTTGTCCCGACACTCTGGTCCCCAGCTACCTTTTTCCCAACCTTATTAATTACTTATATTCATTTCTGATTTTTTTTATTCTATCCTGAAGCCCCCATGTCTCTTCTTCCCCATCTATGTAGGTTTGGGCAGTATGTCTGTTTTCATACTCCCTATGTTCTAATATTATTTTCAGGTGTAGAGTATTTTTGGCTGTTTCTGGGAGGGATTTAACCCATCAATCACTGAAGGGCACTAACAGTAATTAGTAAATCATAACTCAGTTGCTTAAGTAAGCAATGAAAACCAGTTGTTGTCTTGTAATTTCAGAAATGAACCCTGCAACCTCTATAAAGAACAACATCTGACTCTGGGAGAGATCTTCAGCGGATTCTCCTTCTTAGTAATTACGATTTCTGTGACAAACATCAGCCTTTACACAGGTTCTTCTGTTCAGAAGATGACCCCTTCTCTCTGTCGCCATCTCTTTTAGGTACATTTCTTTTTGTTGTCTTTGCAGCAGGAACTACATTATACGAAGACACCTTACTTTACTGGTCTCTAGTGGCCAAAGTCTTTGTAGCCTACAGCCAAAACCCAAGCTGTCATTTTCAAAGCAAAGTCTACTACATTTTAGAGGGGTGTTACCTTTAATGTATACATTTGTGTAAAACCACCCTAACTATCTTTTTGTCCAAAAGGTCCAATGGTTATTTTTGGCATACTGTCCCAAACCTACTCCCTCAACCTCTCATTCCCACTTCTTCTCATTCCTCCTAATGGTAACACTTTCTTTTATCCCCCTTCTATCCATCACCCACTCTATTCATCTTCTCCTCCTGATTCCCTGAGTCATCCTCCTCACTGTCGACTCCTCTGCCTTTCCTCTCCTCCTCTCTTTCAAACGTGCACTCAACTTCCCCCCACTCCACTCCTGACCACACCATTACCAATTTCCTCCCTGCCGCTTACAGTGCCCACAGGCCTTACCTGAAGTGTTCACTCGTTCACTATGTAGTCCACTATATAGGGTGTGAGATACATTGTTTTGTTTCCACTGCTGTACTGTGTAGTGAATGAGTGAACATCTCGAAACAGGTGGCCTATTATTTCCTACTATCTAACCCCAACTCCAACATTCTCTTTGGGAACTCTTCTACTGTAGCCCCACCCATCCCTACTTACTTCCCATCCCTTAACCCCCCCACCCCACTTCTCTTTTTTCCTCTTCTCCTCTCCTCTCCTCTCCTCTCCTCTCCTCTCCTCTCCTCTCCTCTCCTCTCCTCTCCTCTTCACTGTGCGTTGTCTGTCAGCATGTCGTACAGGGCCTGGATGAGCCGGTCGTCCCGGTGCCGGTAGGGCTGGTTGCCGTAGAAACGCTCGCTGTAGTCGCGGTACAGGCTCTGCTCCGGCTCCCTCTGCTGGTTGAGACGCTCCAGCGCCTGATAGAACTTCTGCTGCGGGATGCGTTCTCCTCCTTCTCTCCCCTGCTCCCTGTCTTGCTCTCGCTCCCTCTCTCTCGCCCTCGCTCGCTCCCTCACTCCCTCCCTCTGCTGGGCACGGCCGGCAGAGAAGGCGGGGGACTGTGGTGGCAGTGCTGGGCTCTGCCGGTCAAAGGCAGACTGCAGGAGGCGCAGGAGAGCCAGGGAGGAGACCGATGAGTTGGAGGGGGAGGAGGAGGGAAGAGATTTCTCCTCAGGGGTGGGGGAAGGAGGTGACTGGGGGGCAGGGGGTTCAGGCTTCTGGGTGGGGGTTTCCTAAAGGTTGAGAGAAGACCGAAAAAACATTAAACAATTAAACAGCTTACAGTTATAATATATTACGTATATAGCATATAATAATGATTTCTACACAATTTTGTTTTTATTTAGTTCCATGGAAATTCTTTAGTGTGAATGATTGGCATTACTTTCGTATACATTATGTGCTTATTTATCAAAAACACACACACACACACACACACATGCACACACACACACACACACAATCACACAATCACACTCACACACACACACACACACACACACTCACACACACACACACACACACACACACACACACAAACACACACACACCTGCATCATGGCCTCCATGTGCTCCACCCCGCGGCGGTCGTTCTGTACGGCGTTGTAAGGTGTGTAGACCCTTGGCTTCTTCATGTGATCCGGACGCTCAGACGTTCCGTGCAGGATCAACTTCCAGCTCACAATCTGCCCCTCATTTTCCATACGACCAGACTATGAGATGGAGAGAGAGATAGAGAGAAAGAGAGAGAGAGAGAGAGAGAGAAAGAGAGAAAGAGAGAGGAAGTGAGGCTTACAGTTTTTCTCAATTGGTTTGGTACATTTCTCACATCAGAATTGAAATTCTCAAAAGTTCTTGTTCAATTGTCACATCATCATGCCATTTGTACAGATGAAAAAGGCAGTTTCTCATTGCATTAAACAAATTGCAAATGCTTTTGTCCATCCATGCAAATGATTGTGTACAGTTCTCAGTTTTTTCTTACATTATCAATTGCTTTTGTCATGCCAGTCAAAATGCTTTGTTATGGGAATCTATCAAATAGTCTCACTCCCCAAAACATTTAGGCTATAGTTCATCATATAAGTCCTCACATGCAAAATGATTTACCAAGCTGTCATAACATGTCAAGCACATTTCTATACATTTCCATAAGACATTTGTAATATGATCTAAATTGGTAAATTGCTTGAATCTAGACTTTCTGTAATAATTCTGTATAATGAAGAGAGTAGATCTACCAATGATCAACAGTTTTCTGAATGAGCTCAAGGGAGCATCTCATGAACAATCTACTGGAAAGTGTATAACCAAAGCACAATACAAAGTTACAATGTCTGACAATGGAAGGACAAGAAATTGGACAACAGTGTGATGTGGATGAAAATGTGTGGCCCGACAGACAGGAACGTGAAGAAGCTGAAGATCAGGATTAGGATTTAGAATTTGGGGAGATGTTCATATTTTTTGTTTACTTACTGTATGACTTATGTTTATATTTTTGACCTATGTTTACTTACTGTATTTTACCTTTGTTCTGTGCAGTGCTGTCTTTTTTTTCTTTACATACTGCAGTGTCAATGTCTGCCAATAAAGACATCATTCTGTAAATGTGAATCTTGTCTTTTGCAATCAATCTCATACATATACATCATATGAGGTCAAATGTATAACACTTGTTATCACACCTAAACCACATTTTATATCGAAATGTCCCTTCAAAGTGCACTATTGAATTGCCAACATGACTAATGAATTTGACTGTCTTATCCGTACACACTGACACAATGACTAAACATTCTGATGGCACTGACACGTATATGGACACAAAAACTTGCTTTTGAGGGATAAACTAAGGATTTTGAGCAAGAGACTGGCTTTTGCAGGTGATCCACGGTGTTTTGCTATTTGTCCAAACTGTTTTGAGAAATGCACTTGATCTTATGCACATTGCAAGAAAGATTCGAAAAATGTACCAAAGCGATATAGAAAAACTGTAATGGTGCACAATGCCAGTAACCTGTGAGCCTGTGAGGTTAACGGATTACTGTGCGACAGGATGATGTAGAGTGCTGGAGGCTAGAGACAATAACACATAAAATATTCAGGAGAGAATGGAGACGGGGGTGAGTAAGAGACTGAATTCGGATATGAAAGAACTGGCAGGGAGAGGGGAGGAAGGACACATGTGAATGAGGAGGGTGAGCACACTCACGGTGTCAGTGATCCTCAGGGTCCAGGTGCCTGAGGGCTCCTCTCCCCACGTGTGCACCGACATGAAGTCCCAGTTCCTGAAGCCGTTAGTGGACGTGTCCCTCTCCCGCTCTGCTAGCAGCACTGTGGTGGTGCCTATGCATGTTATAAAGGCCTTTGTTAGACAATGTAAGCAAGCAAGCAAGTGTGTGTGTGTATGTGTGTGTGTGTGTGTGTATATACATATATGTTTTAATGTGTATGTGTGTGTGTTTGTACCTGATGGAAAGGTGAGTGTGATATTAAGGTTGTCTCTTCTAGTGTGTGTGTGTGTTTGTTTGTGTGTGTGTGTGTACCTGATGGAGAGGTGAGTGTGATATGAAAGTCGCCTCTCCTGGTGTGTGTGTGTGTGTGTGTGTGTTTGTGGTTTGTGTGTGTGTGTGTGTGTGTGTGTGTGTACCTGATGGAGAGGTGAGTGTGATATTAAGGCTCTTCTAGTGTGTGTGTGTGTGTGTGTGTGTGTGTGTACCTGATGGAGAGGTGAGTGTGATATGAAGATCGCCTCTCCTGGTATACTCTATGCTGGCCTCCAGCTGCACATGCTCCAGTGATGTCACAGCGTTCTCCTGACCTGCACACGCCTTAGTAGGGATCTCTATGGTGATCTCACCAGCTGCCTTCAGCGGTCTAAACACACACACACACACACACACACACACACACACACACACACACACACACACACACACACACACACACACACACACACACACACACACACACACACACACACACACACACACACACACACACACACACACACACACACAACAGCATATGTATTTTTAATCAGACAATACTGCTCTAAAATGCTTGCTCCTATGCAACAAAGTATGCCAACAAATGAGCTGCATGTTGTAAAGTACAAACTACAGTAAAACAAAGAGCTTGTTTGGCAGGGCTGGACTAACATAAAGTTCAACTTTAAAACTTGGGTGTTAAGGAGGAACTACAACAGCAAATATCAGACAACAATGAAGGGTTAGGGTCAGTTGCTATTGTCCTTTTTAACTATTTTGAGTTTTATCTTGTATTTGTGTGATGATTCACTATGTATGTAAGGCTACACACAGGCACTTCACTTTCTTCTGTCTTTGAATTTTCCCCTAACTGTGCAACCACAGAAGCAGAAGTCATTCTTTTTCTTAAGAAGAGACAGTGAAATTGGCAATGAGACCAACAAGGCCATCAGTGAAGCGTCTTGGATGCCCAGAGCAAAAAAGTTAACTTTATGGAACTGTGACGCGGTTCTGCGGTAACCAACTGGAATGTGTACATTTACTGACATCCGTTAAATTGAAAAGTATGGCTGAACATTGAAAATGCTGCTGGTTAATCATCTGTAACCACGGCGATTACGTAGGTGACTGTAGTGCATTTTTCTTTTGCACAATGCTGTAGAATTACAAAGAGCATATACAGTAAAATTGTGAAACATACGTATTCAGTGTCTTGTACTCACCTACTCCCCTAACTACAGCAATGTGTAACTTTACTGCAGTTTTTTCAAATGGCTGAACAAGTAGTGTATAGTGCTGTCTTGAGCATTTTAAGGTCGTGTCACAGAGTTCTGAACTTTTTTGCCATTGTAAAACACTGACAGAATAAACTGTCATAATGAAAACATGACAAAGCCAGTTGACTATCTTGTTCATAAACCATGGTGTCAAGACTTCTCATTTTGGTGACACTGGCGGTTTCATTGACATGAATACTTGCTTTTGAGGAATAGACTATCCATTTTGAGCAAGTGACGTGCTTTTGCAGGTTATCTACTAGGTTTTGCAGTTTGCACTAATTGTTTTGAGAAATGTACTAACTGCTGTACAAATGTAAAGACTGATGTGAGAAAAGCAACTGAGAAAAACTGTAACTGCCTCCTCTAGCCTCCCTTGGTAGTTGTCTAGGCCATTTGTGAGTTAATCCCACAGTTATGAATGGAGCGTGCACTTCCGAAACTCCTGAGTAACAGATTCATAATCCCAGCGGATTAAAAAAACAAACAAACAAAACACCTACTAACCACCAATCAGGCCTGGCGTGGCCCTTGACGTGTGGTGTGACGTTTGAGCTGCATACCCCTGCCAGATGAGGCTAGCCTAGCATCCACTCTGCCCTCTTATCACTGATGATTGGGAGAGTAGCAGGGCCAACCCTGATTAGTCTGGATTTAGCCCAGGCTAAAGTAAAATGGATGTTTCTGAACTGTAATGAACTCTCATGTTCAGATTAAAAATGATTTAATTTTCATTTTGTAAGTTTGTGAGGTGAGATTACATTATTATTAACAATATGTGGCAGCAAGCTTGCTTGAGTCACACAGTTACAGCTTTTTTGGTATATTGTAATAGTATACAGTCTATGTAGTGTTTGACGTTTTATCTGAAAGCTATAAGCCTGTTTTCAAGCTTTTTCCACAGTGTTTCACATTGTTATGTTAAAAAAGAAACCCTATAGGAACGGCTCTGATGCTAGTAGTCAAACACTCTGTTGGGATGGGATAAGATGGCCTCTGACTCTGAGGCTCCCTCTGGCTGCAGTGATCCCTAATGCTTACTACATCTGTGGTGGCTCTACTGGATAGCTTACAGGGCATTTCCTGCTCTAGCAAATTTTCCTGAAGTGGAGCAGCAGATATTTAATCCCACAGGGAACAACGCCCATCTGTGCAGGTGTACTCACTCAGGGATTTAGACGCTGAATTATCAGAAAATCAAAGAAAAAAAAAAAAAAAACGATATTGAAACGTAACCAACATCACTCTATACTCAGTCAATACCATGTAAAAGTAAGACGTTGTGGTGAATGTCACCAGCAACTTACTGGGGAAATGATAAACCTTGTCATCTGAAAAATACAGGTGCTTGATGTGTAGGCTATTGTCAATTTACATGGACATTGTTTTGCTGCAACGATGGGTATATGCAGGTTAGGAAACAGTAAAATTACAACCACTTTGAAAACGTAAGACTTGGGCTCTTCCTGGTCTCATGGCATTGTGCATTAGTTTAGTACTTTTGTTGTTCATTGACACACACTGCCCTGATGCAAAATATGAGAGAGAGAGAGAGAGAGAGAGAGAGAGAGAGAGAGAGAGAGAGAGACAGACAGACAGACAGACAGACAGACAGACAGACAGACAGACAGACAGACAGACAGACAGACAGACAGACAGATAGATAGATAGATAGATAGATAGATAGATAGATAGATAGATAGATAGATAGATAGATAGATAGATAGATAGATAGATAGATAGATAGATAGATAGATAGATCATTCCTAAGCATTTCTCTAAGCACTACGGACCAATAGTGACAGCCAATGTTTCTGGGAAAAACCAGTTGTGAAACACACGTTTAAATAAAAAAGAGATTTGTTGGGTTCGTGACCCTGTGTGTGTAACAGAAGGTTTTTCAACATCCACAGTGCCGGCTCATCTGCTGCTGTGCACAGTGGGGGTGTCACTTACAGCAGCGCACGAAGCCAGATCTCATCTTTTCACTGTCATCAGCAGCAAGCAAAACAGAGACTAGGATGGGCACACAACATTCACAAGACAACACACACACACACACACACACACACACACACACACACACACACACACACACACACACACACACACACGCACACACACATAGAGACACACAAATCCATGCGCACATACAGACACACATAGGAAATCCATGTACATTACGTCATTTGCTGTTATAAATGATTCTGCATTAACATGCGCAACAGCAGATGGCGAAAGACGTTGAGGAGTTTATCTTTATCTGTGTGTGTGTGTGTGTGTGTGTGTGTGTGTGTGTGTGTGTGTGTGTGTGTGTGTGTGTGTGTGTGTGTGTGTGTGTCTGTGTGTGTGTGAGTTCATGTCTCGTATGTATTTACTGAGTTGACTGAGATCTGGCATGCCATGGTGTTGTAATGCATCACTCTGTATAAATTCTAGCTGAATTAATGTCTGCAATGAGGCCGGGTGGTCCTCTCTTCATGAGATTACCGTCTCGAATAGCTTTCTGGGTGCAGCAGGACTGCGTAATATTACATTACATTGCATTTAGCAGATGTTATCCAAAGCATAGCTGATGAATGATGCAGGGAAGTGGGATTTTATTAAAATTATTAAAATCCCACAGTGCCTTCCTTGCTTATTTTAGGTCAATATTCAACAAATGAGCTACAAAAATGTAGAAAGCACTAATCCAGTAATCCACACACACACCCTCGTTCACTCAGCCAGTCACTCAATTTCTTACTGACGTGTGTACACAAACACGTAAAACACAGACACAGACAAATACACAGATACACACACTCACACACACACACAAACACACACACACACACACACACACACACACACACACACACACACACACACACACCTGGGCTGGAAGCTCTCGTCCCTGACGATGCACTGCTTCTTGTCTGGGACGTGTTTCCAGGTGGCTGGGTCAGCCAGGTCCACCAGGGCCTTGGCGTTCAGGAGGCCGAAGCCGAACCTGCTGTTGACCATGAGGCCCGCCCCGTTTCTCTTCCAGCCGGGGTTATTGGCCAGCGGGTCGAACTCCGACGTCCAAACCACAATGTGCTGCAGGTCCCTCCAGGTTAGGTCTGGACTGCAATGTGAATAAATTGGATCTTTTTTTGCTCACCATAACAGGACACGGTCAACATACGCATACTGAAGTAAAACACCGCTCATTTGTATTTAGGTGCTGGATTGAAGTGAGCATCTTCAGAAAGACTTGGAGAATACACACAGTCAAATCAGTGCACTTTGTTTTACTAAGATGTGTAATAAGACCTTTCACCTTCTTTAACCTTAATAGATTGTCATACACACGTTGTCAAAATGTCAACATACACACATTACATAAGGGTAACTGTAACTGTTGTATGTGAATAAACCAGTTAGTGTAACAGTCACAAAGAATCTTGGCCACTGGCTAAGATCATTGGGTTAAACGGAGGGCTAGATGTGGAGGGAAATGAGCATACTTCTGTTCCAGGGCCAGGGCGAATATCCCAGCAGCCAGCGGGGCAGAGGCAGACGTGCCTGTGTGTGTCTCTGTGCACTCGTTATGCAAATCGGCGCTCGTCTAGAGACAAACAGCCAAGAGAAAGAATAGTCAGCCCAAACAAACACCACATATGACTCAGTCATCAACATATACCTATGTGCCAGAGACTAAAAAGAATGGAGTTGATACAGAAGAAATAGAATGTGGGTGATTCTGGGCTCCAGTTATTGTTATCCAGTTGAAATGAACTTCACATTTTTTGAGGGGACTTCAGAACAAGTGCAATCAGAGATGGCAACCTGGTCCCCCATGTGGACAGGGTGACAGGGTTATTGCAATATAGTAGTGACCTAAAACTATGCGATTCTACCTTATAGGTCAGAATATCTCTGTAATGACTCTGTAATGACCAAATTTTCTGCACATGTTAATGACATTAAAGACCAGCTTTAGAGAAAAAATACATATTTAAAAAATGAAATGAAATAGTTTCTTTTTTCCTATTCAATTTTTAATATTACAATCTCTGAATCGGCTACCTTTCATTTTGGTATTGTATAATATTTACGTAAATTATAGAGATGGATAAGAGTTTTCAAACAACATAAGAGCTTTCAAACAAAATAAGAACTATTTCTGTGTGACTTACATTACAGTTTTTCTCAATTGTTTACACACAATTCCTTGTACTTCAGACACAATGACCACAACATGTAACTCATGCACCAACCCCATTAACCGATTCTGCTAAACTACAGACACAATTCCTGCTTTGCACTGAAATTGCAGTTCTAAAACACACTTTTTTCAAAACACTATAGACAATTCTCTGCGTTTGGCACAATTTTCATGACAGAAATCTCTTGTTTTCACAAGGAACACACATGATTCAAAATTCTAAAGTCAATTGCCCTATTATGTACACTGATTCATCACATCGGCAAACACCTGTCACACAGCTTTACAATTAGCTATCAGAGCTTTGGAAGAGGCAGAGCCACAGCTAGAGGAGTGAGAGTAAGAGTAGGAGGACGAGGAGGACACGGACGAGGACGAGAAAGGACCGTAATCTCTGATTAGATCAGAGCCATTTTGGTTGACCATTTGTCAACATTGTCAATGTTCCACGCATGTGGAAATATAGCAATTGATGCTTTTCATGGATGGATTCGCTGCTAGGCCAGGAAAAACATTGCATGTGATGTGGATGAGGTGCTGTGGCCACACAAAACCAGAAGAAAGGATGCAGTGTAATTTTTTTAATGTAAACTGCTACTGTATAGGCTACAGTAAATTCTTCTATTCTATTGTATGTAGACCACTGTAGGTGCAGCTTTGTGTTGATTGGGATGCACAGTGTGTACACTGTTTTTGTGGGAAAAATAAAATATATTTGTAACAATGTATATGTGTGTTCTGAATATAAAAACAATATTCTAAAATATAGCACACTTATGTATGTACTGTCTGTAGCAAGTGTAACACTGAACAAAAAAAGGCCTAAATCATTATGATGAATGGAGAAGAAGTGTTTTCCATTTATCATAGTGTTTTACATTAAGCACATCAGGGTTCAACTGGTTGTTATAAATGTCTATTCATATGATGGTTTGTGTGTGTCATTTGACAACAAAATAGCATTTTGAGAAGAAATAATACTGTTTTGAATGCAAAGTTTCATTTTGCAGGAGAAGTGAGGGGTTTTGCCCATTGTGTGTGTGTTTTTTTTACTTGTGTGTAGAGTTCTGAGAGTATGAGGCATGTTTTCAGAAAATGTGTTTAAGCAATTGAGAAAAACTGTAAAGGCGATACAATAAGTTAAAATGTACTGTCCCCCTCCCAATTAAATAAAACTTTCTTAGTTTTAATCTTCTTTAATATTAATGCAAGAATGTGCAAGTTTAGTTCTGTGGGTTTCTCATATGACTAAATCGGCATGCCACGTTTCGTTTAAATCTGTGACAATGAGGTCCAAAAGTGTCCTGATGTGACACAGGATCACCCACTGCAGCTGGAACAAATATACATTTTCAAATGGCATATAAACCATATAAAGTCACTGGGATGAAATTGGACAAAAAAGAAATCAAATGCCATTTCTACAACATTCCTGTATGACATAGTGCATAATTATACCACGTCATAAGAATGTTTGAACATAATATGACACAAGCAGTGCAAACAAGCATAAAACAGCCAGTTCAATCAACTATGAATCAAAGCATGTCGACCTTCTGACAAATAGAGGGGCAGACATGACGTGCAAACAGAAGTGACACACACACACACACACACACACACACACACACACACACACACACACACACACACACACACACACACACAGACACACTCACATGTGCGTGCACGCACACACACACACATACACACGCACACACACAAATGGCACTGATCGATGGCATCGGCTAGTCGACACCCACTGAGAAACGCGCGTCAGAGCTGTCACGGCGTGCTGAAGGCTTATTTTAGCCCGTTGTTTTTACTAAGCTGAGGTGACACCAAGACCGGGGGGGGGGGGGGGGGGGGGGGCATTTTACTCCGTGTACATTTCATGGGTTATAAAGTTTATGGGCCTAATCTCGGTAGTGAGTCTACTGCACTGTGTCTCCCACCCGTTCAGACACAGAAGGAAGGGACTGGAGGGAGTTTTAAGAGATTGGAGGACACTAAAATATGGATGGACAGGGCAGATGGAGCTGTCACAGACTGGCAGAAAATAAGAAAGGAGGATGAGGAACAGAGGAGAAATTGAGACACACAGAAAGAAGGTTTAATAAAAGAAAAAGGTTAATATAGAGTATAGAAGTGCAAAAGCACACAGAAAGAATACCAATGAAAGATTTAATAAAAAAAAAGCGTAATATAGAGTATAAAAGGGCAAAAGCAGCTACAATGAGTCTGTGACTGTCCAATATAAAATCTGTGGGGTAAAAATGGTGGAAAGGTGGGTAAAGAGGGAGGGACAGAGCGACAAAGCGACAGAAAAAGAGAGAGAGAGAAAAAGAGCGAGAGACAGACATAGATAGATAGATAGATAGATAGATAGATAGATAGATAGATAGATAGATAGATAGATAGATAGATAGATAGATAGATAGATAGATAGATAGATAGATAGATAGTGTGGGACAGAGAAACAGATGGAGACAAACAGAGAGTGCAAAATGGGGGGTTTCACACTGAAAAAGCTAAGAGTGCATCTTTAAGATACACTAAACTGACAATAATGTTATGCTTAAAAAGTTAAACCAAGTTCAACTTGATGCTCCTATGTCATTTGAGTAAACTCACGATCCTCTGGTCGGTGTAGTCTCCGCTGCTGTAAGCGGTGGCCAGGGTGGAGGAGCACTTCTCGGCATACCATGGTGACAGGCCCTGCTGGGAGGCGCTGCTGATGGAGATGGTGAAGATGCTGTCGGTGTAGCCGTCGCAGTCACAGTTATCGCCCTGCCGACCGCCATTACCAGAGGCCCACACAAAGATGGAGCCTTTCCCGTTGCGACCCTAGAACATACACACTCATACAATCAATTAATCACATTTATATGATTTTAATTCATGATACATAAAGAGTGTAAAAATGTTGTTTATTTTGTTTTTAGTTTTTCTTTTTGTGCCATCACCACTCTCTCTCTCTCCCCCCCCCCCCCTCTCTCTTTCTCTCTATCAATCTCCGTATCTCTCTGTCTTAGATACTGTATGTTACATAAGGTTGTGTTCCCATGTCTTTGCTCGTACCTTCTGGATGCCGTACTCGAAGGCCTTCTGGGCGAGGCGTCCGGGCCCCTCCACAGTCTTGCCATCATCGTTGGGGCCCCAGCTGGCGCTGTAGATGTGCACGTGGTTGGGGTTGAAGCCGATGGAGCTGGCCTCAATGGCGTCCGTTACGATCCCATCCAGCATCCGGATACCTGCGTCGACAGATGGACAGCAGAGCTAAGTGCACCTAGAAGAGATAGACTGTGTCTGTGTGAGACCAGAAGTGTCAGTTCTGGCTTCAGAAAGTTACAAACCCTGCCACATGTTTGATCTACCCATTTTCTGAACCAGCTGATCCTAATGAGCACACAAAAATGAACCTTTTAGTGAAATCACCTGTGTTAAGTGCACAGACAGAAAAAAGTCTTGATAAGGTTTTCACTTTCTGAAGCTAGCACTGTAACACTGCATGTGTGATCTACAAATGAAAGGCAACATAACAAACACATCAACATTTTTGGAAATGTGCATATTCATTCACCATTAGAGGCATTCTTAAATCACAGCTGGTTCTCTTTGTAATACCCGTGTGTGTGTGTGTGTGTGTGTGTGTGTGTGTGTGTGTGTGTGTGTGTGTGTGTGTGTGTGTGTGTGTGTGTGTGTGTGTGTGTGTGTGTGTGTGTGTGTGTGTGTGTGTGTAGAAGGGGGGGGGGCAGTGTTTGCCATGCCTTTGTTTACTCTGTGTTCCCTTAGCTTGTTGTATCTTTTGTAAGTTGCTTTGGATAAAAGCATCTGTTAAGTGTAATGTAATACAATTATGCAAATAAGACACCAGACATCACATGGTTGATGAAATTGGGAGCAAGGCCTGCATGTTTAAATAGATCTGAATGCTTTTAAAAGTGGTCTATGTATGGTAGAAAATTAAAAAGAGTGTAAAAAACAGAAAAAATGTGTAATTATCAGCAGCAGCAAACCAGACAACCTCTCTGTTGTTCTCACACACTCTCATGCATACAAATAGCACTCCATCCGATAACAGCTCTACCTTCCTCAGTTGTCCCAATTCAATTAAAAGTTCATGTTTATACACTAGTCTGAATTTTCCCACTATAAACCTTATCACCTGTTTCTATCCCTCTTACACACAAACATACATACATCCATGCATGCATGCAAACGTGCAGGCAAGCACACACTAACACACACACACACACACACACACACACACACACACACACACACACACACACACACACACACACGCATGCATAAATACACGCTGTACAAAACACCCCCAGTTTTCTGTTTCCTTACCTCCAACCTTGGAGTTGTAGGCCACTCCTACTCCACATTTATTGTTGTCAGCCTGCATGGCAATTTCACCAGCACATCTAGTACCATGCCTAGAGAGAGAAAGAGAGAGAGAGAGAGAGAGAGAGAGAGAGAGAGAGAGAGAGAGAGAGAGAGAGAGAGAGAGAGAGAGAGAGAGAGAGAGAGCAATTAAAGACCCATTATAACTAATCTTGCATGTACTCTGTGCATGCAAGTCCTAATCAAAGCACTGATTGACACCACATGACTCCTTTGTGTTGTATTTAAACCCATGACCACTGCATATGGTACTTTGCTATGTATTAAGTTTGATTTTTAAAAAATCACCTTTCCTACAGTATTGCAATATACTGCCCTATACTGCCTACCTGTGACTGTCTGCCTTATTCATTACATAACAGTACTTATGATTGTGAATTATATAATTGGATATATTTAATCATTCGTTTAAACAAATGTAACAGTGCTATGTCTTACATTCTGTGACCTAAAAAATACCAATCTATCCAACTCTAAAGACTCTTGAAAATGTAATCAAACATCCAGAACCAAATGACCACCATTCTATAAAAATTAATTTTAGAATTTTGTGTTTTATTTTTTATAGACATTATATTGTCATACCAGGCCATATTCTTTGATATTATGTGGTGCAAAAATCTGAGATAGACCCTATTCATTCTTGACTGTGTGGTCCATCACCTCACACATATACACGTGTATACGCATGCACAAACGATCACTGCACCACTTGACTGTGTTGCTGCCAGAATGTTTGATAACATTGTGTGCTTGTGAGGGAGTCCATGGCTAAAAGATGTGCTAATGACAGGCCTTCATCCAGTGATCTCCCCTGTTCTCCAATACAAGATAAATGAGTCTGTTTGGAACAAGCAATTATACACAAGCACCTTCCAGGCTCTGATAACAAACGAGTGGACCATCACAAAGACAAGGATAAAGAGCATTTGTGTGTGTGTGTGTGTGTGTGTGTGTGTGTGTGTGTGTGTGTGTGTGTGTGTGTGTGTGTGTGTGTGTGTGTGTGTGTGTGTCTGTATTTGTTTCTGAAACCACAGCCAACACAGCTGGCAGGGAGTGAGTCACCCCATGAAAGGCTTTGTGTGTGAAAGAAAGAGAGCGACAGAGCGTCAGAGAAAATTAGGGGGAATGAGAGTGAGGGAGAGAGAGTGCAGGGTAGGAGGAGAAAAAATTAATGAGCGTTTTTCCTCATTTCTGTGGCTCTGAAAATAACTGTTGCATTGCACAGTGCGCTCCATGTGTCCTCGTGACACACGGTCTCAGTCTCCACCCTCTCCGCCCCTCCTCCCGATCCTCCATCTCTGTGCTCTATCTCCACCATCTCATACTACGCTTCTGTTTCTACTGCTTCTGCGTCTGCCAGCACGTCTTGCTATTCCACCTCTCTCCATGGTGTGTCCCATAGTCTTTCCATCTGATGATTTGCCTGCGTCAATGCAGCTGCCACTGCCGTCTATATACACTATCTCCTTGACATGCTCCTATGTCCACATGTTGTAGTCTAATGCTACTTTACTGACAACCATCCACATTTAAGTCTCCTTTACCTCTTTTGTGTAATGTGATTTATACGACCATGTCCATATATGAAAAATTGCAAAATCGCATGTCATCTTTTTTTTCTCCTGACCAATCCCTCTGCTCTCCTTCCACCATCTCGTCTCATGCTCCTCCTTCTACTTGCTCTGGGTCTGCCTGCACAAAAACGTCTTGCTATTCCCCCCTTCTCCATGGTGTGTCCCATAGCCCAGGAGCCATAGGGTAAAAGATTTTTCTTCTTAATCTTATAGATTTGGGCTACCTCTTTATGATTTAGCAAGATGCCCAGTGATATTCCTTGAGCATTTTCGTAAATGAATCCCTCAATAGTGTGAGGGTAGTGTGAGTGTTTCACTTTGATGCCTTGCCTATGTTGATGCAGCAGTTAGCACTGTCTATATATATTGCACAGATATTTCTGACTGTCCTTGACAATCTGATGTCCATAAGTTCTAGTCTAATGTTCTGCTTCACTGACCATCCATCAGTATTTTAGTTTTCTTCCACACTGTTGTCGAATGTGATTTACATGGTCATGTCCATACACAAAAAATACAGAATTAAAAAGAAAATGTTTATCTTTGCATGTTACCTTTTTTCTTTGAGAGGACTGGTGTGTTTAAGGTATTCCTTAATCCTTTATATTATTCCCATTTGTGTCTCTGCTTACATCACTTAGGTTGATAGACATTTGTCACTCAAGTCAGAATGACAGAAGCAAAATCGCTTTTTTTTTTAAATAAAAATTAAAATAGATTTTTTTAAACCAAAATAGTGGTAACTGGGGCAAAACGTTACATAATGCAGTTGATGGGCAGAATTTAGTTGTGAACTACAGATAACCTAACTCCAACGAGGAGCAATGTGTCTGTTTCCGAGTTTCTGTTGCTGGTTTTGGGCTGCTGAGCTCAATTTTGATCGTGTTATGCAATCAGTAGGAGAAAGCAGTCAGGCAGAAAGGGATTACCCAGTCAAGTGCCTCAGCATCCACTTACTTTGGTGACATGCTCCTCTCCTAAAATCAGCTTCTCATTATCGTAGATATCAATTTCACATGAATGCCATGGTCTCTCTTCTTCTTAAAGCTAAACAGTATTTTGAACTTAACCTAACTTTTCATGATTATTCTGTTTATCTAAGTTATTAAAATGATTTAGACTTTTTAGTAAAAAGGACTGGGGTGGAAAAGGGCTTTTCTACATTATCATTTTCTTTCCATGAACACCATATACTCCCTTTTTGGTTGGTTATGTAATTGCATAGGGTGCAACATCAGAACTTCCTTTAAATAGGTAGACATTAAAAACAACAAATTAACTTGGAGTCTGACCAGCCTTTTTGTGGTTTCTGGATATGACCTCA
The DNA here is from genome assembly GCA_027475355.1 of Coilia nasus. NCBI lineage: Eukaryota > Metazoa > Chordata > Actinopteri > Clupeiformes > Engraulidae > Coilia > Coilia nasus. The sequence continues at coordinate 4,664,979 of CM050209.1, forward strand.
AACACACATCAACATTGTATTACACTGCACTATTGCTTAAGCAGCAGCTGCAAGGGGACACAGACGGATACGTCCAGTTGTATTTCATTCATATGCATGTCCTCTATGAGAGGAGAGATGCCTCAGAGAGGAGAGAGTATCTATCAGTGGCTTCCCCATTCTTCCATTAGCGCTGATTCTACACTCAGACCCTCCCACCGCTACGCTACCAAAACAGGGCATAAACACTCCCAAGCAAGCCTCATGCTGGTAGGTCAGTGGTAAGAGCATCTCTGCTAAATATCAGTGTAATATCTGAGTGTAAAATGCAATCTAACACAACCACATCATAGCTATGCCACCTGTATGTATTTGACCTAGGGTTTTGACAGGGGCAGTTTCTGACATGGACCATTGTCCAGGCTGACATGGCATATTTTTCAAAACTGCAGGAATTTTTGTTTTAAAATGGGTGGATACCATGTTTATTAGCCAACTTTCATGCAATTCATTGCTATGGAGAAAAGCACATGCTAAATGTATAAATGTCATGGCATGATGACACTGCTACACACATGTGCACAAATGAAACAAAATGTCAGTGCCCTGACCTTGTCCACAAACACAGCCACATAGCATTCTTGCACAAAGCCGATGATATTATCTGGAATAGGCTACCAAATGCTCCACACACACTCCATATGGCCCCTGTTGATGGGCTAAAATTTACTGCAGCCTCCAAGAGTGCAGGCAGCCAGCCTGCAGGATGCTGGCTTAATACCAATGCTGATATCATCCCAGAGAGTCTACCTACAGCATCTAATTCAAATGGAGGTTTTCCCTTAGCCAAAACAGAGCTTTAGTGAAAATCTTTAAAACATTCAACTTTGGTTTTGCCTACTGCCCTTGTCCCCCAGGATATATACTTGAAACTTAAGACATACTGTACTACAGTAAACTGACTCTAAAAATAGAGTATCGTAAATAGACTATTTGCATAACAGTCCATGGTGCGTTAGCAGAGAGTAGTGATGACTTCATTAACACAACTAAAAGAATGACTCACTTGTTCTCGTTGGTGGAATCATAGCGTGGGAAGGGGTCAGGATCATTGTCATTGAAGTCATAGCTTGCAGCTGGATCCTAAAAGAAATGGGGACAATACATATGTATATGCATAAAAGGCCACATGTAAGAAGCAAATTCTAGGCACTTTCTATTGAGAGTCTTAGCCACGGCACTGTATCAGGTTAGGATGTATAGGACATTAGGATATATTACATGGGAGTGCACACAACAATCCATCAAAACCATCCCATACATAGCCATATCCACCAATCCATAACAGATACAGCAGAGAAAACATTACATTTGTTTGGGAGAGAAATGACAAGCCAGCTGCCATTTTTCCAAATTATAACAAATGGCTCAATCAGACACCCATTCAGGCCTAATGCTGTCCCATTAGTCTCAGGTGGCGATTTGGTGACTGCAGTACTGATGGGGCAAAGGGGGAAAAAAGCTTTGTGCCGATGAGTCAGTGTCACCGTGACGACAATGCCGGCAGAGTGAAAACAGTCACTTCGTGTACACACGTCCAGCCTGCTGTGATTATACTGCCCTGTGGTCAGTGCATAAATGCTGAGTCATACCATTGGCGCAATTTATTTGAAGTGGATAGCCTGTCTTTCATCATCAATAAGTTCACCCTTCCCCTTCTTTCTCTATAGCTTTTGGACTCTCTCTGTATGTGTACTATTGAAATAAGCTGCTGAATAGCTCTATAAGTGCAATATTTTCCATTTCATTTACTCATTTATTTGTTTTAAACTGTAAGATCTCAATCAGGAATGATACCATACATCCAATATAGTCCCCTTTTTCTGGAAGACCAGAATACATACTAATTTAAACTGGCGGACAATGAGGACAAAATGAACTATATGACTTATATGAAGTATCTTACAAATGTAGTAAGGAACAGTGAAGCAGACTCAGTAACTGTGTGTAAGTGTACTTTGTGTTTGTGTATGGGTTAATGAAAGGCTGTCTAATTGAGAGATGTAATTACACAGTGAACAAGAGAGCCTCCATCTGTGTGGTGTGCTTAGCCCATTCTATGCCTGTCTCTTTTATTCCTTGTGTGTGTGTGTGTTTGTGTGTGTGTGTGTGTGTGTGTGTGTGTGTGTGTGTGTGTGTGTGTATGTGTGTGTGTGTGTGTGTGTGTGTGTGTGTGTGTGTGTGTGTGTGTGTGTGTGTGTGTGTGTGTGTGTGTGTGTGTGTGTGTGTGTGTGTGTGTGCGTATGTTGACATACTGAACCGTGAGTGTGCAAACAGAGCTAGGCCAAGGCCTATCTGTAGTGCTTTTACATGAAACTCGCTGGAACAACACTGCTGGCTTAAAAGCACTTTAGCCCCATCTAGTTAACCTGTCATCGTGCACAAAAAAATGACAGACCCTAAGTACACTCAGATGTGGAGTGTGTATCATGCCTGCCTGCCTGGTTAAAAAACAGTACCAGGGCTGCTTGAGCACTGAATGCCAAGTGAGACCCACTGGATGAATCTCCATCCGGGGGTTTGGGTGTTTAATAATCCATTAGACTGCCCGGCGCACTTGTGTGGAGTGTAGTGAAATATTGTGCTTAGTCTAATCCCTAGTTAATTTCTGCCTGTGTATGTGTGTGTGAGTGAGGGAGAAAGAGAAAGAGAGGGAGAGAGCTAAGAGAGAGAGAAAAAAAGACAGGGTAAAAGAGAGAGTGAAAGAGAAAGAGAGTGAGAGTATGCGTGTTTTGTGTGCGGCTGCGTGTTTGCCTGTGTCTGTCGTCGAGCTGGAGTTGCCATGGGAACAGGCTCATGTTCAGCCACATGGTTGCCGTGGGCGTTGCCGTAGCGACGGAGACTTACGTAGTTAGGGTAGATGTCGGTGTGATTCCACTCCAGCCCGTCATCCAGCACGGTGATGACCACACCCTTCCCTGTGATGCCCTTCTTCCACACGGGGATCACGTGTAAGTCCAGCTTAGGTAGGGTGGGCGATGCACGTGTGTCTTGCTGGAGAGACAGACAAGGAGAAGTTTGGTAATGGAGGTGGAGAGAGAAAATGAAGGGCGAAGACAGAGAGGTGAGAGTGGAGGAAAGAGAAAGGGAAAGAGGTGACGTCATCCAACCAGCAAAATCAATAAGATAGATACAATTAGCCTGGTAAACCAGCCCCTCATACTTCATTTCATTTTGTACAGAGGGTCTGGCAGTGCTGTATTGAGAAACAATTTCTTCCTGGAGGTGTGGACTCTGCTGAAGTTTAAAACAAGTGGCTCTGCCTTTACACAATCACTAACATCTGGTCATCATGTATGCAATTAGCCTGCCTACGCACTACAGTTCAAATGTATCGCACGTTGTGGTCAACATTATTGCTCAGGAAGAATTAGCTTATACCTAATACAGCAATATCAATGGCAGCGTTGATGGCACCAGACCCTTTGTACAAAATGAAATGAAAGACGGGGGGCCGGTTTACCAGGCTAACAATTAGTTACAGAACAACACAAAATCATTGTGTATGTTAAGGAAAGTGAACATGTTTTCCTGTGTATTTCTCAGTAAGGGCAGCAAGTCTTCAGCAAATCATCACTGACCATTGCTTATTCAGAATCAAAACACTGCAAACAGGTCAAGCTTTCTAGGTCTAGCCTTTGTGAGCAGTTCAGTGTGTAAGAGAGCACTCTCCATGTTTGACCTTTCTAATTGTCAGGGCGCTAACGTCATGTAATAAAGGCCCTTTGTCTGGGAAGGAGGCCTCTCCTGATTAGCCCAGTGCTGTCAGTAGATTATGCCACAGGGGAGAAGCAGAGTGCACACTCCTGGGAATGGCACTTATGCAAGGATGCCCACTTCACACAGCACTACAGTCTTTATAATACTTTGATATGAATCAGAATGCAATTTAAAGCATGAAGAAAATGAATATTGGGAGGGGGGGGGCTATTTGTCATTGTAGTTTACTTTTTAGGAGAGCGGAGCTAAAATTCAGCCTAAATTCACCACTGTTACAAGGCTACACACAAAAATTGTGACAACATTGACGCACAACGCACACACACACAATAGCTTCACAGTATTTTTTTACTAAGTATCATGCAGTATTCCTGTGCTGAGCAAGACTCCCTTCCACTTATCATTAGCATTTTAATGAGTTAATCAGCCACATATCAGACTGAGAGGGAGAGAAAGCTACTGAGGACAAAAGAAGAAAACATAGGGAAAATGGAAGGCATCGCTTCTTTCTCTCTTTCATTCACCCACTCTCTCTCTTTCTTCTCTCTCTCTCTCTCTCTCTCTCTCTCTCTCTCACACACACACACACACACACACAGAAGAATGAGTCATCGCTGCAATCTCTATTTCAAGGGAGTACTGGCTGTAGGGAGGGGGTAAAATTCTTACACTTACACACATCTGTATACATTGTATGCATCATTCATACACACACACACACACACACACACAATGAGAGAGAGAAAGAGAGAGAGACAAAGACAGATGACGAGAGAGAGCAGGGAGAGGGGTATCTGAATTAAGGGTATTCAGTGAATCTTCTCCTCTTTGATGGCTCTTTGTAGGTGCATGACTCATCCATTGATTTTACCATATCCTTGAAAACTGCAAGGTCCTTACACAAACCTTCACACAGAGACACAAATGCCATGTTCTTCAGAAAGAGTGAGGGCTCAAACTGTGTGTCATAACTGTGAATATATCAGGCATCTATGTCATTAAATTAGAGATATCGTGTGTAATATTACTGTGTTTGGACCTTTTTTGTTTATTCTTTGGTTAGAAATTTACAATGCAATTATCACACAAATATAGCATAAAACACACTACCTGTTGAATGTTGTAGTAATTTAGCTTTATACAGTAACTGAAATCTCGGTAATGTGCTGTAATTTAGAATTTCTTATTAGACTTCTTTCGACTCATTAATGATCACCTGGGCAATCAGTACAACCAACCATTACAAATTTGTATTTTGCATTACATGTAGCCAAATCATTATGCATTTTTACAGCATATGGTTGTTTCCAAATTTCAGTGAGTTATTGCAAAGATACACTACATTCGATTTTTTCACTGTAAGTTAGGATGCTGTCACCAATATGTTGTCACCAATAGAGTAACTGACATTTTGCATTTTAGACTGGGAGAGGCAGACTGGTAATATACACACATTGTACATATTGCACTTTTTACCCTGGCATCTTGCTACCTCTATGTATCTATGTTTTTTTTTTTTGGACAAAAAGCAAGTTATTTTAGTATTAATGAAACATAAAATAGATTTCGTGAATTCCTATTTGGGGTATAATAAATGGACTAGCATTCTGACACTGGCAATCTGAAAAGGCTTTATTTTGAGGACCATGAGACAGGCAAAATTGCCTTATTTGGTTTTGTTGAAAGGCTACATGTTTTTTTCTACACTTAGACCCCTTCTTTACATCATTACATCATTCATTTGCAGGAGATTTGAAGGACAAAACTGGTTGAATCAACAGGCATTCTGATTCTGCCTCTTGCTCTGTTTTATTCTGATAAGTTATCTGCCTCTTCCTGTGGATTACAAAGCAAACTAGGCCAAAGCAAAACGTTGGGAGAGGCCAGGTTAATAGAACAATTCAGAGAAACTTCAGTGAAGATGGAAGTGTGGAATATCTCTCAAAACCCAGTGCACAGCTGATATAAGTAAACTCTTAAGAAGCGTAAGACTGTTGGATGATTAGTGTGGCAAGTGGGTGGTTATGAGCAATTGAATTAGGGTGGAGAAAGCCTGATTGAAATAAACCTTAAGCAGTGGAGGAGACTCAGCCTTCAGACATACTGATGTTAGTCAGAGTATGTGGTGTAGAATGAAACTCTCACCACAGACACACCCACACACACACACTCTAAGATACAAACAGAGAAAGAGTGAGAGAGAGACAGAGATAGACAGAGAGAGTCTGAGAAAGAGAGACACACACAAAGAGACAGGAAGAGATCCTAGTAGATTATGGCATACACCAATATTGTTTCTGCACATTGACTTTATGGGGATGAAAACTGAAGCCAAAATCAACACACCAGTTATATGTGAGGACTTCTATTACATGTGCAAAAATGGTTCACTATTCACTGTACTTAACACATAACCACATCATGTGTTAGGCAACTTTGAATCTCTGTTCCCCAGCACACTACTCTATTACTGTAGAGTGTGAACTCTAAATCTGTGCTGAGTCTCTGGAGGCACAAGTCTTGGTCAAAGAGAGCCTCTCATACGAACACACATACATACATACATATGCACAGTCGTACACACGTTCACACACACACACACACACACACACACACACACACACACACACACACACACACATACACACACACACACACACACACACACACACACACACACACACACACAGACACACACAGACACACACACACACACACACAACAACAACATAGGAGGAATCAGTGAAATCAGTCAGTCAATCAAAGTGAGACACCATCAGTCAGGAAAGAAGAGAAAGAAGGGGAGGCATGGCCACAGGAGCAGGCACAGAAGCAGAGCGCGGCATGGGGACTCACCAGGTACCACTGCTGGTTCCACATGGGGTCGCTGAAGAGCTTGTCTGCCGAGCAGCTCTGGCACTGCCCACCCAGTGGCACCCGTTTGGAGCGCCTCTTTTCATACTGCTGCTCGGCCCAGGTCACCTGACACACACACACACACACACACACACACACACACACACACACACACATACACACACACGCACACAGAAAGAGAGAAAGAGATGATGACATGTGTCTCCCTATGTGCATGCACAGACATATACATATCGATATTGGTGCCCATGCAAACAGAGTAGGCTTTAGCCTCAAGCATTTTCAACATACACACATACATACACACAACACACACACACACACACACACACACACACACACACACACCCACACACACACAAGCTAAAGATATATGTACACAGAAAAATCACTACATCAGGAAGTAGACACAGAAGACAGTGGTAAAGTGAAAAAGATAAGATCTCTTACCCGGTCATCCTCAGCGAGCCTCTTTGTTATGTGGTCTGCACTTCTTTTGGCCCTGCTAGGATGCCGCCGGTGCTTGAACAAATACAGGTTTTCCAACTCCCCAATCTGTCGATAACACAATGTGAATGTCCTTATTTAAATGCCTGATAATATTGCTTTTGTCTAGTCTAGTTTAGCTTTAGCTTTAACCTAGTCTAGATTTGTCAAGTCAAGTCAAGTCAAGTCAAGTTTATTTATAAAGCACTTTAAAAAACAACAGAGGCAGCTGACCAAAGTGCTGAACAAGTAGGTAGAAGGACTAAAACACAAGGACACCATGACTAGAGGACAACATAAAAACACAGAGATGACCTGACGGTAGATGACTAATACAACAAAATAATATGTTTGCAAAATAAAAGAATATAGTATAAGAGGCCATGGCGTAAAATGATTTAAGGGTAATAAATAACTAAGAGAAAGTGATAAATAAGCTAAGACAGTGCATAAAATATAATAAGAGTTAAAACAAACACATAAACTAAAAACCCCATATAAGAGGTAATTAAACTAAAAGCATTTTATACACAATTGAACGCCAAGGCATAAAAGTGGGTTTTGAGATGAGTTTTAAAAACAGCTAAGGAAGGGGCCAAGCATATGTGGAGTGGAAGCTCGTTAAAGAGTTTAGGGCCAATAACTGTGAAAGCCCGGTGCCCTCTGCTTTTCCGCCTGGAAGGGGGCACCACTAGGCAGAGTTGGTCCGCTGACCTGAGAGCCCTGGAGGGGGTGTGAATTTTTAAAAGGCCAGACAGGTAGGAGGGTGCCAGACCATGAAGAGATTTAAAAACAATTTGTCTACTTCCAAAGTGTTTAAATAAGAGGTTTTTCAATTCTTGTACTGCCCATGTTAGCTAAAGGCAGTGGTAGGGTTGCTGCCATTGCCAAAAATGACAACATTGTCCAGTATGTGAACATGAATTACTGTGCCCACATTTAATCACTATGTTATGTGTTTTGTATCAAATGTTCATAGACCTCTTTTCATAGCCCATGGGTGCAGCTCTCTTAAGAGAGATGAAAATTATTTAACATTAAGTACAATCAAGCCTAGTAAAAGTAGTATCTTCTATAGATAGAATAAATAGTCTCTGCAGATTCAGTGCTGTTTAACAAAGCTTTTAAGTTGCATGAAATCAACCTCAGCGATTCCTTTGTTATACAGTAAAATGCCCTCATGTGTGGTATTACACTATGGCTGGGTGAAAGTCCCTCTGTAGAATGTATGCAGCAGTGAAAGATGATACAGGGTTAAATGGAACAGAGCACCAGTTGTTTTTGACATGTAGGCCTACAGGCTAAACTGTAAAGTTTCCAACATTTTCAAACATGGCAAACCTCACACATGAGGTGCTACTCATGTTGGCAGTATGTTTAATCATAATTTAATACATTTGAAATTTGTTTGAAGTTTTCCTTCTTCTAATAATGGTGGTGGTAATATTGGTAACGCTAGTAAATTAAGTCTTTTAGCAGCATTTTCTCAAAAAAAAATATTTTGAGTACTTGTTGTACATAGTTACCTCCAGGTCTGACGTGACAAAACATCATGTTTTTGGGACAGGTGTTTGTTAGCTCTGTAATATTTTAAGGAAATTAGGTAGTTTTGCAGTAACTACATTTTACACTTTTAATATGTTATGTTTATTACCAACCAATAAGTTAGGCCTATATATATATACCAATAAGTTAGGCCTATATATATATGTATATATATATGTATATATATATATATATATATAATGTGGTTTACTTTTAGGTCACAATCAGATTTGCCTCTTGAATATGAAATCTGTAATCCATATTGATGACGTTTAACATCGGAAGTGAACATAGTCAGTGCGTACAAACCGGATTTTACTGAGTGCAATTACTTAATGTTTACATTGGTTATGCTTTGTTAACAAAGGGACTTTCCACTGATACGTTTCCACAGCCTTTCCCACTTGGGAAGAAGAGTCGGGCATCAATTGTTATGACAGCTTTTTAACACGTTAAACACAGAGACCTCATCAAACCATACCGATCATAACTATCAGTAACAATACGCAAGCAAATGGAAACACATCTCCCAGAATATGCTGCATATTACATTAGACTCCCATTGGTGATACAGAGTATTTATCTGATAATATCGGGAACGGTCGATCCGCTATGTTTACCGAGTCTAAGAAAATGTACAGAAATTGACACATTCTGACGTATGAATACAGAGCATTCCTTGCGTTTTTGATTGCCGGGGATGTCACAAACAGAATGATTACAGGGAAATTACACTTCGTGGAAAACCAGAGGCAACAGGGCCCGTGGTCATCTCCTCGCTTTTACAGACATACATAGTGTATCAGTGAATAAAGCCACGATGCTAAAAAGCCATACACATGCAAGCATCTTCTAGTCGTGAAGCGGCACACAATTGATTTTATTCGTGAGAGACGCCCCTGCCTACCTGTCTGATTAGTTCGTAGTCGAGCTCTCTGGCGATTGCGCGGGCAGCATCGATACCCCCGGGAATCTCCACAGCCCACTCGTTCAGGTACTGTCTGTTTGCCGCTAAAGTGTTCAACCCGGACACGGCAATGCAAAGAGCTCCAAGAACACTGTACATAACCAAGGCGAAACATCTCACTTCCATCTCAGATATCTGACTACTATGGAGAAAAAAAATATTTCTATACGAGTCCCTCTGGACAAAGGCAAACAAAAGAGAAAAACACAATTTAAAAGACTAACTAAGCAAAAATATGAATATCCGTTACAATCTTCTGGTGTGATGTTTTGCTCCCCAGTAACGTTGATATATGCACTAAGTGAGCTAATACGTGAGGAGTCGATCGTACTGTCGCGTTTGCTTGTAATGTAGCACTACTGAGATGTACAGAGAGAATCGTGGAGAGGGGTGGAGACGTCGACACGTCAAACTACGAAGAGGTCTGACGTCAGTTTCGAATCTACCTGGGGTAGGATGTTGGCACGGGTCCCGAGGGGGCGGAAGGCGGGAGGAGGATAGCAGCGGGTGGGAGGGGGAATAGGGGTATATCTAAAAATAACCATCTTCTTCTTATTCAAACTAAGACAACAGAGCACTGGAATTCATGTATGATAAACATGGTAATCTGCGTCTGGATCACACGTCCACTTTTGCCACTGTAGTGAGGCATACACACAGACAAACAACTTTGAACCCAAGGTTCTTTAGGCGAGGCTGAGACTCGGTCCCTTAACATTACAATATAGGCTGTTATTGAACATTAGAGTAGACCATGGCTTGTTTTTTTTAGATATTTGCTGAACCTGCATCTTGGTAAATATTTCCTATTTTCATTATTTCCTATATCTTTATCTTTACGATATTTCGCCGGTGTTATTTCAGTAGTTCCTTATTGATACGCCACAGCAACCTTGAGACAGACAAGCAACACTGTCTCATCCATTTTGTCCTCTGCGCAAAAGGCATCTTTGAGTTTCCTCTCGCCTCTGTTAGTGACGCGCAGACTGAACCCACGTCACTGAGGTGCGGTTTCAGCACCATGGACAGAGAGGCTCGTGCGCTCGCACTTGCGCCTCCCAAATAAAAGGCTAAATCGTGTCTGAATCAGATCAAGGTGATATCAAAACACTCCCGAAGCCGGACATTACATTTTTTAATTATGAATTTTGTATGATATTGGTTTCATAAGAGCTATCTTCAACAGGCTCTCCACACTTCAATAGGCAAAACAATCAACGAAAACTGTCAGAAACCAATAGGCTACAATGTACAGATTTCTTAAATGACTTTACAAATGTAACTAATTTTTGTACGGTATAACGACCATATCAACGGTGAAGCGGAACAATTTATAGTACTATAGGCTTGTCTTGATTTCCCTTTTCCCAGAATTTCTGTCATGTTTTTTTCCTTGTCAAACAAGAGCCACTAGAGGACTGACGTTTAAATTGATTTTGCGCCGTACCTACAACAGCAAACGACCAGTGGAGTATGGAGGGATCTGGCGGTCCGTAGACGCTGTTTACTTGGGAGTTACAGACGGCCCAGAATTTCACCCCCTGTTTTTAGAACACCTAGGCTACAGTTATACGTCTTTGATTTCCACGGAGTATTTGTGATATTCATTCACTTTATAATAAACGCAGAGGGGCTGCCACCAGCAGGCAAGATACACCCTTTCATCACATGACAGAAAATGTTTCCACGCAAAGACAATAGATAGACCTGAGTGTGGTATCATTTTGTGTTGGATTTCATTCTTCTGCTGATTGTCTCATTAGAACACAATCAGGCCTTTCGCCGGGTTTTCTATAAAACAATCTGCCAAATTAAAGACGAAACACGTTGCCTTAATGCGAAATATTGGACGTTTATTATGCCATGCCTGATCCATCTTTTGAGATATCCTACTGACAGAGTAATAAACCAGCATTTTGTTGTGCGTATTTTTAAAGACATTTGTTTGCTTTAGAATATACAAAAGCCTACTGTTTGCATTCGATGCTGAGTCGATGTGTCACTGTTACTTAAGTGAAGCATGTGTGACGTTTATACAGGCGGTCAGCGGTCGAGAGACAATATTTCCGAAAGTGCAGGAAAAAGCTAAAAAAAGAAAGAGAGGATATAAAGGAGGCATCAAGGAGTGTTGCAAAGCGGTCGCTCAAGTTAGTCAGATCCCTGAGCAAACAGGTTAGCGGCAGGGCCCACGCGTAAGCCACCACTACCTAGCAACAGCTGTTTGCATTTGCGCTGTCATTCTGTCCCACAGCACACAGGCAACAGACACTTGGAAAAAGGAAATATGCGGAGGTGTAGAGGCAAAAGGTGTGTGTGTGGTGGGGGGGCGAAGAGAAGAACAACTGCACAGTACACATTTTCCAATGGCGCTGATATCTGTCTCATCTCGTTGTCTCCTCGTGGCGACCTGCTTTCAAACAGAAACACTAACGTTTGGCCTGCTGCCAAACGGGGGCTGTTTGCTAGCTTATCTATGAACTGAACAAAAGATGTATTTGCCAGGCCGCTGTTTGTATGTGTGTCTTCTTGTGTTTACTCTCAGTCAACAGAGTGGAACAAATAGCATCGTTCCGTGGTCTTGTTCAGCTTGTTGGCTTTGTAGTCCATTGACTCTCCATTCAGTAAGAAGGAACATGTTGTTGACGTGCAAAAGCTAATTTTAAACTGATTCCAGTGACCATCAACCTTAAGAACTAATTAAAGAGAACTCAGTATGTTCTTATTCACTTCCGATTTCTACATAAAAATGGAGGCATATGCCCCACGGTGTAGCTGACTGTATTCCACACGGGCCACATTTATTACTTGCTTAGAAAGGACACTTTGCCCTTACAGCATTGTATGAAATATAATTGTAACTGTAACTGTATTAAAGAGGTCGCCCAGGATGATGTTTGTCAATTTTCAGTCTAATCACTCTATCTTTTTTCAAGCAGCATGCTGTTTTCACCGTCAACCAGAACAGACTGGTGAGCTGTATAAAGATGTACAATATTACAAAGGCTGCATGCTTTGTAACATGGGAAGGAGGATTTGAATAAACAACAAAAAAAATATTATGAACAGTGAAAACAGTCAAATCTAAGAAAGATAAATAAATGCTTTCAACTGATTTCAATCAACATTCATCTTTGTGCCAGATGTGGCTTGTGGTTTGTGCTAAAGGACACACAGCATGTGTCCACCTATGCAGCCAATCCCACTCCCTGTGCATTGGAGAAAAAGTCACACACACACACACACACACACACACACACACACACACACACACACACACACACACACACACACACACACACACACACACACACACGCACACACATTGCACACTGGAAAAACTTCATCAGATCCTATCACCTCATCTCTCTGTACTTTTTCCCCCTATCCTCACACAGCATCAGCATTGTGTGTGTGTGTGCGTGTGTGTGTGTGTGTATGTGTGTGTGTGTGTGTGTGTGTAGTGGGCTGAGTGTAATGGGCTGTTAAATGACACCAGTAGACTTAAGTGCTGTAATGGACACAGGGCTAATGGTGGACCAGTGGAACAGCAGCAGGTACACCAGCAGACTCCTCCGGTTGTAACATGTACCTGCACTCAAGCAGAAAAATGACATCTTCTTTTATGATAACGTTTATGAGCCTGTCATAGGTGCCTGTATACATTTAAAGCAGCATGGAGACGTGTTTTCCCTTTGTAAGATTGCTTTTTGAATATGTTCAACAATTTTTGACCTATTGATAAGGGCTAGCAAAAGCAATTGAGGAATAAAAGAATGTGAACGATATGCCACAGGCAGGAAATGAATTTCTGTTGATGTTGATGGTTCCTATGTATGACATCATGGTTTTTGCTTGATTCCACATTCCACATTTTATCAGTTGTGCTTTCACACACATTGTCACTACTAAGTATGCACACACATCCAGCATTCATACAAAAGCACAATCTTCAAACAAGCCTCCCTGTCCCTTTCTCTCTCTCTCTCTCTCTCTCTCTCTCTCTCTCTCTCTCTCTCTACACACACACACACACACACACACACACACACACACACACACACACACACACACACACACACACACACACACACACACACACAGTGTATGTGTGAGAGAAATTAGAATTGTGTTTTTTGAGGACCACAAGGACTAGTGTTCACATCACACATATGTCACAGGTTTCATAACATAGCCCCTTTACATGTTTACACATGTGATGCCAAGATGCTCAGTACAATGCCCTCTCTTTCTCTTGACATTGTTGATCGCTTTCTGAAACACTATTTTAGTCAAGGTTTAGAAGTTATCAGGGTTTATTCAGGTTAGGAAGCAACCATTTATTTATTGGTTTGAATATGAAAGTAGATGGCAGAGAAACAAACTGCAATAAAAGATCATAACTGCCTAAAAGAAGCATGAGAGTAGAAATGAAAAGATTACAGATTGTTAAGCACAAACTGATAAGAAGCTGAGATTGACTCATGTTTCTCTTATGTTTCCTCGATTTCTTTCTGTTCTCTCTCTCTCTTATTTAATTCATTTTAATTCACTTTAATTCAAATACACTTTACTGGTAGGACAAATTGTATGAATTTCTACAGCAAAGAAAGAAATTATTTAAAAAACAGCACCTAAACAGCAAAACATGACCAAAAAAGACATACATTGTGCATACAGTGTATAAACTTACACAAAACATCTCCCCATCTCTCTCTCTCTCTCATTCTGGCTCTCATCACCCTTTCGCTTTAAAAAAACAATTTGTCAGGGATGTGTGGTCGTCATAGCAACCCCCTCGCACTCTCTTTTCTATCGCTTGTGTCCTTATCAGTGACACGAGCATCTTGTGAAATGTATCCGATACCCTCTAACAACCGCCCTCGCCAACCCACACTAACACACTGGACTGTGTGAATCACACAACCTGCAGGTTTACAGTGAACATTTGAGAACACAAAATAAAGAATGTAATAAGAGGACCAACCACGACATATCAGTATATAAATCGTTACAATTTGTAATTTGTTTGCTGTGTTTCTACTGTGTACTTGTGCATCATATCTCTATTGTGCCATGTATATCTACAGGTGTGCAATCCATAGCAATGGAAGTGTAAACATGAAGGAATTACTTTGACAGACTACACATGAATTTCTGTTACATTTCCTTTTAAAATCTAATCTAGAGTGTTTAGCCTTTGATGGGGATGGTGTACAAATGTACCTACAAGGACCTGACATGTTTATATGTTCTACCAGTAACCTATGACTGTCTCTCTCTCTCTTTCTTTTTCTCTCTCTCTCTCTCTCTCTCTCTCTCTCTCTCTCTCTCTCTCTCTCTCTCTCTCTCTCTCTCTCTCTCTCTCTCTCTCTCTCTCTCTCTCTCTGTCTCTCCCACACACATACCCACACACACACACATGCACCCACACACACACGCATACTGAGTGACATTGTTCAACTCTTTATCCTTATCATTGTTGTAGATGAAGTTTAAAAACTGAAAGAAGCTTGAGAGACACAAACAAAACCATAATGTAAGATTTAGTAGTAGTACAATAGTAACTATGAGGAATGCAACATCAACAGATTACCATTCAGTCTGTAATGAAATACCATTAATCTTCATGAACACAGCTAGTATGCTAATGTATTTATGCAAATGTCTCTTTAACATTAAAAAAGGGATGATTAACAGAAAGCTATTTGTCCTGTCATAGACTAAACATAACCATGTGAAGCATACACTGTTGAGTGTTATTTATTTGGACCTTTGTATGGACTAGGTTTGCTTACCTAAATAACTGTTGAAATCCTTTGTGCTCTTACAGTCACACCTCAGATCTCCAGGAGACAGGAGATGAGTACAAGAATAAATCATCTTCTCCCTACTGCCAGTTCTCCCACGGGGAGTGTGGATGATTGTACAGAGCCATGGATTACAAACGTAGTTGCAGGGTGTCACTGTCTAATTTTTTTGTGATTAAAGGCTACAGACATACATTTTTGTCATACAACACAGTCAACATCTTTAAAACATAAGCTGAAAGCTAGTTGCTGCTCTTGTTGTAATTGTTGTTATGTTGTGTTATTATGAACTATAGCTATGATACTTTACTCATTGATATAGACTTAAGACATGTAGATATTGCTGTATGCAGCAATTACCTGGTCCCTGGAGGGATTGACCAGGTATTGCAATGACCCTGCCCGTCTGTGTGTGTGTGTGTGTGTGTGTGTGTGTGTGTGTGTGTGTGTGTGTGTGTGTGTGTGTGTGTGTGTGTGTGTGTCTGTCTGTCTGTCCGCTCATATGGGGGGCCAGGCTGCCATCTTTGATGGCGCTTCTTTTCATTGCGTTTACTACTCACATCAAGCTTTATGGCAGGTTTTTGGGTACAAATGTCAGCAGCACAATCAAATGTATGATCATACAAACAATGCATCCCTGGTTCTTGCTCTGGGTAGAAATCTGTCCAAGCCACAAATTGTTTTGTTTTGGTCTGTTGTTCGTGGATGTTGTTATCTCTTTCACATTTTTCCAAAACCTGGGTATAATGCAGACTGATTGTGTGTGTGTGTGTGCATGTGACTGTGTGTGTGTGTGTGTGTGTGTGTGTGTGTGTGTGTGTGTGTGTGTGTGTGTGTGTGTGTGTGTGTGTGTGTGTCTGTGTGTGTGATTGAGCGAGGAGACAAAGAAAATTGCATTGTGTCCTTCCCTCAATTCTCTCTTGTCAGTGCTGTGGTTTGCGTGGAAGTCAATTGGCTGTTGGTGCACATTAGGGTAAGGGCTTTCAGTATTGAGTGGCCTGTCAACCATATTCCACCTCAGCCCCACAACCGTGCCTCTCCAGGCATACACATACCTTACAACCTCACAGAGAGTTTTTCTAAATGTCCCTCACTAGAAAGTCTTAAGCTGTTTAATGTCAAACTCTTAAATGTGTCTATGCTCTGTGGTAATTTTCTGTCAGATTGATCGGGAGAATCAGTTTAAATACACTTGCCATTGCTGCTGCTTCCATGGCATCTGTCAGTAGGTGCTTGTTGTTGTGTGACAGAAGGTCAGAGTTATCTGAACCTCAGCATCAGCGTCCAACGCTTTACTGACTTGCAGGCTAATTGCTTGAAGCCAGCTCACTGGCAACATCTGTGCTGCACTCCTGAAGACCTTCAGACACACGTCAAACCTGACCTTTATATTCACCACACAAAAGAGATGGACAGAAATGACACAGAATGAGAATGAAAGAGAGAGAGAGAGAGAGAGAGAGAGTGGCATGATGAAAAGGTGGAGATCATTTAGCACAACATGTATCAACTGCATGTTAATCAATGAGTGGAAATTTTCTGTTTCTTTAGCACTGTGATCACTTTTGTAGACATCCTCTGAAAGTGAAAGAGGAGAGGGTGGAATAGGGTTGCGACACTCCTGACCCCCCAGTGCATATTACCTCCACTGGGTTTAGATCCGAAAGCCCTATGACGAGCCTTATAAATCATCTGCATTGCTGCAGACAAGAGGGCCACTAATCTCAGCTGTAGTATGCACTAGATTGCCCAGCATTTCTACTTTTAGAGCCCTCCATATTAAAAGTTAAATTAAAGTAAGCTAGGGGGTGTCTTTTATTTTAACAGGATTTACGTCAGGATTAGGAATGACTAGCCTGGTAAACCCGCCCCTCGTACTTCATTTCATTTTGTACAGAGGGTCTGGACTGGAATCTCTTGAGGGTCATTTAGCAAGTCCCAGCAAGGCCGATCCAATCAGCGAACAGAGGGTATGTTCGTTAGCCGTGACGTTGACCTTGTGTGCTACATTTGAATTGTAGTGCGTAGGTAGGCTAATTGTATACGTGATGACCAGGCGTTAGCGATTGGGTAAAGGCAGAGGCACTTTTTTTTAACTTCAGCAGTCCACACCTCCAACAAATCGTTTCTGACGGTCTCTGTTCCAGACCCTCTGTACAAAATGAAATTAAGTACGAGGGGCTGGTTTACCAGGCTAAGGAATGACATCCCATCTTCTCTTTTTCCCTTTAACTTCCTGTTTTTCTTTGTTCAAAGCTCAATCATGTGCAATAAATGGCTCTTTGTGTGACCCCCCTCTCTGTAATCTACAAGACCAACAAAAGATGACAAGAAATGATGCATAGTAAATGGTGCCAAAACACGCCCTAACTCAAAACACACAGGTAGGAACACACAGATTGGAGGGCATATTTTTACTGACACTGACACAATGACATGAAAGTTCAGTGACATGTAAAGCTTAGTATACAGAATGTGTGTGAAGTAGAAAATGACATGCATACAAAAATTCCATTAAACATGATTTTCCAAATGTGATAAAAATAACATTAAGTCCCCGATGCAGAAAGAATAACGGGAATGATTCTTTTGGTAAAAGAATTTGTTGTTTGATTCAAAATAACACAGCCTGCATTCCTCCATGTTTTTACTTGATATCTCCCTACTTCTCTCTGTACCTGCCATGGTACTGCCATGGTTGTGTGGGGTGGGAGTCATCAACTTACCTACTCGCCGGCTGGTAGGTCATTGTGTGTGTGTCAATGCTATCTGTGTCACGCACCAGCGGGCTTTCTCACCCTGAATGTAATCTCAGCATCTCAACTCCCAGCTAGAGGCCCTGGAGGAGCTGCTCTGGACCTGTGGGGGGGAGGAAGAGGGAGAGAGCGGGAGAGGAGGACAGAGAAAGAGAGGGAGAGAAGGAAGAGGAAGAGAGAGGGAGAGGAGGATGGAGAGAGAGGGGGAGAGATGGGTGGTGATGAAGGGAAAAAAAAGAAAGGCTGAGAAAGGGAGAGAGGGAGGGAATGGAGAGAGAGAGTGTGCGTGAGAGAGAGAGAGAGAGAATTGTATGGGATAATCAGAGAGAACAGAGTGGGTTAAGGTGGCACATCTACAGTACCACTTTCACATATCATCACTCTGAGAACACATATCTGTCTGACTTTTGAGAGAAATGCAAATGAAAACCTAGCTTCAAGTAACCACCATTCTCATTTTTACAGACAATCCTTTAGTCTTTTAGTCTTTAAATTATGACATATCTTTCTCTACAGCATTCCTGAAACAAAGACATCATAACCACCTCGACTTGTTTCCAGTTCCATTTCAATCTTTTGTTTCACCTGTCATGACTATAAGAACAAAGCTACACCACTGAGTCACCATGGTTCTTCTAGTTTTCTGAACATTTTTTGATGATTTCACATCAAATTTGTTGATGTTAGTTCTGGTTGTACGGTTTGCCATGAATCACATCTCCGGTGGACAACAACAGAGCTATTATCCTATGGCACATTACTGTATATTGATCAAAATTTTTGGATGCACTATCTCTTTTTCTCTGCTTCCCACAAGCTCATTGAAATCCCCATCTGTCATCTGGTGAGTAAAGAACTACACTACAGCCATGGCCATCGGCATATATTTTTTCCTTCACTCAAAAAATGGATAGCATATAGGAACCTTGGAAATATTTGTTTCATACACATTTCCTTAATACAGATTGCCAGGATATATTTATTAAGCCAGGGTGACCTCCCTTCAGCTTTAGATGTAACTGTGCGTCCCGCTGCACTGTGTGCCCTCCCACCTGGACAACAAGAACACATATGCACAAATGCTGTTTGTTGATTTCAGCTCAGCATTCAACACTGTCATCCCGTCCATTGTTAATGACTAAACTTGAGGATCTCGGAATCAGTGGCCCCCTCTGCAACAGGATCATGGGCTTTCTGACCAACAGACCCCAGCATGTTAAGTCTGGCCACAGCCTCTCCACCACCATCACTCTGAACACTGGCACGGCACAGGGCTGTGTCCTGAGCCCGTTCCTGTACTCCCTCTTCACCCATGACTGCAGGCCTATGTATGGATACAACTCCATCGTCAAGTTTTTAGATGACACCACAGTGATCGGATAAAAACGATGAGTCAGACTACAGGGCAGAGGTTCAGCACTTAGCTGCCTGGTGTGCTGACAATAACCTGCTCCTCAACACCAGCAAAACCAAAGAGCTCATTGTGGATTTCAGGAAGGAGAAAGGACACACACACACACCTATCCACATCAATGGCAAGGCTGTTGAACGTGTCTCCAGCTTCAAGTTCCTGGGAATTCACATCTGTGACAACCTATCATGGACAACTAACACCTCCAGCCTGGTTAAGAAGGCTCACCAACGACTCTTCTTCCTGAGGACACTAAAGAAGAACCACCCAAACCACATACGTATATTGTCAATACTGTATATCTTCTGTATATCTCTGTGTTATAGTACATATCTTGAACATATTGTTCATACATATCATATTTATTCACTTATAAGGCATTTTGCTTGCTGAAAAAGGATATCAGTTTCTGTTTTTCTCTTAGACATTAAATTTTGTACATACATCAGAACTAATGGTCATCTCTCAGGGACAAAGGTTTGGCTGTGGGTGTGGCCCAGAGACTCCAAGCTTAGCACTCTTAGAGCCCTGTGATTGGCAAATAGTTTCAGCTACACTAACAAACAAATTTGCTAGGTGTGTTGGGCTCACCAAAATGACCAACTTTTATATATACATTATATATATATATATATATATATATATATATATATATATATATATATATATATATATATATATATATATATATATATATATATATATATATATATATATGTATATATATATACATTAACCACGCCCAACAGGAAGTGAGGTAACTGGAGTTATACGCATTTAGACACATGATTTTAACATACTCCTCTTAGACAGTTCAACAGATTCATGACAGATTTCACATATATGATTGTAAGATGTTGCAGATGTTGAATTACAAAGGGATTAATGATATGTTGTAATGCTTTGAAATGGTGAGAGGATGAATTTTAATATCTCACACACATAAACAGAAAATATGGTATTAAGTGCCGGTGCAAAATATTTGGCTGAAACTTCTCAGGTTATTAGAAACTATGATTATGATGAAATTCAGACAGTCAATATGCTAGTGCCACCAGCTGGCCATAGAATATTTTTTTTAACACGTGAGCCCTATTGCTTCGTTTCCTTAGGGGAATGAAGCCTTGAGGCTGCTCTATTAGGTGTTTTACCAGGAGGAATATTGACACAGGCCATACACACTCACTTGTAGCATAGCGCCACCTAGTGAAATGGGCAATTGGGGTTTTGAATTGCCAATATCTTGGACCGATAAAGCTACATTAGCGGAATTCAAATGCTGCATGTGACATGTATTTATTTATGTTTTTTATAATTTGTTTATTTTTACCCACTTGCTGGCTTTGTTTTTACAACACAACACAGACACAACACATACGGAACCACAGACTTGTTTTATGCATAAGAGATTCATGGTCCCATCCATAGCTTCACAGTTACATCAATATTTGGGTTTCAGGTGCCTCTGAAATGTTACTTTAAAGACTGGTGTAATACCTGTGCCATCCACTCAAAGGCGTGGAAGGACACCTACAGGCACCAGTGGGTAAAATGGTTCAGGAAATGATTTAAAAGGCCTCCTTCAAACTCCATACTTACTTCAACATGTAGGTCACCAGCCTCTAAGGATTAGTAGTAACACTTAGGAGTAGCCTAGTGTAATAAAAAATCGTATTAATCTTGGAAATATTTATATTAGATCAAGGTGTTCTGTTGAGAAATAGATATTCAAAATTGTTTAAAACGGATTGGTAGCAGGTGGAATTTACATTTTATGCAGCCTTATTCACTCACCTGTAGCATTTAAATCAACCCCTCACAATGTTTGTTATAACTGGCAAATGTTATAACTGAAAATAACCACTAGGAGGAACCATTTAAAAAGAAATAGGCCCAAAGCAATTGTGACAGGGAAGTACTGCCATCACATAAAGATTACTCATGTCTTGCTTAGGCTTGTGATGTGACCATTTCATGCAGCACATGGATCTAAATGTAGCCCACTTGTTTTTCAGGTTTATAATTTTGACCCATAATTACTTGCTTTGTTAATGTCAAGTGGAAACACTTCATACTCATTTGCATTTTGGCATCTACTACTAAAGCCCTTTGATTAACATCAAAGCCTTGCTTCAAGTACATGGTTTAGTGAAAAACATGTGTCAGTTAGTTTAAGCTAGTTTTTAGTTACTTCCTAACTGTAAAGACATATAGTTTTGTTTTGCTAGGTGTACTAGGCCTACTTACTCTTAGTTAACTTAACTCAGGTTTGTGGCAGAAACAAGTACCTGAATTTGCCCTCTTTACAGTAAAGAAATGGGCAGAGGCAGACGAAGTACATAATTCCTTTACTTACATCAAAGTGTAGTCCTAGCCACACATTACTGCACTACAAGTGAAAGTTGCTATGCCAGATATTTATTTATTATATAATGTGGGGTCACAAACAGGACACTAGAACATGACCTGACTTGACCTGGCAAGTTTTTTTACCATTACCATTTTCATACTTTTGGGCCTACCTGATGTTGTAATTTGTTTAACTATACAAGGTTTTTACCTTTTACCCTAATATAAATTAGATGCAAATAAACCTCCAATAACAATAATTGTAATCACCATAGTCTAGCTCTTTGAAAATTATAATTTCTGGTTTCTATCCTTTGCCTTGTAAATAGATCCATATGTAGTTGCGGGATTTTAAGATAATGGTGTAAATTATACTAAATATGTACTTGGGGTACTGTAGTTTCAAAAAATCTTTTGCAGAACTTAATTTTTAATCCATATTTAAACCCTATAACTAGAGTTGAATAACTATTGTTATTCATTATTAACAAATCTGAAACAGCTAAATACAAACAGAATAACTCAATTGCAGTGGTAAATGTAATGTTTAGTTGCAAGGATCTGTGGTAAACGTCAAGCAATTTTCTTGTTTCATTCCAACTTAATCGTAGTCATGAATGTTCTGACAAATAATTGTCATTATCTGCCATTGCCACTATTATGATCACAGCCAAGTTGGAATTCAATGACTGAAAGCAAAGATGCTTTAAACTTCAATATGATCCATCACACTATTGCAAAATCACGTCAAAGCCATTCTGTGTAACTTCTACTGTAATTGTATTGATCATCCTTTAAAAACAGGAGTTGAACGCATCCACCTCTCATCAATATAGTGAGTACTTCATGCCCACATTCACAAGTTACATTACATTACACTTATCTGACACTCTTGCCAATTTGCCAATTTTTTAATACTCAAGTAAAGTACAGATGTTTGTAAACAAAATTGTACTGAAGTACATACTGTGTACAAGTTACTGAGTAAATGTACAAGTCGCTGTCCACCTCTGGGTCGAACAGGGTTTTTTTGGCAGCAGATGGCTTGTGGTGTGTGGTAGATAATCTAGTGTTTCACCTTGCATGTAAGGATAGGTGTGGCACTGAACACAGCATGCATAAAGTGAGGAAATGAGTGGAGGAACAATCGTACACACACACACACACACACACACACACACACATACACACCTTGGTCCGTCAGTCTTGGATCAGCTAAAAGGGAAGCAGGTATGTGTCTGATAAGATGAAGAAGGAAATCCAACTTCTCCATCCTCATAATGTAGTGCAGAAGCCATACAATCAGCCCAATGTTGTTAACATCCTGGCCATACAATTACAATTTATTTAGAAACAGAAACAGAGAGAGAGAGAGAGAGAGAGAAAGAGAGAGAGAGAGAGAGAGAAAGAGAGAGAAAGAGAGAAAGAGAGAGAGAGAGAGAATTGTATGGGATAATCAGAGAGAGGCTCATTAGTTAAATGAGAATGTCAGTAGTATTGATTTAATGATCTGAACAGTTGCATACTGAAAGCTGTCACTTTCCCTATACAGTGCCCTGTTCACATAGCATGTGTGTATATGAAGTTGGTGTGTGTACAGCTTGCTGGATCAATCATGCCTGTGGGTCTTGAGCCTGCGCTACACAAAAGCTCAGGCCCTGTTGACACAGTGCCACTGCACCCTCCCCCTTTGCCAGCGTCTCCAACAAGCCCGGGCCGATGACTCAATAATTCTGGGAGGGCGGGAGCTGCGATTTTTCCCTACACCGTAAACTGTACCCATCCGTGGCTGTGCAGCTCGGTCCGGTGGCTCGTGTCTTGGTCGAACAACTGATCCGTCTCTTAACGCACGTCAACCATGCCGCACAGGAAAAGGGGTCATGGACACAAAAAAGCCCGTGGGGTGAGTGCTTTTACACACCAGATATTGCTCATCATCATTACTGTCTTAGAAACATGCGTAGCATGCATGGGATTGTATTAGTTAGGCTGTGCACGAACGTTCGGGTTCATCATATTGTGCGTGCAGATACTGCGCAATGGCTTATTTAACACGGTGTATCTTGGTGACAGAGATGCTGACAATGCTAGGTTGAATGTCACTATGGGAATCCATCCAGAGATAGAGGTGTGGAACTTTTTGCACGCATATGAACCTTGCACCGCTGCTAATGGTTTCATGTGCAGCTTAGCACGCTTCTGGACTATGTTGTCTCAGTCATTAATGTGGGATGGGCCTGCCATTAAAGAACTTCAAAAATGTCGAGTACATGGTTTATTGCGTAACGCGCATCTCCCGGAACACCATGGGAACACCCAAAAAAAGAACGCGCAGTTGACCAATGAAAGTAGAACCACGTTATTATCCTCTTAGTTCACAATCCTATCCGAACGATAGACGGTTCAGATTGATTTCTGTGAAGGGAGCGTTTGCTAAACTATCTCTCTCATGACCGCCACCAACGAAATCTAAGCGGCTAATTATCTTTGGCTTCTTCATCATTCTGGTTCCCAAGGCAGACGTACAGTGGCACTATCTGCACAAACATAAGAGAGGTTGGCTTGAACTTAAGAGAGAGGGGGCGTTGTTGGTAGGAGCAGTGGTGAGCCCTCTACTTGTCCCACAGCCAGTTTTCTGAGTTTTCTTCTTCCCCCGAGGTGTAAGAAACTTGCACCTCCGTCTACCATGGCATACGCCGCGTACTGGATGACGCTCGTGAGTATAAGTACGGATATCGTACGGGCTTTGTCGGCAAACCGCGGGGTGTTATTTCGTTGTGTTCAGAGGTGTGTCTCTTAAGAAGTTTGCTTAGATTTAACTTCAGTGTACACAGTACACGACGTAATTGTGAACCTCAAGTTCAAGTTCCGTAAGTTTTATTGATCACCTATGAAAGGCAAAAACTGGAGGCTGCAATCATTACTTTACCTTTTGTCAGGCGGCAGGGGTGTGGTTGCACCTCTGTTCGTCCACCCAAGTTAGATATACGATTAGATGTTGAGTAAGTCTTATCATTAGAGATAACGTCGCTGGACAATAACATGAACAAATCACGTCTTTTTAATTAATAAAAAGAGAAGTAGTTTTACACTACCCCAATAGTAAACATAGCATTTTGAAGTACATTTCATTCATTTAATCTTTTCATGCACATTTGTATGTTTTCTGTGAATGTCTACACACCTATCTGGTATACTTGTAGGTATTTGTGTATATGTGTGTGTTCATCTAATTTTCTACATTTGTGTGTGTTTGATCTCTAGAAAGCTGAGGAATCAGTCACAGGAGCTGATCGCCAGACATCTACAAGTCACACCTCCCACAAAACAGCCTCTGGCTCTCAGGTAAGGGTGTGTGTGTGTGTGTGTGTGTCTGTGTCTGTGTGGGAATGGGTGTCTGGTACTATGAGGAACTGGTTGCTGAATATGTTAGGGTGTGACTGTGGGTGTGACCTGCATTATTAAAGTTATTAAGAAGTCAGTTATATTACAATGATTTATTTTTAGTAAACAGTTGGGAATCTATCTCTAGTCCTAAGCTAATGATACTGTATGTGGCAACATTTTTCGAGCAGTGTTGGAAAGCAACAACATGATAGGGGTCCTGATTTTGACAAGTTAGCTGCTGATGATAACATAATTTTTTTTTTTATTAAAGTACCCAATAGAAGTGGGAAAGTGGCCAGGCAGTGTCTGTTAGTAACATGGTGTGGCAACATCATTCATTGTTTATTTATAGGATGACCTAAAATTCTGTACATTCATATGTTTTAGGATACAAAACACATTGTCTTTCTCATGTTGTACAGCTGTTCTAATTGGTCAGCTAGACCACTATGTTTAAATTGATCATAAAATTGGTCATTAAAGCGGTATAGTTTCCTCCTACTACAAAATTAAAAACGTAAGTTTGGCTTGATTAGGTTTCAGTTAGGCATGCTTTGTGAAGGAGAGCTGTGTTGTGTTGTTTCTTTAATCTTCATCAAAGAAAGATTTTCAACACTGTTCAACAACTGTAGTTACCTTGTTCTTGACGGAAATGTTCAGAAAATGGTTATAGTTGCAACAAGGCATTTACTGTCATGCGAGAAACACAGTTTCTGTGGAATACAGTACCTCCCTTGGGCTTCTTTTTCCATTTGTATACACAAATTAAACATAACAAGCATGAGGTCCCCTTTAATGGCCAGCTGAAGAGCTGTAATAGTGCTGCTAATGTTGATGATCGTGGAAGGGCCATTAAAACAGACTGCTACTCTTGTGTTCATCACATCTGTGGAAGCGAATATCTCCAAAGAATGTCAGATTTGAATGTTATCGCAGAAAAGCTGGCACAGAGAGCTTGCTCACTCACATCTCCATGTAGGCTATATCATCCTCACCCTATGTGCAAGCCTACACGCCCACATTCCTTGTATAGGGAACTTTCAGCATGTTTTAACATACTATACAAAGACACAAACTTACTGTACAGCAAGTTCTCTGCACTTTGTTACACTCTTGCTTATTCTGTTCTGCTCGGCATATCTGTAGCTTGATTTGTGTCCTCTATTGTAAGTCGCTTTGGATAAAAGCGTCTGCTAAGTGTAATGTAATGTAATTGAATGTAAAAAAGAGATGACAGATAAAACTGACCCAAAGAGACAAATGAACATTCCAGTAGACTGGTAGAAATAAAGAAGTTGTTACATTACCATTGTAGAACTTTGCTCTTGTTCTAAGCATCTGATCATTTTAAAATGTGTGTGATGATGATGACGATGATCATGATGTTGATGGTGTCAGGGCAGAAGGCAAGAAATAATTCTACATTAAAACATTTCAACATTATTATGACTATCTACTATCTATCAAATGTTAAATGTAACCTAATGTCCCATGCCTGATTTCAAGCACTATGCCTGAGATCTTTCAGCCCTGTGGTTCAATCAGTTGGATACTCATAACTGATAATGACATGGATTACTTTCGTTAGCATGGAGACATGTATTGGAGGGCCTCAAGCATCGAGTGTCTTTTAAGCTTCACTGCCCTCTGCTGTTGAGAATTTGAACATGCGGGTTTGTTAGCAGCTGTTATCAGTTACTGCAAAGCAATAAAGTTAGAGTGCACTGAGCTACCCAGCCTGCTGCCACTGCTAGCCTTGGTGTACTTAAAACCATCCATCTGTCATCTAATCTCCATGCTGAGTAAACTAAACCAGTAAATATATGCCAATTGCACATGGCCAGTTTGTTTTGGATGTGAAAGAACCCTCTAGTACCCACTCTCAGCCAGAAGTCAAAGTTCTGACAAATATCCATCATGGGTATGAGATAGGTGAGTGCCCTGGCTCTCTGGCTCTGAGGTGGATTAACAGGCCTTGATATATGAGACCCTACATGTAGCAGTAGAGTGTTATTATGAGCCTGTACTAGTATTTGTGTGTGTCTGTGTGTGTGTGTGTGTGTGTGTGTGTGTGTATGATTCTGTGTGAGTATGTATGTGTGTGTGTTTGCATGTGTGTGTATGTGTGTGTGCGTGTGTATGTGTGTGATTGTGTGTGTGTATATACGTATGTGTGTG